>CM077086.1:43764694-44278445 GCA_039513925.1 Platanthera zijinensis | reverse complement strand
TTGACGGTTTTTTTGCGTGCATGTTTTTTTTTTGGCGCGCATGTTTTTTGCTTCCGGACGTGCTTTTTCGCCCGAGTGCGTTTTTTTCATCCGGTGCGATTTTTTGCCGGTGCACTGCCCGAGCTGGTTTTTTTTTTCGGGCGCGATTTTTTGCCCGGGCGCGCTTTTTTTCGACCTTGCGTAATTTTTTTGCACCGACGCGATTTTTTCACCCGGCGCAATTTTTTTTTCATCGGCGCGATTTTTTCGCCCTCGCGCGATTTTTTTTGCCCGCGGTAGATTTTTGCGCCCGCGCGCGTTTTTTCACCCGAGGGCGGTTTTTTCGCCCGAGGGCGGTTTTTTCACCGGGCGCAATTTTTTCGCCCGGGAGCAATATTTTTCGCCCGGGCGCGGTTTTTCGCCCGAGAACTATTTTTTTTCGCCGAGAGCGATATTTGTCATCAGAGCTTATTTTTTTCACCGGAAAGCGGTTTTTTTCGCCCGGGCGCAATTATTTCGCCTTAGCGCGATTTTTTCGCAGGGAGCGAATTTTTGGCTTGGGCCCTGTTTTTTTCGCCCGGTCGGGAATTTTTCGATCGGGCGTGAATTTTTTGCCCTACGCGAATTTTTCGCTCGTGAGCGATAATTTTTGTCGGAACGCGTTTTTTGCCTGACAGGTTTTTTTCTCGCCCAGGCGCGATTTTTTTCGAATTTTGTGGGCGAAATTTTTTCACTCGGACGCGCCATTTTTCGCCTTGACGTGATTTTTTTGCTCGTTCGTGATTTCTTTGCCCGATCGTGTATTTTTTCCGCCGGGACGCTATTTTTTCCGCTCAAATGCAATTTTTTTTGCTTTCGAGCGAAAATATCGCGTCCATGTGAAAAATTCACGTATGTGCAAAAAATTCGCGACTAGGCAAAATTTTCCCGCCCAGTCGAAAAATTGTGTCCGCCCGAAAAATTCGCGCCCATCCAAAAAATTAAAGGTCGTCCGAAAAATTCGTGCCTGTCCGAAAAATTCGCGCCCGTTCGAAAAATTCGCGCCCATCCGAAAAATTGGCACCCGACCGAAAAATTGGGGCCCATGCGAAAATATAGGGCCCGACCGAAAAATTGGCGCCTAGGCGAAAAATTCGCGTCCGGGCGAAATATTCGTGCCCGGGTGAAAAATTCCCGTCCGGGAGAAAAAACCGCGCCCGGGCGAAAAAATCGTCTCCGGGCGAAAAAATCGCGTCCGGGCGAAAAAACCGGTCCGGGCGGAAAAAACCGCACCGGGAAAAAAAACGGGCCCCGACAAAAAAATTCGCTCCCGGACGAATAATTCGCTCTCGGGCGAAAAAAAACTTGCCCCGGCGAAATAATTCCGCATTTTCCCCAGACGCGCATTTTTAATAAAAAAAAAACTACTGCAACGGAGATTTGCCAAACGGTTTATAAAGTGCTTCTTATTTTTGAAAAGCTCTGCAAAATAAGTTCACCCAAACAGTTCTCCTTTTCTAATAGACATTTTCAAAAAGCTCCTTTTCCTACCATCCTTTTGCTACCACTCCTCCTTTCTAAAAAGCCTTCCCAAACAGGCCCTAAATTACGGAGTGGAGGTCTGGTGGATACATAGTCTCTATTTTTGTGAAGCTCGTGATTAAATCAGAAATTACACAAGTTGAAAGTATAGAGAAAAATGAAATTTCTTTAGGTTGTTAAGAATTACAGACTGGAGCCTTTTATGATTAGCCTCCTTTTGATACCAATTAAAAGATAGGATAGGATGTTAAGAATTACTCTAGAGACGAGTGTATTTATAGTTTCTTTTCATTTTTAATCATTCACAGTACATCCACGGATTATTTTGTTTATTACTTTATATATAACAAAAAGTATAGAGTAAAATAAAGAAAAAAACTAAACAATGATCTTTTTGATAAGATATATCAACCACTCAAAGAGTCTTTTGATAAGGTAAACTCAAAATTTGAGTTTATAGAGCTTCCCCAAATTTGAGTGTGTCCCCTCTTCTACCATTTGATAGGCTATCCACTATAGACAATGCTGATTTTTTTGATAAGAAGACTCTTAGAACCAATTACAATTGAATCTTTTGATAAGAAGATTCAAAGAACCACAAGAAATTTTGATAAGGTATCTCAAACCAAACAATGATCTTTTTGATAAGATATATCAACCACTCAAAGAGTCTTTTGCTAAGGTAAACTCAAAATCAAACAATGATCATTTTGATAAGGTACATCAACCACTCAGAGAACCTTTTGATAAGATAGACTCAAAAGCAGAATTGGACCCTTTTGATAAGGAGGATCAAACCATCACTGAATCTTTTTGAAAAGAGATTCTAAGAACTCTTTCAGATAGTTGCAAAAGGAGATATAATCAATTGAGTTGTTCTTTTCAATAGGTTCTTTTGTCAGCACTGATTAGATTATTCTATATTAGAAAGAACTTGCTCTCGATTCCTCCTGCAGATCAAATTCAATAGGCAGAAAGTTGAATCTCTTGAGGAATTATATCAGATGAAGCCCCTTGTGATTTTTCTTGATGAATTGTCTTTGGAACGAGAGAAAATGATTTTTGAAGGCTGCAATTCTTCTATCTAATCCCGCAGAGAAGAAGAAAGGAAAAAAGAAGAGCAAAAAGACGAGACAGAGGAAGAAAACATATTTTCCACACACTATGCCACCATTTTTTAACAGCCTGCTTCATAAATATATATAATAAAATGAAAGCAACTCCTTGCCAATCAGCTTCACTTAGAAATAAAAACCTTCCATACTCAGATCTCAACGGCTATAATCGGACCTAAGTTTTTGCCTTAATTTGCTCAAAATGTATTCAAAATTGATCTGCATAGAATTTGTCACATGACTTCTTAAACTCTGACATCCCGTCAACGTAGGCTGAGATATATAAATATAGTAAATATTTTATACATGTGCTTTTATACTTATGTTATCATATCTCTTCAGAATTATCTCGATACAAAGAGTATAGCTGTCAACCTTCATGTGTTGACTACTAGTCAGAGCACAAACCAACTTTTTGGACATAAGTAGATGTACATTGAGATGGAGTTGAGAAGAAAATGTCTTAGGGTGCGTTTGTTTCGCAGGAATTTAGATGCAGGAATTGGTTTTGGCTGAAAACCTACGGCGCAGAGAAATTGGTTTTGGCAGAAAACCAATTCCTGTGTTTGTTTGCAGGAAGGTTTTCAGTCACAGGAATTGATTTTTTCATTATTTCTGTTCGTTTGCAGGATGGAATTCGGAGACAGAAATTGGCTGGAATGTTACATCCACGAGAAAGAAGGCGATGATTACACGTATATGCCTACGTTCTCCTGGCTAACTCGGCGTAGCTGCAGATCAACACACCTCCTACTACCGCATGATTCCCCATGCCGCCATCGTTCTATGGTTCTTCACTTTGTGAAGCCATCAATCTAGATTTCTGGTGGAGTTTTTCCTCTTGGTCGAGCTCAACTAGGTTTAATTTTTTGGATTGTGAGTGGGAGGTGCAGATCAACTCTCTCTCTCTCTCTCTCTCTCCACGTCCGGCTATCCCGCCCACTGCAGAGTTGTTTTCTCTCTATTTCCTCTGCTTGAAGATGGTGAGTTTGCCGGATGAAGATGATCGCGCGCGGGGAATACGGGGCGGAAGGTTGCAGCTGCGGTAGTCAGCCAAACTTCTTTCCGAAAACTGGGGAAAACTGATGGGGGGGCTAGGTTTTGAATGAAGGGTTTTTTTTTTTGAAAACCCATGGGTTTTCCCGTAATTCCAATTCCTGCCTTAAACTTGACGAAACGAACAGCGGAATTGAAATTGGGATACCCAATTCCAATTCCTTTCTCCAATTCCGACTAAACGAACACACCATTAATGTATACATGTGTATATATACACATATTGAAGCTTGACTTCTGTTTTATAGATCTTGACATATTATTGCAGATGTTAGTTTATAATCAAAGCATAAAGTAAGACTACTCAGAGTACGTCAACTTCTTTCTTATATATGTCTCAGCATACGTTGACATCTTCTCTCAACAAGCTTTCTGTAGAGTTATCAACGTTTAGAGTTCTTGAGTTATTTTAGCAATGTTTTGACTACTTGTTGATTTGAGCAATCTGTCATGTATTCATAGCTACTAAATTTATCTTTATACATATGATAATTCAAGCCCTAAATTGCCTATTATAACTTGATATATCAAGTCAAGATGTTTTTCCCAACAGAAAGCCTTTCTGCTGAGGAATTTCAAGCCATGTGAAGGTTTATGTAGAGGAAGACTATTGAGAAAGAGTCTTTTAATGGAATCCACTAGCACACTTCCTACTTTGTATGCTAATACATAATGGATCATCCATTTCGGTTCCACAGATCACATGAGCGATTTCTCTCAAGATTTTATGCCCTACACTCCACTGAGAAAGATAAGGTTGGTCTTATTGATGACTTTCAAACCATCATTTCTGGCAAAGGGTATATTCTATATTTCCATCTTATGTTTCTCCCCTCTATTAACTATCTTCATGGATTTCCAATAAACTTACTTTCTATTAGTAATATCACCGACAACTTGAACTGTTTCGTCTTTTTTTTACTTTTGTAAGATATATATTAGTCCTACATCATGTATCGAGGATGTATAGTTTCTTCTTTTTATATAAATACCCCTTGAACCTTCTATTGGAGTGATCAAGTCTACCAAATACTCTAGCATGTACCAGAGCACGATTAAGGCTTAATTCCTCCAGTGCCTCTCATACGCCACTTCCTCTCGTGTTTGCTGCTCGGTTGTCGATCGAAGCCCAATGACGCCTTCGCCTCTCTGATTGATTGTTGTTTTGCTGGATTAATCGTCCCTGATCGATAGCCCCGGATCGGTCGTCGTTGTTTCTGCCTGACGACGTCATCATCGTTTTTGCTAATGACATCGTTCCAGATTGTCGTTTCTCCGTCTTTGTGGTTTATGTCTGGCAACATCATTCACAATCGTATTTGTTGTTGTTATCGCTTGATCCCGTCTGTTGTTGTTGTCTGCGGTGACGCGTTCGTTGGTGCCGACCACTTGATCCCATCAGCTCTTGCTGCTCCTGTTTGCCTGAATACAACAGCTAGCTCAACTAGGTCATGGATTCCTCAGTTACGAGCGCCACTCTGACGACCGTTCCCCCAAGCGATTCTACCAATACATTTCCTCCTAATGTGAGGCTTGCTACTACTATCCTTACCTCCTCCAACTTCCAATTGTGGAAAAGGGGGGTTACTGTCCCTATCTTGCATCCGACGTAGGCACCACCTTACTCGACTCCCAACTCTTGTTGTGGGTAGTTCATAATATGATGATTGGTACAGTGATTATTGCCGCATTTTTGCTCTCCTCCTGAGCTCTATGGACCCATCCGTTCAACAGATGTGCAAGAACTATGACAGCAATAAGGAACTAAGGGATACCTTACATATGATGTTCTACTAGGCGAACAACCTTGCTCGTCTTGGTGAAATCTTTCCCAAGATGGCTGAACTGAGACAAGGGGGGCGTTCTGTCACCGAGTACTTTGCCGAATGGAATATTTTGGCTGATGAGAACTTGGATCTTCGGGAGATCCCCTCTACCATGGAGAAGCATCAGGCTCAACGTGAGCACCTTGTACTATTGTGGCTTCTGAATGGACGTGATCCAAACTTCTCGACAACAAAGACCGGAATGCTAGTAAGTCCTTCCACACTACAAATTGCTAGTGCATACCATCGTCTGACCTAAGCCGGATCAGCATGTACCCCTGCCCCATCTGCTCTCATATTTCCTCTAGTGAGTTGATGTCTCTAGCTTCTCGAGGTGGAAGGGGACTAGTCGTGGGGGCAGCTCTGGTCGTGGTCGTGACACCAAGACGAGATATTGCACCCATTGTGGGCGCCAGGGCCATACGAAGGATACTTGATGGGTTGTTCATGGGAAACCTAACTGGGCCTCCAAATCTCCTCCATCATCTCCCTCTGCGCACGTGGCTGACTCCACTTCTATATATGTGATTTTGAGAACAGTTGAAATATCTGAGGAAGAATATCGTCGCTTGCAGGCTCTTCAGATTGACTCCCTGACACATAGTGTTGTTGTGGCTCAAACCATCTAGCCTGCATGCACTTCATAGCGTCTTGTTCGGTGGCTGGAAGATTCTGGCGCTTTTGATCACCAGACAAGTACCTCAGGTATCTTACACTCATACAAACCTCATAATGGGTCTTCGATTACGGTTGCAGATGGGTCGACAGTACCCATTGTTGGGCTTGGTAGTTGTGATGTGACACCTGGCATGATTTTATCCTGTTGTTCACGCTCCCCAATCTGCTTACAACTTTCTTGTCAATTAGTAACCTTACTCGTGATTTAAATTGTATTGCTACCATCACATCTTCTGGTTGCATTTTTAAGGAATAGTCGACGAGCCGTATTATTGGTAGAGGGAAGTTAAGTGGGTGGCGTGTATGTTCTGGACAAAGTCTCATCTCTTGCTTGTTCTACTGCCTCCACCAAGTTCTTGGATCTTCACTGTCTCCATGGTCACTCGTATGCGCACGTCATGCGTCGTTTGTATCCTGAGTTTGAGAAGGATTCTCATCTTAATTGTGAGTCTTGTTTGTTTGCTAAACTCCACAGAGTTAATTATGTTCCTCGTGCTGAAGTTCGTACTCCTATACATTTTGATTTACTTCATTCTAATGTTTGAGGACCGTGTCATGTCCCTACGTTATTAGGACACAAATATTATGTAATTTTTATTGACGATTTATCTCGTATGACTTGGGTATACTGAATGAAAAATTATTCTGATCTGTCTTCTATTTTTCAAAATTTGTGGAATGAAATATTTAATCAATTCTCTGTTCTTCTTAAATGTCTTCGTTCTGATAATGGTCAAGAATACTTATCACAGTCTATATCTAACTTTCTCACTGACAAAGGCATCCTGCATCAAACCAACTGTCCTGATACACCCAAACAAAATGGTGTTGCCAAAAGGAAAATCATCAACTCCTTGAGTTCACCCGGGTCATTCTTATCATAAACTTGTATGACGTACTCAAGCACTTTTGGGGTGATGTGGTACTTACCGCTGCACACCTTATCAATCATCTCCCCACTCATATTCTTCAGGGGGAGACACCCCACCATACCCTTTATCAAGACCATCCTGGTCCACTCCTACCTTTAGGGGCCGTTCGGATCTCTGGAAATGGAATTGGAATTGGAGTGACAGAATTCCAATTCCAGTGTTCGGATGTTAGAAATACCCTCAGAATTGGAATTGGTCCAATTCTTTGGAATTCAATTTTGTACTATGACCAATTCTTAGGGGTAAAGACAGATATTTCAGGAAATTCAGTTTTTTACTATGGCCTTCGTTGCCTGATCTCGTCGACATCGCCCGATCTCGCCGTCGCCGCTACCCAATCTCGTCGCCGACCAATCTCGCTGCCACCGCCCGATCTCACACCGTCGCCGCCAGATCTCGCCGCAGCCGCCTGATCTCGCCGCCCCTGATCTCGTCGCAGCAGCCCGATCTTGCCACTGATCCCGTCGCAGTCGCCTGATCTCTATGTTGTCAAAGGCGCAAGGCGCACCGAGGTACAAAGGGGCCCTGGAGCCTAGGAGCAAGGCGCGGGCGCGCGCCTGAGGCATGTGAGGCGCAAAAATGGGGGAAAAGGAAATTGAGTGAAGTACAATTTGCTGAAATTGAGCGAATTGGCCGACCAATTCGCTGAAATTGAGCGAATTGGGCGTCCAATTCGCACGTGTTCTTCCGATTTTTGTTTTTTATATCAAATTTATAACTTATAAAGTACAAAAAGCGAAAGAAAAGAGATATTGGACAATAATATCAGCATCAGACAGAGATGATTTTGATGAATGAAATTGAAACAGAAAAACAACTAGATATCATGAAAAAGCAGCAAAACAACAAAGTTGTACAAGTATGAAGCGTAGAGGGCCAGAAGTGCGGTACCTTAATCATGGCCAACCAAAGGTGTAAATGATCTTCCTTGATTATCTAATTCATCAATATAGTGCAATGAAGTTGTAGATTTCTTCATCTTCTTCATTAGAGTCAACATCACTACAATTAAAAAACATGCTCTGAAACATAACAAGCATGCTCAGAAAAATAAATAGACAGAACAAACAAGTTTAAAAGCTACTTATATATATAATACGAATATATACAAACATTATAGCTTTGCTCCAACAAATTTATAAGCTCAATGGTTCTAAGTACCTCCACTGCTCCACATAATCTAATCTAACAACAAAATTCAATAACATAAATAAAACTTGAATCAAATATGCAGCATGTCAGAAGATCGAAGTGACAATCAAATAGCAACATCAAATGGTTCGGCCAGAAGATCGAGAGGTACTAATTGAAAATGAGTCCTGAAAAATATTATTATTTGTGTAATCAGAAAACATCTATTAATGTATAATTTAAATAATAGAATTAAAGTATTCTGAAATTTAAATAATCTATTACTCACCTAGCTACTCATCATCTAAAAAGACTATGTTTTCATCATCTTCTACACTATCGTTATAATCTTCTTCTTCTTCGTTGTATTCAACTTCCTCTTCATCGACATCATCAATATTTTTAAGGACTAATGGAGTATTAGCCTCTCTAATGACTAATGGAGTAGTAGTCTCTCTAATGACTAATGAAGTAGGAGTTTTCATCTTAGATATGCTCCTTTTCTCAAGTGTCTTTGTAAAAACCACATTTATTTCTTTTGATAACTGTGTGCGATAAATTTCTTCTTCAACTCCAGTGGCACTAGCAATTGTGCCCAAAGTTAATAACTCATCATCAAAGACCAAGTCCTCCCGCTCAGCCTCAGCATCATTATCTTCTTTCACTCTTCTCATCAACCATTCATTGTTATCATCAATATCTGTCAACAAAATTGGATCTATGCGATCACGTGCATCATATCGACGTCTCAACGCTCGATTGTACTTCACAAATACTAAATCAATCAAGCGTTGTTGAGCTAGTCTGTTTCTTTTTTTGATATGTATTTGCAATAAACAATAACTGTATAAATAAGTTATCTTTAATATATAAAATATAAATCACTAATAATAAATTTTAAAAGCTTACATGTTCAAAAAAACTCCAATTTTGCTCAAAACCGGATGCACTGCATGTAAGGCTAAGCACTTTTATGGCAAATCTTCTTAGATTTGGAATTGAAGCACTATAAGATTGTCACCACTCAGCTGTTAAGATAGTAAATATTTACAAATTGAAAAATCAAAACAAAATTGTTTGAATATTGTGTAACTTACCTGGGGACTTTATTTTTCTATGTCGAATTGCAAACTCCATTCCAAATAGTCCTTCAGCATTTTTATATAGAGTTAATTGGTCAATAATTTTATCTTACTCTCCATGGCTTGGAATCAGTCTTTGCATTGTCTTGTATAAGCCCTCCATAATTTCTCCATCTTCTGCAATAGTGGGATTTGAGTAGAAATATTCTGGATTCATTATTCAGCAAAGGGACACGAATCTCATGGTAACTCGGTGGCTTCAATCCAACTCCAAACTGTCCAATGGATTTCATCATCATCGCAAAACTATAATGTTTTACAGTATTGAATGAGATAGCTGCATCGTACATCCATTGAGTTATATGTTTACAAGCTCGCCCTCTCAATTCCTTCTTGCAAGCTTCATTAATAGAAATTTGTTTCATCTTTTGTCCAGCTCCTTTTTTGGCTCTATATTGCCAACTTTTGGAGCAAAAAAACCTCTATTGGTCCTTTTGTTCGAGACCTCTTGAAGAAGCCTTCTCTTTTATGAATCTTCTCCACATTGACTTCATTTCTTCATCACTGTCAAACGTGTCGATCTGCAAACTCAGGAAATGCTTGGTTCTCTATGTTGCTTGCACTAGCTTTTTTCTCCATGTATTCTTGAATTTCGTTGCGCACATGTGGGGGCTTTTGAGACAAGATTTTGCATTTCCAAATCCCCCAACAATATGTTGTTTAGCACGATAAATTCCACCCTTCGTGACTTTATAACAAAAAATGCAAGTCAAGTCGTTTTTATTAGACAAAAAAATCGGGCGCGCGTACTTCCAGCATGGATCAATCCTTGATTGGATGTTAGATGAATCAGAACCACTCGCATCCATTTTTGAAGCTAAATGACATAAAAACTAAGCTAGATGAGCAGCAAAAACTCTATAGAAAATATTATCTTCATTACCAGTTCACTGTACTTCCAGTTCACTAAACAGTGAACTGGGCTTCCAGTTCACTAAATAGTGAACTGGGCTTCCAGTTCACTGTAAAACAATGAACTGGAGCTCAGTTCATTATAAAATAGTGAATTGGGCTTCCAGTTCACTATAAAACAGTGAAATGTTGCCCAGTTCACTGTAAAACAGTGAACTGGGCTACTAGTTCACTGTAAAACAAGAGATCAATTTTAATTCCTTTGGTTTAAGTTTAGCTTTGAATGAAAACTAAAGCTTACAAACATGGATTGATCAACTTAATTCTATTGGATAGTTTTAATATGATTGATAAACTGAACATTGCTACACATTATGAAGATAATCTCAGATAGACTTGTAACTACACAACTTATAATCAATACCAAAAAGGCAAAAATACACGGTAGTATCACCAGAAATAATCAATACCAAAAAGGCAAAAATACACAACTTATAACTAAGTTTAAGGACCCAATTGATATGAAATGTAGCAAATATTATGCTTGGAGCTTCACAAGTATTTATCTTTCATCGTCTCTAGAAAGGATGCGACATATTTCATTGCACTCTTGCAGGGAAAATGAAGATGATAGTTCAAAATAGATTCCCAAGCAAATAAAATTAATTGCACTCTTGCATAATGCGACCTAAATCCTTAAAAGAAAATATTTTTGCTACAAAATAATAATGGTTTTAGTTATCTACATGTTTTAGGGATTACCAATTTCAAGAAGCAAGCTGCACAATTTAGATATGGCTGAAGAATTGTTAACAGCTCCTATAAGAAAAGTAAAAGCATCCAATGAGAAGTTATGATTTGTGATGAGGCTATGATCAACTTTAGAAAGAAAAGAAGAAAGAATAGGAGAATGATTCTTACAATGAAAAGAGGAGATGAGAGGATGCAGGAGTTTCCGTGACTCCGAAAAGAAGAACGGCGCCAGCTAATGCTTCTTCTGCGTCTCCGACTCTCCGGCGAGTATAGAAACCAAGAGGAATGGAGACGGGACTCCGGAAAGAAGAGCGGTGGCGACTCCGGCGAGAAGAAAGGAGGAGAGAAAAGGAGTCGGGGACGGGAATCGGCAGTCGGGCAGGAAGAGCGGGCTTGATTCTTAGCCCTAAAAAGGGCTGCGGGAAAATGAACCGAAATTATAAGGTGCGCCTGAACCGGTTTTTAGGTTAAAACCGGTTCATATATTAAGGCGCGCCTAGCCGCGCCTGAACATCGCCCGCCTTGGCCTTGCCCAGGAGCGCCAGCTTGCGCCTCGTGCGCCCGGCGCCTCAGGCGCGCCTAGGCGCGCGCCTTGACAACACTGATCGTCATCGTCGACCGATCTCGTCGCCGCCACCTGATCTTGTCATCGCCGCCGCCTGATCTTGTCATCGCCGCCGCCTGATCTTGTCATCGCCGCCGCCTGATCTTGTCATCGCCGCCGCCTGATCTTGTCATCGCCGCCGCCTGATCTTGTCATCGCCGCCGCCTGATCTTGTCATCGCCGCCGCCTGATCTTGTCATCGCCGCCCGATCTCGCCGTTGTTGCCTGATCTCGTCGTCGTCACCCAATCGCTCCTTCCTCAACCGATCTTGTCGTTGCTTGGACATGTTTTCCTACACGTGTTGAGCAATAACGCTGATTTCTAACTCCTGGATTTAATTTTCAACATCTTCAACAGTTCAATGAAGGCATTCTTCATTCGAGCAGCCAACATACGTAAACATCAATTGGTATGTAACAAAGTTGTCAGCAACTGAGCCAGCATTGTCTCCAGTTTAGTCTTCATATCTAAAATGCATAGTCTCATCTGAATCTGCTCTCTTGGGGTGGTGCTTCCTCAACCACAGCTCTCAATTTAGTGGATGTCTGGCAAGAAATCTTCATGGCTAGTAAGTTTTACTCCAAGAAAAGGGTCCTGTGAGAACAAATCAACTTCAAACAGAACAAATTTTCTTTTCTAATGTAAAATTTTTTGAAGTGAATTATAGGAAGTTAATCCATAAATGGGCTAAATTAAATCAATAATCCAATATTCAATCTGTTGAAGACTATAACAGAGAAACCATGCAACACTACCCTTGAATTTTGTCTCTATTTTGCACTCTAGTGGAATGGCAGGATATAAAGATTTGTCATGGTTGCTAATCGAGTAATCGATTTCCAAGACCACAGATATTTTTGAGTTCAGGGCTCAGGATGATAAAAGTCTTTTAAAGTGTCCACAATGTGAGAGAAGGGAGAATTGAAAAGAGAAACATCGGGAACTACATCATAACCTTGTTCCTAGAGGGTGTTTTCAGAGGCAATAATGCTAGATATGTCAGGCATCAAATTGCATTGTTTAAAATTGTTAAAAGAGAGTCTTCTCAAAGAATTGGTTGCACTTAAGGATTCTATTGGCAAGTTCTCTAGATAACAGATCTCAGGTAGTGGAGCTCAAGTCTCTTTCATGCTCTAGGAGTATTGCTACTCTCTGGATTATTGATTATGGGGCTTATAACCACATTACAGAGAATGCTAGCCAAATTATATCATTTATTCTGATTTCTGGGAGTACTAAGTTGGTCGGTAGATCCTCTACTTAAGTTTTTGGTAAAAAAAACATACAAATTTTTCTTGAAATTAGTCTCAAATCAATGATGTGTCCCATCCTTTTCCAACTATTTGTTATGTGTGAGCAGCCTTTCTAAACAAATAAATTGCTCAGCAATTGACACTCACAAATTTGGGCTAGACTCATAGTCGTGCTGAGGTCCGAGAGGTTCTCAAACTCAACATCGACAAATATGAAGATCGGCGGTAACGAGAGGTACTTATTGTTCCTGGGATATCAAGGAAGAACATAACAAGGTTTTGAAATTTCTCTAGGTAATCATCAATCGATCTCATGTATTTCAATTATACGACCTACCAAAGGATTTCTTCTTATAGGTGGACAGAATCATGAGTTGCAAAATTGTTTAAACTCATCCCAAGTCAAGCGTGGCTTCTCCTTCTTGAGTTATACATACTGCAGTTGGACATCATCCATGAGATGAAAAGCTGCAAGGTCGAACCATATGTCCCATGGTATACATTAGGTGAGGAAGAACTACTTGCACTATAAGATCCACCCTAAGGGAGCTTCATCCCCGCCAAATAGAAGAAATTCTAACTTAGCATATGCGCAATGCGCTACACAATTCCACCTTTAAGTTCCTCCACACATACGATATAGATGGTCATGGTATTGGTATCCTTGGGTGGAACTCATGGTTGGGCGCTCATAGCTCATTGTGTTGTTGTTATGGACCTATGCCATCAATGCGCGTCATTAAAGCATCAAAAACAATGACATTGGCGGAGGATGCAACTTGTTGAGTCATGGTATCCTTCTGTTTTATGTTGCGTTCACCGCTTGGTCAATCATGAGTTTTTGTAGTACCTCCATGATTTGCCTTTTGGTGAGGTCATCTTCCACGTTTTCACTACATTTTCCCCTGTTACGCATCTAAGGTTCCTGATCTTAGAAGAAAAGGAGAACACCACGAAATTAAGGAAGATAACTGGACCATCATCTCCGTGGGAGTATCTCTAAATCAGTCGAAGAAGGGGGAAACTATAAATGGCATTAAGGAAGATGCAATGCTCATATGAGAGCCCAGACACAATTAGAAAATATTTTTTCATGGATCCAATAGGATTTTATCGGGCTCCCAATAGAAACAGAAAGCCCAGTTTCAAATGTGAATTTCTTATGAATAAAAGAGGGTGAAAAGAAATAACATGATCTAGCATGTGATCAAGCAGATGGTTTCTCTGGTCTACCCACTTGCTCCGCCTAGGCGTTGCATGGTTAGACTTGCCAAGTGTACCAAGCGTAAACCTGCCAAGTAAGTGTGGTTTTTTCCCCGCCACCCAGTCCCTTTATAGTAATGTTTAAGCTGCTCATGTAAGGAAATGTAAAATAGTTGAAACTTAAAGCTTTGATGTAGATGATTCAGCGGTCTATATCTGTTTGAAGAAAGTAGCCATTTTGTACATTAACTAATTATTTTATACAGACTATATATCAAACTGATGTGAAGGTTTGGCAGATTAATCCAGCACTTGAAGAGTAAAATGCAGCCACATGTCACATAGAATGAAGCATAGTATGTTATTGGAGAAGTAAATATGAATTACCTCTGACAACTTCTCTTCTTCTGATGTATAGAAATGTACATACTGGGATGCAGCAGATATTAGACGAGCAACTGATTCCTGTGATGATAACCGATAAACTGACCCTCTAACTAGATTCTTCAATAGCGCGGTTATTGACAGTTTTTCATAGCTATCACTGAAAGTAATTGTCTGGGGATCCCCAGATATACTATCTCTGATGGATTTTATGCTATCCAGTAATCCCAAGTCATCAAATTTTGTTAGTCCATCAAGGACCTGTTGAAATTCCCAAAAAGATACTGTTGAGAAATCATATAAATATATATCTATCTATATATATATATATAATTAGAACAAAAGAAACTAGTTGTTTGCTAGTTTTTCAAAAGCATCCTGATGCAGCACGATTCTACGGGTGGCGGCAAACTGATGCCCAAACCTGGAATATGGTGCAAGCAATCACACGATGAATGCAAAGACCTACGTCGACCCTAATATGATATGCAAGCATACATCAATCGAATGAAATGTCACTCCAAGTGCAGGGGTCAATGTTGAAGGCCGTCCGATTTAATTTTGCAATGAGCAAATAATTTATAATAAATTTAAGCAGGTGCACAGTTGTTCGCACAAAATTGAATTGAAAAGTAAACGTGAGCCCACAAACTTTAGAGGTGCAAATTATTTAAACGTGAGCCGAATAAGTCCCGCAAGTCCAACGATTTCACAATAGTAGAAACATATAATTTCTTCATCCGACAAAATAAGGTTCCAAGTACACATCATTAGTAAACAACGACTCAATATGAAGACTTACGCATGCTAGAGGCAGCGGGGTTAGCGGGAAGGCGAACCGGTGGCGGCAACGTCGATGGGTGGCTCCACGAGTGGGGTTGCAGTGGCTGGATTGGGATGTTTGGGATTTGCGGTGACGGGGAAGGAATAGGGTTGTCTGGGGGTATTGGTTGTATGAGGGGTTGTCGGGGTGGGTGGCTAGAATAGGGTCGATCTAGCTATAGGGGGGCTGGACGGGGTTAGGAAGGGGAGGGGAAAGGAGTGTGGGTCCTTCGGGGGTTATACTGGAGAGGGTGAAGGGCAACAGGACTGTCAGAGGGCTAGAGTGGGGCTGCAGGAGGTTGTCGAGGCCTGTGGGAGGATATGAGGGGCGATGGGATGCTGGGAAGGCCGGAGGGATTGGGGGAAGAAGCAGCAGCTTCGGCTGGAGGAGGCGGGTGAGGTCGGGGAAAGCACAGGAGGGGAGGCGGAATGATGAGGAGGCAGGAGGGGAGGGGAAGAAGCAGCGGCTTGGGCTAGAGGGGGCGGATGGGATTGGGGAAGCACGGGAGGGTGGCATATCTGGGGGAGCCGATCGGAGTCCACCGACGGAGAGAATGACAGATTGCAAGCCTGCAATCACCGATCTCCTGAACCGGACCCCTGCATGCATGTAAATACGAGGAAAAACCCTTAAATGACCTAGGGCACCCGAATCGGATGGCCCATATCGTCTGGGCCGATCGGGTGTCAAATACAACTCAAAATACATAAAATAATATATCAAAAAAACTCGGAACGACCGTTCAGACACATCTACAGACTCAGATTGTCCGAACGGGGAACGGATCACGGCGATCTCCATCACATCCACATAACCTGTTAAAAAGAACAGTTAAGAAAAAATGTTCATAAAGGTTAAGAACATGGAAGAACTAAGAACATACATCGATTATACAGAAATAAAGCATGCAAATGGTGGTAAGGTAGGCCAACTTGTTCATTTAGCCTCTAATGGAGGAAGATGCTTAGTTATTATAAGAATTCAATCATCCAACCTAAAACAAATTGGTACTAAGTAGAGAAGCCCAATAACATATGTATACACAAGGCAACGTGAAATTTCCAAGGTTTGATAAAAATATCCAACACATGGGGCATGGTGGATGAGGGAAAGGAATGGGATCATTCAGCGCTGATACAGTCATACCATATTAGAATCGAAACATCCAATCTAAAATAATTTAGAACAAGGTGGAGAGGTATAAGAATATATAAAAGACATGGACAACATGAGATTCTCGAGGTGGGAATAAATTGATGGAGATCAACCGTAGAATCAACACTGGGCTTGGGGCCATCATTCGGTGGGGACCGCATTTATGTACTCGTGTGGAGGCCTTGATCAGATCGCCAATCAAATACCACGATCTTGTCTGAAGCACCGTTTCTATATTTTATGTATTTTGTTTTATTTTTGATATTATTTAGTGTGATTTGGACATCGAGCGTAGTGGCCAACTACGAAGCACCGGTACAGGTACGAAATGTATTAGTTACAGCGGTATGGAAAAATTATAAAACAAGAAAAAGGGTACAACGGGATACGTTTTATTAAATATAATAAATATATATATTTTAAATGTCCTCCAACATGCCCGACATATCTGCCGACATGTCATTTTTTAGAGCAAAACCACATCTTTTCAAAAAAATAAATTATGTATTTTTGTAAAATATAGGCCGACATATCTGCTTTTTTCTGATATATCCACTTTTTTTGATATAACCGTCGACACAACTTTTGAATATATCGTTCAATTTTATGTTATATGAGCAAACTAACAGTATATGTTTAAATCACATATATGTATTACATTATGTATGTTTAAATCAATCAAACTTATTTTTTTCATTCTATTTAATATTTTATTCTTACAACTAATTTTGTATAATTATTTCACTCATTTTTTATTTCATATTACAAAAATGTAAAAAAGTTTAACTCAATTATTAGTTGATTATTTTTATGGCTTTAATATAAATATATAAACTTGGAAAGATTTATAATCAATCAAAGATAGTTTTTGAATCTTCATTGTTTGTTATAAACTTAGTGTTATTAAAATAGGATTATTGTAGAATATTAAATATATTTTACAACGTATCATTTTGAACTTATTAATAATATTTTATCTTGGTTACTCTTGGAATTTATTTGGGTTATACATGAGTCAATCTTCGTCTATTTGTTATATTAATTTTTTTTACTTTTAGAACATATTATTATAATTAATATATATAAATAAATTTTTTTAATTTATAAGATATGAAAACCCGATATTTTGAAATATCTCCAACATGTCTCCGACTTCCGACATTTAAAAACTCAATCCGACATGTCGCCGACATCCGATATTTACAAGCTTGTGTATACAACGCAATTGCAATTATAAATCCTCAAAACAATAAAACATTAAGTATAAATACTATATATGAAATTTCTATATGAAAATCCCAACAAACAGCAATAAATTAATATATGAAATCTATATATGAAAATCCCAACGAACAGCAATAAATTTGTATATGAAATCTATACAGATTGCTGGAGAAATCTGTACAGATTTCTTGTTTATAAAGTCTATACAGATTTCTCCAAATGAAATCTGTACATAGTTTTGTATATGAATAAATCCTAACATTAAAACTTCTCTACTACAGATTGGCAGCAATGTACAAAACTAAGCAAAGTACAGAGTAGAGTGCTAAGCAATGTACAGATTACATATTTCAGAATTAGAGATTACAGAACTAAGCAATGTACAAAGTACAGATTAAAGAACTAAGCACTGTACAGATTACATGTATGAAAATAACAATAAGAAGAAGAGGAGGAGGAAGAAAAAGAATAAGAAATAACAACAATGTACAAATTTCTGAAAGAAGAAGAGGAAGAAGAAGAATATACGACAGTAACGATCAGGAAGAAGAAAGGATCGGCAGCGCGTGCGGCAGCGGAAGCTTTAGCAGTAGCGGCAAAGGCAGCGGGTTCAGTAGCGAGAGTTTTAGCGGCAGCGAAGCGGAAGCGGCAGCGAAGTGGAAGCGGCAGCGAAGCAGCAGCGGGAGCTTTAGCAGAAGTGGCAGTGGGTCGATTGAAGAATGAACCGAAGAAAACTTAATATTGCGATAAAAGCTCGTATCCATGTGTGTGGTACGTGTTCCCATACCGGAAACGCACCCAGTACGAGTACGAACCTAATATTGGCATATTTGTGTTTCGTAGGTGGACAATCATAGTCATTCACGTCGGGTGCCTTGGCCCCCCTTTCGCTATAAGGGAGAGGGTTGTCTGTTTGAGGGATTGTTAGCCTTGTGAGAGATTCCAAAGCCGGCAATCATATCACGATGTGACACTGAAAAACCCTAGGGAGCGATGTCCCGGTTCATTTTGTTTTTTCCGTTTCATTTTACGTAACCCTATTTTGGTGGAACCACTAAAACCGCAAGCACACAATCCCTTCTCCCTCGTTACAAATCGACCACTCCTCGTCTCTGTTTTGAAGGCTAATAGCAAGCCCTCTCTATCCCGTTTACCATAGAGTCTATCGATTTCGTCTTCCACAGCGTTGGTCGATCCCTTCTTCCACAGCGTCGGTCGATCCCTTCTCCCACAGCGTCTGTCGACCCCGCCGTCTACAACATATGCTCACTTAATTCCATCGCCCACCCCTGATTCATATCGCCGCCCACCAGCGTTCAAATCTACCACAAGCCGCCCACGCCCTCTATATTTTCCCCACCAATAATCCTTCCTACAACCCTGTCGTATGTTGGAGCACCCTCGAACCCCAAACCAAATCACAAGCCCTGCTTCTTAACTTGGCCGACGGCTCCTCATCCTCGATTACCCAAGTCAGCAGTCCTTCCTCCACATCCAACCGCATCCCCAATCCCCTTTTCCCTTCTACCCACCAGTCCACCAACAGCCTTCTGTCTTGCCTAAGATAGCAATTGTCATTGTCCCCTCTGCCTAGATTCATGCCTAAAACAGCTATTGAATTCTCATTGCTAGTGAGTATCTTGTATTGTTTCATATCTTTTATTGAATATTGGATTCATATCATATATGTGATGGAATTGTTGATTTGTTAGCACACTTGTTTCATTTCCTGTTTTCCTATAATAATTTTTGTGAAGGTTGTAGTTGAAAGCATTTCGTGCGAAGAAAAATCTGTCTTGATTGCTTAACTGAAGATTGTTGTGGATGTTTGTTTGGTTGCTTGGCCTAATTAAATTTTACTACTCTATTTGATTCCAGATCAATTCAATCACACATGCATCATATAATTAGGTTTGTTTGAGTCCACCCGACACCGCTCACATAGGTTTACATTAGTGTCGGCGGGCAATCTCATAGCCTACCTTGTGTCAGACTTAGTATCAAATCCCCAGGTTAGGGCCTCGTGCATGTTGTGTAGCGGTAGGCCTTATCGTCGGCCAATGTCCGACCCAAATTTTATGACGAGGGAACCACCAACTTCAACTCTGAAATGACACGAGAAATTTCAATGGATGATGTTAGATCGGTTCGATCAAATGAAGGCTCAATTTGACGATCTACGCACCAGCATCAACATCTTTGAAGATCATAGAGAGCATGCCATTCCCCAGAGGAGGGAGAACCCACCCACCCTACCTGACGTTCATTTTGAGGAAGAACGAGACGCCCTCCCACCTCAAGATTGGCATGCTAGGAATCAACCACCACGAGAGCCAGCCCTACATCTGAGGCGACCCCATGATCACATTCACGACCGTCGACCTAGACCTGACCCGAAAAGGCATCACCGTCCTCAGGAGGGCTATCCACCTTGGTACCATGCCCCTCATGACCGAGTCCAGAGCCATTTTGACTATAAGTGGGACGCTTACTTTGACGGTTATCCTAAGACAAGTAAAGCACCATACGTAGAGGACGACATCACTCGTCGCATACACATTGACGCTCCTATCTTTGACGAACGCTTAGACCTAAAGGACTTTAGTGACTGGCTTCAGGAGATGGACCATTATTTCAAGTGGTATGACATGGCCGACTAGCGACACATTAGATTTGTGAGAATGAAACTGGTTGGCCCAGCGAAGATGGCCAGCCTAGAGAGCCAGAGAGGTCACTTCATCGAGATGGATACCGCCCTATTATTTGTTGGGAGGACATGAAGCGGCGATTGAAGGATAAACATCTCCCCTCCTCCTATCGGGACCAGTTGCTAGATAAGGTTTATGCATTGCGCCAGAACACACTATTTGTGGCGGACTATAAGTCCTAATTTGACGATCTATTTGTGAGGAGTGATTTATGAGAGGAGACTAGTGTCACTGCTTCCCGATTTCGTTCTAGCTTGAGATCTGAGTTATGTAGGAAGCTCACTTCCCATCTGATGGAGACGGTAGAGCAAGTTTATCGGATGACCCTCGAGTATGAGCAGTACCTGTGACTAGTTGGTGCCCGTCAAGCTCCCTCCAGACCAAACAGGCCCACATTTAGGAGAACCCCAACAGTCATTGCCACTCCTGCAGGATCCTCTCGTGTTTCCATGGACACGAAAAGAAAGGCTATCGCAACCAAACCTCCTGCGGCCACCAGGTTGGAGAATGTTCAGTGTTATCATTGCTCTAACATGCGCCATATGACAGCCCAGTGCCTTACAAGAAATTTGTTAGTTGAAGAAGGCGAGCCAGTGTTGATGTTAAGAAGGTTGTTGATAATGATCGTATTTAGTGTGACGTCATCCCAGGGAGGTCGTTCACGTTTTGTTAGGGAGACCTTGGCTCTACGACCGCAATATCACGTATTTCGATCGCTCGAACACATGTATATTCTACGACAAGGGTTGTAAGATCACATTGGAACCGACTAGGTCGTTGCACATTCTGCATTACAGTGAGTTTATGAGAGAGCGTTAACGCCAACATATTCTGCATTACAGTGAATGTCCCTACGAAGATCCCTGATCCACCCCCCTAAGGTACAGCGTATTCTCGATGAGTATGTTGATATTGGGTCGGATGATTTACTGGATGAATACCCTCATTGCGTGACATCCAACATACCATAGATCTGAAACTCAAGGCCTCGCTCTCGAACCTACCACATTACCAGATGAACCCGGACGAGCATGTTGAGTTCAAGAGACGGGTGGATGAGCTTCTACAGAAGCAGTTCATACGCGAAAGTTTGAGTCCCTGTGCGTTCCCTGCCCTTCTCACCGCAAAAAATACGGGAGATAGCATATGTGTATCGATAGGCTATCAATAATAATCAAGTATCATTTCCCCATTCCGCGATTAGATGACTTGCTCAACACGATGGCTGGTGCCCAAATATTCTCAAAAATAGATCTTCGCGGTGGGTACAGCCTATGTTATTAAAGGCGCACCTAAGGCTCACCAGACTCAGAGGTTTGCGTCTCTGTGCGCCTTATTTACGTCTTTAGAATATAAAAAGCGCGTCTTAGTGAAATTTTTGTTGTAAATTTTTTTTCTTCAAAAATTAAGAAAACAAATGCAAGAACTCAATAATTTTTTTTATTTAGTGTTTGTGAAAGATAATTGTGCGTTGAGGCTAAGATATGATATAAGTGACCACATTGATTCTATTTTTTTAGGAGATATAAATGAGATAATGAATGATTAATTAGTAGACTAGATGAAGAATTTGATCGAGAAGCTGAAATGATGTTTGATGTTGATTATTTAAAATGAATGTGACAGCACCTTGCCTTCGTCAAGCGCGCACCTGCGCCTTGGGCCTTGCGCCTAGGCACCAAGACTACTTTATGCCTTGCGCCTTTAATAACAAAGGGTACAACCAGATAAGAATTCTAAGGGAAACGAATGGAAGACGGCCTTTAAGACCAAAGATAGTCTCTATGAGTGGTTGGTCATGCCTTTTGGGTTGTCCAACGCCCCCAACACTTTCATGTGGATCATTAATCGAATCTTGTGCCCCTACATGACAAATTCCTAGTCGTCTACTTTGATGACATTTTGATTTACAACCACTCTCTTGATGACCACTTGAGCAATCTGAGGATCTTATTTGAGATCCTCTGTAAGGAGAAGTTACATGTAAACTTGAAGAAGTACTCCTTCCTTACTGATTTCGTGCACTTTCTTGGATTTAACATATCAGTGTTCGGCGTGTCTGTTGAGCCGGACAAGATTTGTTCATTCATGAGTGGCATATTCCTTCCACTATCACTGAGGCTTGTAGCTTTCACGGACTAGCCATCTTCTATCAGAGGTTTACCAGAGCTTTAGTACATTATCATGACCCCCTTCGCGAGCTGACTACGGAAGGGAGATTTCCAGTGGACGACGGCATCCACTCGGGAATTCATAGAGATCGAGAAATTGACAACAGCCCCTATTCTGAGATTGTATGATTTCTCTAAGGTGTTTGAGGTAGCTAGTGACGCATTTGATGTTGGCACTGACAGAGTACTAAGCCAGGAGAGTCATCCAGTTTCTTAATTTAGTGAGAAGTTGAACGAGGCCTCACAGAAGTACTCAAATTAAGATAAAGAATTTTACGCGTAGTAGTGCAGTCAATTCGATATTTAAGACGCTATCTCCTCCCACGGGAGTTCCTCCTATACTTCAATCATCAGACTTTGAGCTATCTTGATTCACTGCGGAAATTGGGGCATAAACATATAAAGTGGGTCGAACACTTGCAGAATTTTTACTAGGTTTTCAAACACCGTGCAGGTGTTAAGAACAAATCTGTTGACGCCCTTAGTCATCGTATCACCCAACTTCACACACTGAGCACTAGTACAACTAGTTTTGATCGACTATCTAGGAAGTACCCCACCTACACTAACTTCGGTGAGATATACTCAAGATTCACGAGGGGTTACCCTGAGCCCACTGAGGGGTTCGATATCATCAAGGAATATTTATATAGCGGGCCTCATCTCCGCATTCCTTGGGCCTCCTTCCGAGACTTTCTGATTAGGGAAATGCACGTGGATAGCATTGCTGGCTACTTTGGCAGAGACAAGCTGATTGCTTTGGTTGAGGATTGTTTTTATTGCACCTTGAAGAAGGATGTGACAAGAGTTGTGTGTCACTGCAGCACCTGTCAGACTGAAGAGCTCAAAACCGAACACTAGGCTTTGTACCCCCTTCCAGTCTCACGTCATCCTTGAGTTGATATCAGCATGGATTTCGTATTAGGCCTTCCTCGCACTATGAGGAAGCTTGATTCAATTTTCGCAGTGGTAGACCGTTCTCGAAGATAACTCATTTTATTGCATGTGCAAGAACGCATATGTGGTGCATATAGTATCCCTCTTCATGAGAGACATATTTTGTTTACCTATGTTGATGCCGAGGAGACGAGTCTGTGCGGACCAGAGAAGATACTTGTTGCGACTCCTTGGGCGGTCTACTGAACTGTCTTCTTAGAGGTCGCTCGACCTCGCGCCGAACATTGCTACGCTCATGCCACCGCCTGGAGAGTGTCCACGAGCACCTAGAGTGACAACCTGGCTACCTCATTTCTGGTTTCGTTTGATGTTGCCTCCCGTCGCAGGATTTGGATTAACACCAATGATAGATTCTCGTAGGTGATATACAGGAGACTCCCCCGTGGTCACATAACCAGTAGGTTGTTGCATGTACATAATCTCAGTCAAATTACCATTAAGAAAAGCATTCTTGATATCGAGTTGACGCAACTGTAGTGATAATGGACTGTCAACGAGATCAATATCCGCACAGTATTATGTTTGTCCATTAGAGAAAATGTCTATCAATAATCAAGGTCATATTGTTGAGTAAATCGACGATCTACAAGATGGGATTTAAGGGCTCAACTAACCCATCAGAACGGTTTTTAACAATGCACACTCATTTACACCCGACTTAGGACTATCTAGGGGTAAGGGACAGCAAGTCCCAAATCTAATTAGCCTATAGGGCCTTCATGTAGTCATCTATTGTTGCCTACCACCTAAGATGTTGGAGCCTCATATACAGAAGAATGTGTGGAGATAGAAAAAATAAAGAGCATGCAAACCTGTGAGGTTGAGGAGATAACTGATGAAAGGAGACATGGTGAGAATGTGGGTGAGAAGTAGATGAGTGTGTGTCCTCTTAGAGGGCTATGAGCGGATCAAATAGACCAAGGTCGTCATCAGTAAGGGTGACTGGTTTCAGAGATTGGCGAGAACAATGACGAGTATATACATTGGTGTCAGTATCATAGTGGACGGTGGAAATTCAATAGATACGTTGGAAAGACGGTGTGCAGGGGGTGTTTCGCCAAGAGAAGAGAGGAAAATAAGGGGTGATTTTCAAGGAAGATAACATCAGCGGATGTCATAATTTTTCAATCGATGGGAGAATAACATATGTATCCCTTCCTGTGGTACCATCTTATTGTTATGGGCACCCGATTGAGATCTCGTAACCAGAGGAGAGAGAGAGAGAGGTCCCTTGTGGGATCGGCGTGTCCTCGCTTGGAGCTCGGAGGTGCTATGGCTGGAGGCGGAGAAGATCCCAAGAGGAGGAGCCTGGAGGAGGAACGGTGGCGTTGTTGCGGAAGAGAGGAAGCTTACGTGAAAGGAGCCTTTGGGAGTCGAGTCGCTATGATATCATGTGAAATTGTGAACACAAAAAAATATTTATTACTTTTTATATTAAGTAAATCAAAATATATGTAAACGTATTTATAGGCATGAGGAGTGACATCTCAACTCCAAATCACGTTGTGGGACTAAGCTATACAACATGAAAAACACTTGTAATGGACCATAGAACATTTGGGCTTCTTACATAACAATTTTCTATAGTTGTGTCTCTCTTTCTCTCTGCTAGAAAAGGGACCATTTTCTTCCTATCTTCCCCTCCTTCTTGTCTCTATTCTCTATCAGATTCTAACTTCTCTCCCTCCATAAATCCATATCCTTCATTGATTCATATCTCCTAAACTTTGCTGCAGTCCCTATCCATCATGCGTTAGAATTCAGTATTGAATTCCTGACAACTATCGTGAGTCACTTCCCATCCATTATGATAACCCAATCCCACTCTACACCCCCTTTTGTAACCATTCAAACTTTGAGGCACCCCCACCCCACACGCACACACACCCACACACACCAAACTTTTCTTTACTTCCTCAACGCAATGCCCAAACTATACTGAAATTTGAGAACATCAAGGCTGCAATCTGAAGATAGAATGATGAAACCGCATAGGCACAATTACAACTACTAAGATGTTCCTCTTTGTTACTAGTATCAAAATATTTCTTGGTTCAATAAACACAAAAGTTATAACAAACAGGTGATCATAGTCTTGGACCTTCGAGACCTTGGGGTGGCTAGCTAGAGCTTACTCGAGGTTGTATGAAAGAAAGAAAAAACAACTACCATCTATCCATTGGATCAATTTGTAAGCATCCATCAGATGTGTCTAGGGGTGCAAACGGGTCGAGCTCGAGTCGAGCTTAGCAAAATTTCCAAGCTCGAGCTAATCATTTCAAGCTCGAGCTGAGCTCGTCGAGCTCATTTTATCCTGGCTCGACCTCGAGCTCAATGCATGTTTATCGAGCTCGAGCTGCTCACGAGCTTTTTAGCTCATGAGCCTGATTTTCTTTATATTTTTAATTTTTAAAAAATATATATACGAATAAAAAACTCGCGAGCCAGGTCGCGAGATCATGAACAAAAATATCTGAGCTCGAACTCGACTCGTAATCGAGCTCGTCGAGCTCGAGCTCCACAGGCTCGAGCTTGAGTCGAGCTTTTTTCGAGCCGCCTCAACTCAACTTGCACCCCTAGATGTGTCAAAGAAAGGTTATATTTACATAAGCTTTTAGAATTTACATGGTACAAAATGAAAACACCGTAACACTAAAATACCTGAAAATTGGTAAAAAAAAATAAAGAGTGTTCACTTACCAGCAAAGCCGTCCCTGAAATGTCAATTGCATTCAAAGAAACAAGTTCAAGAAGCCTTTTTGGAGTCGACACGAGGAACTCAGGCTCACAATTCTTTAAACTGTATTTTATTTTACAAATAGAAGTGTCAGTGTAAATTAAAAAACGGTAACATTCCAAACAAGCAGGGGTAAATCATTTCTGTTGCACAAAAATATTTAGTAGACTCCCATCAAGAAAATAAAAAAAGTGTCATAATAACATATAAGAAATAATCTATTAGACTCTTATAACAAAAATAGAGAAGAGCATATAAGACAATAAGAGGCTAGTACATGTGAAGGTCTAAGAATATAGCTATATTGGAGATCATTGGGGTCCATGGGTATGCTATGTAAGGGGTTACACATGGACTGCTGGGAATGTTACAAACCTCATTTTCTTGAACTTTCTTGGCCACAACCCCCCTCCCCACACCAAAAAAACTATACAAAATGGTGCATGTTCTGAAACTTAGTGATATAATATTAGATTCTAATGATTTAATCTTAGCGCACTCATCATCAATTCATAATTTAATTCCCACACAAAATGACAACAGGATACATGACATAAGGACTAACCAAAATTTTAAGGGCATTCTTCACGCACTTACTAGGATTCTCCAAATTATGAGACATGCAATTTTGATCATACAACTTATGCAAAAAATAGTCGTAAAGAAAAATAAAGGGAAGTCTTACTTGCACTCCCCTAAAATATCGCAAAAAATAGATAATCAATCACGAGAGGGGTGAAAATTACGTGCAAATGAGAAATTAACCCAGACTCCAAAATGCAAAGGAACCTAATCTGTGGAAACCGTGAATTTGATAAGAATTGAGTTTGCTAAGCTAAGGAGTTGATTTGAAGCTTGTAAAAAAGCTGAAAAAATTCAGAGGATCATGACAGGGAAATTTTCAACAGGAGAGGAGAAAAAGAGACGTGTTTGTTTTGAAAAGAATAAGAGTGAAAAATCTCCAATCTCACTATATTCGAGCTCCTCCCCTTCAAGAATATGGGTATTAAGCAAATACCAAATGTTAATGTGGTAGGAATTTTAGGGGAAAATATTTGGGGAATAAATCACTTTCCTCAATTAGCTCTGGATTATCAAGTGAATTTGGTTGCCTTAATAACCTACTACTTAAAATTATCGGACATTTTCATTCACAGTCTTATTGGTCAATTAGATCAATAAGTCGGACAAAATATAACAATTGTGTGCACCTAAAAAAATGAAATGAAAAGTTCGCATAAATAAATTTACGGGGCACTGATTTCACACGGTTTTTTTATAATAGGTGACATCATAAAATGTCAACGACATAGCGGATTTGATCCGAAATATCGTCTGACATATTGCAAAACGCCGTAATCTTTATATTTTCATTATGCAAGTCATTTTCTGTTCAAACGGGACATGTCGGCCGACATGTCGAACATGTCAGTCGACATGTCGGACAAGTCGGCCGACATTTAAAACA
The DNA here is from genome assembly GCA_039513925.1 of Platanthera zijinensis. Lineage (NCBI taxonomy): Eukaryota > Viridiplantae > Streptophyta > Magnoliopsida > Asparagales > Orchidaceae > Platanthera > Platanthera zijinensis. Next base: position 44,250,772 of record CM077086.1, on the reverse strand, counting down.
CTGGACATGACAGCAACAAGACGTGACATGCGTTGATATAAACATAAAAAATGAAGACACGAGATTTCGAACAACTCAAAATAACGACTTAATAAAATATAAATAAAAGTAACCGATAATAGGTAGTAGCTCATAACACATTATTATTCTTATAACATCAATGTGGATTGTGGAACGATGGTGAAAAGGTAGAACCTTGACCTAGGTTGTCTAAAAGGGTGATTTAGATGAAGGGTATTGGGGTATGGTCAGGGAGAGGTCAATGATGAAGATTAGGGATCGGAGAGTGGATTGGTAGGGAGAGATGTGGCCGATCGGATTGATTGGAAAGGATTTTGAGGAAAGACGACAAGGGTAGTGGTCGACGAGACCCTTGGAAAACCTTATTGGGGGCATCAACTAAGATGAGAAAGGAGAGAACAAATAAAAAAGAAGCTAATTAAAGAAACATTTAACTTCATTATTGAACCTAAAAATTATTCCACTATGGCTTATATAACCCTTGCAAAATAACTAATTTGGCACATAAGAAAAAAAATAACTTGACACAAACAAGAACTGCTTAACACGTAAGCAAAAAATCGAAATTAAAAACTGAAATAATCAACTAAATTCAAACCAAAACAAAAAATTGAAATTGCCTTGGCATTCTGGTCCCGTAAATTTTTGTGCTTTGTCCTAGAGTATGATTGTAGCAGTACCCAACAACAAGAAAAGCTAAATAGAGGAGGAAGGCTGAGAGAAAAAGAGAGGAATAAAGAGAGCAAATTGTATTTCTTGTAACCAAGTGTTTACAAAGAGTCTTGTGTATGTGTTTGTGCTTGAATGAAATTTTCCTTTAACAAAGTTCTTCTTCTTGGTGCGACTCCAAGTTAACTCCTCCACCGTCGGACCATCGTAAAACCACCTCCATCCCTCTCGAGTCCTCCCCTATCCTCTTCAGCAACCCACACCACTATTTCTTCCCCATCCGTCAGCCCGCTTCCCCTCACAGATCGTATACCGTGCCGTTTTTTCCCCTCCCTCTCGATCCCTCTCATCAACACAATCCCGACCCCCAGCAGTAATAGAAACTGTTGTTATGTCTGCCTCCTACTAGCGAGCCCTACCCTGCCCATCCCTCTGCAGTTGAATCCCCTTCACCCCCTCACAGCCGCTCCCCTCAGCCATTCCTCTACCGCTAGCCTATCTCCCTGGCTGTGCACCTTTACTAAATCCACCCAGCCCCCACACACACCACCTGACACCCCCACCAGTCCAGATCCCTTGACCGGCGCCCTCCTCTCCCGGCAACAACCTTGAAAGCCCGCAATTAACCATCCTAATCGCCTCCTGCACATGTAAGTTGAATTTGGAGTTTTAATTTTCTATTATTGTTTATTTTGGCACCCAATTTGTAGTGGATGTTTATTTTATATGTTATTACTATTTGCGACCGTATGATTTGCAGGATTTATTTTGTGCATGCTTAAAATAATTGCACCTCTATCATTTGATGAATTGATACTTGTTTTCCCTTAATTATTACGTGTGATTGTTTGTCTTTTAGTTTTTAAAAATTGATTACGGTTATAATTTTTAGGCGGACCACTTTCTGCATTGGCATTACACCTCATCACATATATGATTGCATTTAGTGAGTCCACCCCAAGTCGACCTACCACTGCATCACTAATGACATGCAATTTCAGTGTGACTAATATTAACATTACCAGTCTGTCATATTAGAAGATAAGAGATATCGAAGTGTGATAAATTCAAGTACCTTAGATTGACCATTCAAAAGAATATAGATGTAGATGAGGATCTAACTTCTAGAGTTAGGGTTAGGTGGTTAAAATATAGAAGTGCTTCGGAAGTAATATGTGAAAAGAGTATATCTTAGAGACTTAAAGATAAATTTTATAAATATTTATTAGGTCGGTCTATGAAATCCTAGATGAGAATCTGAATGTTGGAGACCTAGGTGTGATATTTGTTTATAAACTATCTGCTTTTGTCATGAGAGTGATACAAAGGGGTGTTTCTGAGTTCGCTACTTTTTGAAAGCCAAGATGCAGCTACACGTAATTTTATTGTTATTTCATCCTATCTTCGTTCATGTAAATATCAACTTATATATTTCCTCTTACAATGTAAGCATTAAAATATGTGGCATTTCACAATTTAGCAGATTTCAATTCATAAACAACCTCAAATCCAAATCCTATCTCATTTGATGCAGGATGTAAAAGACTTTATCTATACTATATACAAAGAAATACTATTTGACATACCATGTAACCCAGAGGACCGCCCAATAAAATCTGATCATAAATTTCACTTGGCCTTTAATCACATCTGTCCAATCTCAATCTGTCATATTGTGACCATGGCATACCATGGTCTGCAAATAAAAATAACCACTAAAAGAACTCATCCGCCTCTCGTGCCTCTCCTACTCCCATTTTCCACTATCGCCGTCGGTGACCTGCCCGCCGCCCACCAGCGGGTTCGCCAGACCCTGGCGAACCCGTCGGGGGTTGTCCGGTGGTGAGCAAGCAGGGCCACCGCCGGCAAAATCCCTTCTCCCGAAAGCCCTCATTCTCACCGCCTCTGCACAATCCTTCCTCCTAAAATTAGGGCGACTGCGAACCAACTCCCTCATTCCCGATCCCTCCACCATCACCATCGCGCATCTACACTCGCTCATACTCTTCTTGAAAGCCCTCGATGATCCCCCTTGCTCGATCAGCCGGATATCCCACTCAATTCCATCTCCCCCGTTCCAGTGCTCCGAGATAAGCTCAGGGCAGTGAGAATGCTTGCAAATGAAATCTGGTTGATCGGGCCACAATCAGGCATGCTGAAGAAGATAGACAAAGTGTATTTGAGTGTTGAAGTGGACATGGTTTGAAATCAACGAACTTCATCACAGCACATTTCTCAGTGGGCCAGCAACTAGCAACAACGCAATGGGGAGAAGGACGAACATAGGAGCTTCAGGCGGGCACCAGGTTTGAGGGAGTTGCGATTAGTAAATTTATGTATCAAGCTTCAGGAGGGTATGAACTTGGAAGTTTATTCGTTGTTCGAACTGCATCTTCTTCCTTACATTTAGTCTCCGTCAATGTTGATGCAGAGAGGAGATTTGGATTGGATGAAGAACGGAAGAGGACTGCTGCTTCCTATAGCTTTAAAGTCATTATTTTCTCCAGTATGCAAATGCACAAATTTTGTGATAAAGAGGACCCAATACAGAATCTTTGAGGTGCAACTCTTTCCACTTTTCCTCTTTTAGATGTGTAAGAGTTCTTAATTTATCTTCTTTATCCATGCTCATAAGTTTGTTGTGGCTTTAAAGTCTTATTTTCTTCCTACTCTGCAAATACACTAATCTTTGAGATGAATATGAGCTTTTCAATTGCTCTCATGGGGCTTAACTTTCTATGATTTCTATCTGCATTAGTTATTATGGGTTTTTACTCTACATTGAGTTATAAGGATAAGCAGTGATGTCAAAGGAGCTCACTCTTGGTACTTAATGCATTTTTAGATTCAATGTACTAAATATATTGACCTTTAACCCATATAAACCATGGATAATGCAATTTTGCTACAATCAAATTCTTCCATATCTCTCTTTAAAAACAATAATTTTAAATAAGCCCAGGCAAAGCCCGCCGCTACGAACCGGGGCGGGTGAAGCTCGCCTCCGCGAGCCGAGTACTGTCGCGTTGTGCATGGGGGGAGGGGCATGCACCGTCACTCGTACAACTACAAAGTAATTTATTGATAGATCATCCTATGTTGATTTCTACATATATTAACTTCTTTCTTTCCTGTTAGAAAAGAATCAAAATTGTGTTATTTCATGAGGTATCATGTCTATGGAAACAACTAACTATAAAGTCAACATCTTTAAATAAAAAAGATACAAGCACAAGCAACATTCATCCAAAATTCCAAATCAATCTTCATCATTCAAGTGCGCAAAAAGAGATATCTGATCTACTGTTATGGTACCTTAACAAATAGTTCTCTTAATAGCTAGCTAATTTTCCGATCATGACATCATTGAAAACAAGATAGAACACTCAGACGCACAAGATTTAAAGGGAAAAACTAAATTTTAAATGAAAAACAGTAAAAGGAGATTTTAAAAAATCATAACACCCACTTACCCTTGAATCTGGTGATCCAATGATGTTCCAGGATGCAGGCTAACAGTATGAATTCCAAGATCTTTAAGAGGTTTGCACAATGATCTCACCTTAAGTATTTTATAAAAAAAACATAAATTTAAGATGCAATTACTCCAGATTCTATCTAATTCATTTGAAAATCCATCACATTATATATATACAACGCCAATGGAAACCAGACCTCAACTGCCCTATCCCCAGATGACACGAGAAACAAAAGGAAGGGGCTGGGAACTACAATCCCTTGCTTCTCATTTCTTGTGATAATGTCAGCAGCTGTTGAGACCAACCATGCTACCTGATCTCTAGTTGCAAACGCCTCACCGATCACCATTACGCTTGATCCAGAAGAACAACCCTTGCAGAAATCGGCTCCCCAGGAGTTGGATAGAAGAGTCCCAGCCATACCCTTATTAAGGGTACCCTCCTCCAGCCAAGCATCCTCTACTGCTTTTAAGCACAAAAGGAGAAACTTAGAGACAATATTCCCTTCTATTTTCTCAATAGGATCCTTCAGAATTCTCTCCTCTTCATTTGAATCGCAATCAAGCTTCTGCTGATGTTTTGCATCCGTGACAAGGTCAGTATCGGAATTGTTTCGCTTGTTATCTCTCCTATTAAGCTTTTGATTCTTCGAATCATTTTTCTTCTCCATGGCCTTCTTCTTCTCGTGTCTCTCGTTGAAGGGGTCATCTTCAGTTGGAAGGCTAAAGCACATCCCCTGCAAATGCGTATTATTAATGTTTCAAATTCGTTGAAGTGTCAAAAAAAATTTCTTCAAGAACGAATAGTGAGAAAGAGGAAACCTCGCAAATGCGCCGCCTCCCGGCTTTTCGGCGGCGCTTGGAGGCAATAATGGCGGCGACCCGAGCAGTGACTGATGATTCGCTGTTACGCAGCCTCTTTCGAATAACTTTGTTCTTTTTTCTCCGCAACGCATCGTCACCCTTGGCCATTTGGGGGCGGCTTACGACTGTGGGCGGGGGCGGACAGCGGCGCAGGAGGCAAATCAACGAAACAAACGACGAGGACGAGGGCTGCAAGCCACAGAGGGTTTATATTGTTTTTGTGTGTGAAATTATATTTGCTGACCCGGACAGACAGGGTGCAATTCGGATCCGATGGATTCGGTTTCATCTAAAATCAAGGAACCGCTTACATTTCAAATTTTTGGAATCGGGATTGACTCATGCTTCTAAAATATAGAAGCAGATCTGAACCGAATAGTTCGGTTCGATTCTGATTCGATTCTCGCTTCTACTCGTAATCATTTGAAATATCGAATCAAATGAAATTTTATTTTACTAAACCCGATTCATTACAAATAAACAGTTAGTAGATCACAATGCAAATGAAAACATAGCAGCAAAACACTTTCTCATAGACAAAACATGTGCTATTTAACAAAAAAAATAACTTGAAAGACTGAAAGCCTCGAACTCAATAATTTCACATCAGTTAAGATTTAAGAAAAAATCATATTAATTACTTGCATTCATCATTTAAATTTGGAGTAAAGGGGCAAATAAGAAACTCACGTAGGAAGGCATGTCTTTGTGTGTGATAGAGGAGTGTTTATTCTCAAAGAAAGGGATGAGCATATAAAGCATGATTCAATTTAAAATACTGTCATAAAAAATATATCAAATAAAGAAGGACGTGTTATAAACAGAAGAGAAATAAATAAATAAAAATCAGAGCTAGCAATGCCTGATGTTATTACCAGTGGCAATCAAAACCTGGGTATATCCCTGGGAGTATCAATAGGAATAAACAAATAAACAGAAACCAAAGCTAGCAATGTTGGTGATATTTGTATTTTTTTTATATTTTTTTATTTTAAATTATTGGTTTGGGTCGGTTCTCGAGTACCGGATTACAGGAACCGAGAATTGAACCGAACCGGAGGTTCTGCTATTTTGTAGATCCATACTTGAACCGAGTAAAATGAGAACCGGCCCGAACCGTCGGATTCAATTTGGTTTCGGTCCAATTCTCGGTTCTTCAGATACTTTTGCACAGGCCTAAGATAGGAGTGGTAAATGCATTTTTGCAATGGTCTGTGTGGATCAATGCACATATTTTAAATTTCATACATCTCAAAGTATATTGCATTGATTCACGCGGACCATCGGATAAGTGCATTTTAAGGTAAAGTACAAAATTGAACTTTACGGTAAAGTACATTGCATTGATTCACGCGGACCCTTATATTGATATTTGTAATCTCATATGATATTTCTAGCCCTAAAAAATTTGAAACAAATTTCTTATTATTTTCATGTTTAGGGTTCTTTGACGTTATAAAGTAAAAAAATTATGATCATGAAGTATTTTCAAAGTACAAAATTTCAATAAGTTGCTCCAAATTGATCTGAAACTTGCATCAAATGTAAAATTGAACCAACAAAAATCTTACATAAAGTAACAATGAGGTGATGGAATAGTTGCAATCTAAAAAAATGATGATTTAACATTAGAAGGGGCTTCGAAAATCGACCTCTAAGCAATGTGGTTGCTTATTTTCTTTTAAAGGGGTGAAGGTAGCTAAATGAATGAAGACTTGAGGTGCTTTGTGGGTTGTATAATCATGATCGAGTTCATTTGGAAGCGCATGCATTTGTGGGGAGCTTAGATAAAGAGGAAATGTTGGTGAAGCAAATATTATGTCTAGCTGTTACACCACAGAAAATATTAATAGTCGTGAAGAATAAAAACATTGGAAATATCTCAGTGATGAGAACTATTTATAATGCGCGGACAAAGTTGTAAAAAGAGGAGTTAGAGGGTCTTTCTTACATACAGTTAGAGGGTCTTTCTTACATACAATTTTAGTATAAGCTCATAAATAGTGCATGTTATGTAAGTTTCAATAAGGTCAATGAAAGCGCTCAAAATTTAGAGAGCTTTTTTTGCGCATCTGATTTCAATTAAGTTGACAAATATATTTTCAACTTCGTTTGAACTAGACTACACTTACAAAACAAGCTGGTATCAGATGTCTTTTCTATGCATTGTTGGACTAACCACAACTACCAAATTATTTCATTCATGTTTTGCTTTAATATCCGATGAAACACAGTTTAGTTAGGAGTATGCTTTGCATTGCTTCAAGCCTTTACTTTCCCAAGATTGTATTCCAATTATTTTGGAAATGGATAAAGAACTTGCATTGATGAATGTCATTATAACTGTATTTTCGAAATCCAAAAATATTCTATGACGTGTTCACATTAACAAATATATTTTGGCCTAATGTAAAAGTTGTTTAGTAATGTCAAAGATTTTGAATGTTTTATGTTTGAATGACAAAAGTTGATAGACGTAGGTTCAGAAAATGATTTCAAAATGTGTTTCAACAAACTTATTGATCAATTTTCTACAATGCACTGTAAATTCTTAGAGTATATTACTATATGTTAGAGCCACGTAAAGAATGTTTGTTTCAGCATGGATCAATATATTTTTACATTTTAGAAAATCATTCGCACATAATAACTTATTGAAAAAGTTCTTAGAAATATTTATTGGAAAATTAACGACTAAATGGAAGACCTTTGACCAAATAGTAAATCTACAACATATAGATATTAGAAGGTCATTTGGAGAAAATTTCATCAAAATTAGCAATGACTTTATCTGTTCTTTGTATTCAGAGTTCGTAGAAAAAATGTCTATACAAGGATTAAAAACCATTAAAGAGGAAGAAAATCAAATTAAAAGAGGACACTTCAAGCAAGCTAATGACTGCTCATATTTGAAAAGATATACTTCCATCTATTACTAACTCAAAAAAAAATTCTTTATGGTTGATTAATGGGCATTGGAAAAAGTTAGTGTCAAATTAAATATTTGAGGTAGATATTGAAGATAACCTAGACACTGTACTTGAAGGGATCACGCAAAAATATTATGACTCGAACAAATAACAAAAAAACTTAAAATAAAGTTAAGAGAGCTTATAAATCCAATATCGGCCCAAACTATGGAACATTCTATGTCAATAAAGTTGTGAGGTAGGTCAAATGGTAGTAATAAAAAATCTAAATAAGAGGTTCAATCAACCAAAAGACTACCCTCATATCTTGAGTAGGCATTGGTGGTGTAACACCCCTATCCGTCGCATAGCATATAGCAGTAGGTCCGGCCGGGGCCCGACGCCATATACTACGGACAGACCGGTTGGTTACGCGTTGAAACCATTCAACCAATCAGGTCGTCCTACACAACACCTAGCGGAAGTAATTTATTAGGTTGCAAAAGAAATAAGAACCCAGCCACAACAGCATGAATGTCCACTACAAACTCAGGAATGTATACATACACCAAAAGAGAAATGGCCTTAAGGCCTTACACTGTTCACTTAACAAAAGAAGTGTTTTCTAAACTTCGGCACGCAGGCCGGCCATACATGAAAAACGGGAAAGAAACATAAGCAATTAGGCCTTCGAGGGCCGGCACAGCAACAAGGGCTTTAGCCCGCTATTTCCCGCTCTACTCCGCAGCACCTGCAAGCCACAAACCACCGCCCGATGGCAAACAATAGCAACGGTCAGCAATGCTGACCAAATTCTAACGATCCCGCCCCCACATTCGGGGCGGCAATGCTCTTTCCCTGCACTTTATTAACATAGGCAATTATATAAAGTATTTGCACTTCACCACAGGCGTGGGCTCGCACGGCCACACACCCCGTGCACTCAGGGCACATTCTCGGCGAACCGGCCAATGTCACGTCAATTCAAGCCATAGACGTTCCCAATCCACCACCGCCTCTTGGACGGTCATCCATATGAGCATTTTGCCTTCCTGGCCTTGGTCACGGCAATTTAAGCCATAGACCGCCGAAGACCCTCATCCATGCCAACGGTCCTACCGAACGACATAGACCGGGTACGGTTCCGCCTGACCCGTGCTCACACCGCAACGACAATTTAAGCCATATGCGCAGGCCAAGACTCACTGAGTCCTGTTTCCACCACAACAATCACATAACCCGGTTATGTTCACGTTGGCTCCCCGGCCACCGCGTTGGCAAAACTCGCTTTTGCCCAGTTTTCCGGGTGCACCTTGGAGTTAATCTCCAAGGCTCCCTGATGCAATCTACCATGTAGAAAACCCGAAAACACCCAAACATCCGGATTCTTGCCCGGTTCAAATGCAATGCAACATCACCGATCCGGACCAACATGTCTGAATAGGCTTCACACACAATGCCTATGTCCGTTTACGCATACGGACTCTACACAAGGGGGACTTCACATATCTACCCCAAGGAACGCTCCAACTCTTCGCTCACTCGCAAGAGAGGGCTTCCTATGCAAAGGAAAAGAGGGCTTCACATGCCCAAGGATGAGAAATCGTTACCCTTGCGTTCTTCCGCGGCGCCATGAAAATCTATGCGGATGAAAAGCACCGCAATCTCCTTGCCTCCGCGGATCCGAAGACGGCTCGCGATTTGGAGCTCCGAATCTCCACCGGCCGCCGGAGTTGACCTCCTTCTTCCTCCTCCAAGCTCTCCCTTCTCTCTAGATTTTAGAGAGAGAGTACCCAAGAGAAATAAGGGTTTAAAACCCTATTCCCGGCTAAAACCACCCAGGAGCAGCCCCCCACCGTCGGATCCAAAGCCAAGGAAACGAACGGCCAGGATTAGATCTGAAATCACAAAAACTGGGCCGAACACGGGTTCACACACGGCTGTGTGCCTGGCCGTGTAGCTCATTCGCCGTCTCGACCAAAATTGAAAACCAGCAACACGGTATGTGACACGGCCTCCGACACGCCCGTGTCACCTGCGAAACGCCCGTGTCGGGACCCGTGTCACGCCCCCCGTATGCAATCGGCCAACAATTCGCAGTCAGAGAGGTACACGGCTTGGTGACACGGCATCAGTCACGCCCGTGTCAAACTAGATACGCCCGTGTTCGTGCCCGTGTCATTGCCCATGTACCCCACCGTACAGCCCAGGTGTGACACGACCTGGGACACGCCCGTGTCCTAGGCCATGTTCCTCCACACGACCATCGTCGACCTGAACTGGTCGACTACACGGCCAGCTCGACGGCCCGAGCTCGACACGCCTGACACGGCCTCCGACACGCCCGTGTCGGGGCCCGTGTCACCTGTACCAAAACCTTGTCTTGGCCAAAAGTGATCCCCGTCGCTCCTACAACATTTTGGGGTGTTACAATTCTACCCTCCTTAAAGAATTTCGCCCACGAAATTAATAAAGGAAAAACATGACTTAATGTAAATCAGTACCTGAGCGGAACAATTCCGGGTACTCCTCTAGCATAGTCTGCTCCCGTTCCCAAGAGAGCTCCTCTCGCCCGCAATTATCCCACTGGACCTTAACCATCCGGATCTCCTTGTTACGGAGTCTCTTGACCTCAACATCTTCGATATGAATGGGCTTGACCCTAGTCGTCAACCCCTCGTCCACCGGCACTTGGTCAATCGCGATCACCTGCGAAGGCTCTTGCACCGCCTTCTGCAACACAGAAATGTGGAACACATCATGTAAACCACCTAATTCCTCTGATAGCCTCAAACGGTATGCCGTTTCGCCGACTCGCTCCAGAACCTCAAAAGGTCCAAGGTATCTTGGGCTCAGCTTCTTCAAGCGTCTCACCCGCGAAACCCCCTTGAACGGCTTCACTTTCAGATATACCCAATCGCCTACCGCGAACTCCACGTTCCGGTGCCTGGCATTATAATACTTCGCCTGCCGGTCCTGAGCGATCAACAAGCGCTCCCGAATGATCCGCACTGACGAGGTAGCACTCTCCACCTCCTGCTTCTTGTACACCTTGCCTCACCCGTTTCAAGCCACGATAACGGCGTGCGACACTTCCTACCATACAGGGCCTCGAAGGGCGCCATTTGTATACTTGCTTGGTAGCTGTTGTTGTACGCGAACTCCACCAAATACAGGTGGTCTTCCCAATGCTTACCGAAATCCAGAACACACAGGCGTAGCATGTCCTCAATCGTTCTATTGACCCTCTCGGTCTGCCCATCCGTCTGCGGATGGAAAGCTGTACTGAACTTTAACTTTGTTCCCAGCATCTGCTGCACCAACCTCCAATCATGTAACGTGAACCGCCCATCGCGATCACTCACAATGCTACGGGGCACACCATGCAGCCTAACAATATTGTCAACATACAACTTTGCCAATTTCTCCACTGGATCATCCTTCCTATGCGGAATGAAGTGTGACACCTTTGTTAGCCGGTCTACGATCACCCAGATGGCGTCGTTCCCTTTCTGCGACATTGGCAACCCGTGCACAAAGTCCATAGATATATCGTCGAATTTCCACTCCGGTATAGGCAAGGAATTCAGAAATCCTCCTGGCTTTTGGCACTCCGCCTTCACCAAGGCGCACGTTTGGCATTTAGCCACGTACAACGCCACATCTTTCTTGAGCCCCGGCCACCAAAACAGCTTCTTGAGATCACGATACATCTCCGTGCTCCCTGGGTGGATTGAGTACTTGGTATGATGAGCCTCATACATCAACTCCGCCCGGAGGTTACCCCCACTCGGGACGCACAACCGATGATCCTTCCTTAATAAACCGTCTTCCACCGAGAACTGGGAATTTGACCCATCCAACGCTGCCTCCATAAGCTCCTTCATGGAGTCATCTAACTCCAATGCCTGCCGAACCCGGTCAGCCAGGTCATACTGAACTTCTGTCCAGTTTAACATTGCTTTGGCGCTCGTCTGCCTGTCAACGCAACAGATCTCAAGCTCCTCCAACTCCCGTACTAGCCGCTCATCATGCACCGACAACCAGTTAGCTTGGGCGGGAGCCCTACGGCTCAGCGCATCCGCAACTGCGTTGCCCTTCCCGGGTACATAATGTATTTTGAAGGTGTAGTCCCCTAGGAACTCCATCCACTTCCTCTGCCTCATATTAAGGTCCTTTTGATCCAACAAGTATTTTAGGCTCTTGTGATCGGTGTATATATCGACCCTTATGCCGTAAAGGTAGTGCCTCCACAACTTGAGTGCAAATATCACGGCCGCCAACTCCAAGTTGTGCACCGGATAATTTCTTTCATGCACCTTCAACTGACGCGATCCATACGCTATCACGCTCCCATGCTGCAACAACACGCAGTCCAAGCCACTACCCGAAGCGTCGCTATATATCTCGAAGCCCTCGGTCCCACTCGGCGAACTAAGCACTGGCGCCGTGGTCAACCGTCTCTTCAGCTCCTCAAAAGCTTGCACGCACTCTTGCGTCCACAAGAATTTCTGATCCTTCCTTGTCAACTTCGTGAGAGGTAATGCTAACCGCGAGAAGTTCTCTACGAAGCGCCTGTAATATCCGGCAAGCCTGAGAAAACTACGGACTTCCGCGACAGAAGACAACACAGGCCACTCCCGTATCGCAACGATCTTCGCCGGATCCACCGCTATACCTTCCCCACTAACAATGTGCCCAAGGAACGCTACTGAGGGTAGCCAGAACTCGCACTTGGAGAATTTCGCATAAAGCTCATTCCTCCTCAAAGTCTCCAACACCAAATGCAAGTGCTTGAAGTGATCTTCTTCGCACTGCGAGTACACCAATATATCGTCAATAAAGACGATCACAAAGCGATCCAGGAAATCTTGGAACATCCTGTTCATCAAGTCCATAAACACTGATGGCGCATTCGTCAGTCCAAACGACATGACCGTGAACTCGAAATGCCCATACCTTGTGTTGAACGCCATCTTCGGGATATCACACTCCCTTATCCTCAGCTGATAGTACCCCGACTTCAGTCCAACTTAGAATATACCGACGATCCGACTAACTGATCAAAGAGATCATCAATCCTCGGGATCGGGTACTTGTTCTTTTCCGTCAGCTTGTTCAACTCTCTGTAGTCGATACACAACCGCATACTACCATCCTTCTTCTTAACGAAGAGGACCGGTGCTCTCCAAGGCGATGAGCTTGGACGCACATACCCTTGCTCCATCAGCTCCTCTAGCTGAACTTTCAACTCTGCCATCTCCTTATGCGCCAACCTATACGGAGCACGTGACACCGGTTTGGCCCCCGGCACGAGCTCGATGGTGAAATCAATCTCCCGCTGCGGTGGGGCCCCGGGAAGACTATCCGTGTCACAACCCGCATTTTCTCCAATTATAAGAATTATCAGAGTATGAGAAAACACGTGTCATGATGCCACGTCAAGCAGGAGATAACCGCTGACGCTCAGGCAAAACCAACTACAAACTTTATGCAAGAAAATCCTGTGTTTTATGAATAGAAAATCAGTTATATTTTAGAGACCGTATCCCTCGGCTCAGTGGATCACCTAGTCCACAAAGAAAAACTATATTTATACGCTGTGGAAAGGAAAATACTTTAATTAGGTTTTACACCCTAAAGAGCGCATAAGGGTCCCAAGAGAACCACTCATGCTATGCAAGACACTACATTTAATTTATATAATATATAAGAAAACGATTTTCATACGTGATTTGGAAAATAGTGATTAAGTTTACAAAACATGCTGATCATGAGATTTATTTATAATAATGTTTATAGTTTAAAAGTAACTAGCAACCTAGCATAAAACCTTCTCAGAGCAAGCAGACTATCTCCAGAAAATGGTAGCAGCATAAGTAATATATCTAGTACAAGGTAACAGCTACCAGTGGGCGCCAATAACCTGACACGAACCCACTGGCACATATGTATGTCTGTAAGAAAGTACTGAAAACTACCTCACCAACAAGATAAACGGAACTCCAAAGTCCGGGAGACCACCAACACCACCACTGCAAACTAGCCACCCAACTGGCTATGGCTCAGAACCTGGGATATTCTAAAAGAAAACAGAATACCTCAGCAAGCAACAAGGTAAAAAACAACTGCATGTAAGAGTCAACCAAAAGGAAGAAGTAACTGAAAACATGCAGTAGAAAGAGCCACAATTGTCCAAAACAGGACAACAGAAAAGCACAACGAGCAAAGGAAACAGCAACGACCCCACTCAGGAACAACATCCTGCCGGGCCTACTAGGCTACCAAAAGCCAAAAGTGCTGCAAACTACCAAGGAAGAAACTTCTAACACCCTAAGCTGTGGGAGGTGGTAGTAGCAAAAACAAACAACGAAGAACCGGATTGAAGACAAACGCAGTCCCCCAATCCACCATGTCCAAGTCAGCAAGCTCAAGGGTCTACACGTGAAAGCACAAGGGACCTTCCACCCACACATGCCCAGCCCGTACCTGGAGCAAGAAAAACAAGAGTGGCCTTGGCTATATCACACAACTCCACCCTCTTGAAGAGCTACAAACCACCACTACTAACCACGACCCACGATTCGGCCTTTAAGAAGGTAAAGAAAACGGCCGACAAGGAAATACCAGAAATACAACAAGAAAACCACTCGGGGACGAAAAAACAAGGTAAAGGAAGAGTGTTGAAAAGAATCAACACGACAAGGCGCTGAGTGAGACCCACTCAGTGCCCACCTAAACCTTGGCGTTGAGTGAGCTAGGCTCACTTAAAGCCAAAACCAAACTCTAACCACAATCCCACTAAGGTAAAACGGAGCTCGACGATTCTAAGAAGGCAGGGAATTTCTAGTACTCGAGTAGATACTAACTACTCGTGTATTCAAATTCCAGCACTCGAGTAGTTACCAACTACTCGAGTACCTCAACCCTCTACTCAAGTAGTCGCCTACTACTCGAGTATACAAACATAACCAGCACTCGAGTAGTTACCAACTACTCGAGTACTCCAACCAGCTACTCGAGTATCTGCAAACAACTACTCGAGTATACAAACAGCTACTCGAGTATCTGCAACAACTACTCGAGTATACAAACAGCTACTCTCGAGTAGATGCCTACTACTCGAGTAAACCAACCCACCTACTCGAGTAGTTATCTACTACTCGAGTAACTCAGAACCCCCACTCGAGTAGTTACCTACTACTTGAGTAACTCCAAGGCAAATACTCGAGTTAATGCCTTCTACTCGAGTATCTCAAAGCTACTACTCGAGTACTCGAGCCCACTACTCGAGTACTCCAGAACCCCTACTCGAGTAGTTACTTACTACTCGAGTAACTCCACGGCTAATACTCGAGTAATCTACTACCTACTCGAGTAACATACTCCCATACTCGAGTAATACACTCAACAAATTTGGAAAAAAACACCCCCTCCCCTCCTAACACTCCCTCTCAGCTACACCCAAACCAGAGCAAATCTGAACAAAGATAAACGGCATTACGCCGGCAAAGTTGGGTTCCAACAGCACAAATAGGGGGGTTTATAGGAAGAACTAATTCCTATTGATAGCAATAAATATGAGAACAACAAGGTCTCTAACCTGGGCTAACAGGGATTTCTATTTCAGCAAAAATAATCAAAAGAAACTTGGCAAGGGCAAGAATACCACTTGCCTCAACTTTCAGCGAAGCCTGGATGGCTCTCCTCCTCTTCACACGGAACAAACAGCCACAGCACCTATAATAAATCTCACGGCCATTAATGGCTGAAAACTCCAAAACCAAAAACCCAAATCTCATCAAAACTCCACGAAAATCGAATATCTTACCGTCGAAACGAAGATCTCGGAGAGAGCAAGACAACGCTGTTTTCGGAATCGAATTCCGTCCACAAACAAGCCCGGAATTGCCGACCGAAGGAGGTACAGGACGGGCGGTTTTTCTCCGTTTTCTCTCGTACAGGGGCGGCGGTTTCTTATGGGGAAGGTGATACGGGGCTTTTCTACTTCTAACCCAACTATATATATAGGTAAATATATTTAATAATATATAATAACATAATTTATTACATAAAGCACCAAAACAACGCGAAAACCGAATCACCTCGGAATTTAACGAAATTCGCACCGTAGCTAAATACCCAAGCTACGAACACAACGGCGAAGTCGAAATTAACTTTCGACGAACAGAACTCGAGTTATACCCATATAAAGCCAAACACAAACATCCCCCCGAGAGGCCACACCGGGTCACCCAAAACGACTCGGCTTGCTAGGGAGATCTTGCCAACAGGCTACAAAATAAGGCACTCAGTTCTAAGGAGCTAAACCACACTCCACAAATGGCACAAGCCACGGAAACGCGTCATCGTAACGCCAACGAGAATAAAAATAATCGCAGGAAAATCGGGGGCGTTACAATCCGGGAACACATCGGGGTATTCGCAAACCACGGGAATGCTATCCAACGTGGACTTTGGCTCCACCGCCCCCACTATTGCGAAGAACAGCTCCGCTCCAGCACGAACTGCCTTTACCACCTGAAGAGCAGACATCAGCGTCTTGCTCAACCCCTTGAGTCTCTCGAATGTAGTCTCCCGCCCTACACCCATCTTGACCTCCTTTCGGTCGCAGTCGATCCAAGCCTTCTGCTCTGACAGCCAATCCATTCCAAATATAACATCGAACTCTACTAACGGCAGCAATGACGCTAGCAAGTCGAACTCTTGACTCCCAATGTGAACCTTTATGGCGCACACCCTGTCCGCACGCATCGAGCACCCATTCGGTAGCAGCACATCCAACTTGTCCTTCGCCATCGAAGAAGGGACTCCGATGCGCGATATGAAACTTTCGGACAAGAAGGAATGTGAAGCTCCCGTGTCGAACAGTTCCCATGCCGGACTATCATTAATCACAACAAAGAAACAATATTAGGCTAACAAGCAATATATAACGGTATTAAAGCTAACTTGCTATAAATTAACTCATACCTGTCACCACATCCGCTTGCTTAATGGCCTCCTGCTGGCCCAAGTTATAGACTCTAGGCTGAGTCGGAGCATAGTGGGACGCGATCGACTCAACCGCTTTGCCCTTCTCCTCGTAGGTAGCTCCTTGTTTCCTTTCGGACTTTGAGCGTCCACTCCAGCAATCACGGGCAAAGTGCCCCGTCTTTCCGCACGTGAAACAAGCGCCCGGGGTTCGATTGGTAGTTGCCCCCGAGGCACCTGAAGAAGCTGGACCCGACGTCTTAGCTTTCTTATAGAATCTGCGGTAGCCCGACTTCGACGTAGTCGGTGCCTTGAACTCAACTTTCTTACTACCGGATTCCTTCTTCGCTTGGACATTCTTCATGTCCTTCTCCAAGGACCGGGCCGAGTTGACCAAGGTTAGGAAACCCTGCGCCATGGGCCCTGACAGTAGCAACCTCAGCTCATCTCTTAACCCTTCGTAGAAGCGGTTAGTCTTTCGCTCCTCGTCGGCAAAGGTAGTGCTAGCATATCTCCCCAACCGAGTAAACTCATGGAGGTACTCGTCTACAGTGCTATCTCCTTGCACCAACCTTTGCAATCTGCAGCTCAATTGGTGATGAGAGTTGAAAGAACTCCATAGTTAAGCGTGCTCGGGCTGGAGTAGTACTGGGATGGGTGACCTCCTGGGAAGTCCCCGTGGTGCGGGCTTGACTATCGAGTTTGACTCATCTAAGGGGGGCTACGGCCACCAACAACCCGCCTGTGGAGGGAGAGGGGTTGGGGTGCATGGCCTGCAGGCTTGAATGTGATAGGCTTACTGCCAGTAGTGGGCCCGGGTCCGGACTACTGGTGGGCCGGCGGTGCCAGCTGGGTCCCGCGGGTTGACGGGCCTGGACCGTTATAAAAAGTGCACTTTTTGTAACGGCCTCCCCAGCACCATGCTCGCAAGGACGACCGCCGGCACCCCCAGCACCACGCTCGAAAGGGTTCAGCCTAACCAGGTCTGCAGACCATGCACCCCAACCCCTCTCCCTCCACAGGCGGGTTGTTGGTGGCCGTAGCCCCCCTTAGATGAGTCAAACTCGATAGTCAAGCCCGCACTACGGGGACTTCCCAGGAGGTCACCCATCCCAGTACTACTCCAGCCCGAGCACGCTTAACTATGAAGTTCTTTCAACTCTCATCACCAATTGATCTGCAGCTCAATTGGTGATGAGAGTTGAAAGAACTTCATAGTTAAGCATGCTCGGGCTGGAGTAGTACTGGGATGGGTGACCTCCTGGGAAGTCCCCGTAGTGCGGGCTTGACTATCGAGTTTGACTCATCTAAGGGGGGCTACGGCCACCAACAACCCGCCTGTGGAGGGAGAGGGGTTGGGGTGCATGGTCTGCAGACCTGGTTAGGCTGAACCCTTTCGAGCGTGGTGCTGGGGGTGCCGGCGGTCGTCCTTGCGAGCATGGTGCTGGGGAGGCCGTTACACGCTTCACTTGGCGCACTACTTGCCTCAGAACCTGGCCGTTCCGACGGCCCAGCACCACTCCTGGTCACCTATAATCGTGCAAAACACCGATAAGCGACCAAAAATTACTACAAACAGCAATTATAGGAACACGCAGGTTCCTCAAACATGTATATTTTCATTCCTAAGTGGACATTCATGGGTTCTTTTCATGTTATAACGATGACGCACACATGTGCTCACCACCCCTTAAAGTGAATTCGTCCACGAATTCATTTAAGCTTAACCGAAACCAGAAGTCTGATACCAATTTGTAACACCCCTATCCGTCGCATATCATATAGTAGTAGGTCCGGCCGGGGCCCGACGCCATATACTACGGACAGACCGGTTGGTTACGCGTTGAAACCATTCAACCAATCAGGTCGTCCTACACAACACCTAGCGGAAGCAATTTATTAGGTTGCAAAAGAAATAAGAACCCAGCCACAACAGCATGAATGTCCACTACAAACTCAGGAATGTATACATACACCAAAAGAGAAATGGCCTTAAGGCCTTACACTGTTCACTTAACAAAAGAAGTGTTTTCCAAACTTCGGCACGCAGGCCGGCCATACATGAAAAACGGGAAAGAAACATAAGCAATTAGGCCTTCGAGGGCCGGCACAGAACAAGGGCTTTAGCCCGCTATTTCCCGCTCTGCTCCGCAGCACCTGCAAGCCACAAACCACCGCCCGGTGGCAAACAATAGCAACGGTCAGCAATGCTGACCAAATTATAACGATCCTGCCCCCACATTCGGGGCGGCAATGCTCTTTCCCTGCACTTTATTAGCATAAGCAATTATATAAAGTATTTGCACTTCACCACAGGCGTGGGCTCGCACGGCCACACACCTCGTGCACTCAGGGCACATTCTCGGCAAACCGGCCAACGTCACGTCAATTCAATCCATAGACGTTCACAATCCACCACCGCCTCTTGGACGGTCATCCATATGAGCATTTTGCCTTCCTGGCCTTGGTCACGGCAATTTAAGCCATAGACCGCCGAAGACCCTCATCCATGCCAACGGTCCTACCGAACGACATAGACCGGGTACGGTTCCGCCTGACGCGTGCTCACACCGCAACGACAATTTAAGCCATATGCGCAGGCCAAGACTCACCGAGTCCCGTTTCCACCACAATAATCACATAACCCGGTTATGTTCACGTTGGCTCCCCGGCCACCGCGTTGGCAAAACCCTCTTTTGCCCAGTTTTCCGGGTGCACCTTGGAGTTAATCTCCAAGGCTCCCTGATGCAATCTACCATGTAGAAAACCCGAAAACACCCAAACATCCGGATTCTTGCCCGGTTCAAATGCAATGCAACATCACCGATTCGGACCAACATGTCCGAATAGGCTTCACACACAATGCCTATGTTCGTTTACGCATACGGACTATACACAAGGGGGACTTCACATATCTACCCCAAGGAACGCTCCAACTCTTCGCTCACTCGCGAGAGAGAGCTTCCTATGCAAAGGAAAAGAGGGCTTCACATGCCCAAGGATGAGAAATCGTTACCCTTGCGTTCTTCCACGGCGCCATGAAAATCTATGCGGATGAAAAGCACCGCAATCTCCTTGCCTCCGCGGATCCGAAGACGGCTCGCGATTTGGAGCTCCGAATCTCCACCGGCCGCCGGAGTTGACCTCCTTCTTCCTCCTCCAAGCTCTCCCTTCTCTCTAGATTTTAGAGAGAGTACCCAAGAGAAATAAGGGTTTCAAAACCCTATTCCCGGCTAAAACCACCCAGGAGCAGCCCCCCACCGTCGGATCCAAAGCCAAGGAAACGAACGGCCAGGATTAGATCTGAAATCACCAAAACTGGGCCAAACACGGGTTCACATACGGCCGTGTGCTTGGTCGTGTAGCTCATTCGCCGTCTCGACCAAAATTGAAAACCAGCAACACGGTATGTGACACGGCCTCCGACACGCCCGTGTCACCTGCGACACGCCCGTGTCGGGACCCGTGTCACGCCCCCCGTGTGCAATCGGCCAACAATTCGCAGTCAGAGAGGTACATGGCTTGGTGACACGGCATCAGACACGCCTGTGTCAAACTAGACACGCCCGTGTTCGTGCCTGTCACAACCCGCATTTTCTCCGAATTTAGGAAACATCAGAGTATGAGAAAATACGCGCCATGATGCCACGTCAAGCAGGGGATAACTGCAAACGCTCAGGCAAACCAACTACAATCCCTTTGCAAGAAAATCATGAGCTTAATGAATAGAAAATCCGTTATGTTTTAGAGACCGTATCCCTCGGCTCAGTGGATCACCTAGTCCACAAAAGAAAACTATATTTATACGCTGCGGAAAGGAAAATACTTTAATTAGGTTTTACACCCTAAAGAGCGCATAAGGGTCCCAAGAGAACCACTCATGCTATGCAAGACCCTACATTTAATTTATATAATATATAAGAAAACGGTCTTTATACGTTGTTTGGAAAATAGTGATTAAGTTTTATGGAAACATGCCAATCATGAGCTTTAATTATAACAATAATTATGGTTTGAAAATAACTAGCCACCTAGCATAAATCCTTCTCAGAGCAAGTAGACTATCTCCAGAAAATGGTAGCAGCATAAGTAAATATATCCAGTACAAGGGCAACAACTACCAGTGGGCGCCAACAACCTGACACGAACCCACTGACACATATGTATGTCTGTCAGAAAGTACTGAAAAGCTACCTCACCAACACGGCAAACGGAACTCCAAAGTCCAAGAAACCACCAACACCACCACTACAAACTAGCCACCCAACTGGCTACGGCTCAGAACCTGGGATATTCCAAAAGAAAATAGAATACCTCAGCAAGCAACAAGGTAAAAACAACTGCATGTAAGAGTCAACCAAAAGGAAGAAGTAACTGAAAAACATGCAGTAGAAAGAGTCACAACTGTCCAAAACAGGACAACAAGAAAAGCACAATGAGCAAAGAAAACAGCAATAACCCAACTCAGGAACAACATCCTGCCGGGCCTACTAGGCTACCAAGAGCCAAAAGTGCTGCAAACTACCAAGGAAGAAACTTCTAACACCCTAAACTGTGGGAAGTGGTAGTAGCAAAAACAATCAACGAGGAACCGGATCGGAGGCAAACTCAGTCCCCCCATCCAGCATGTCCAAGTCAACAAGCTCGAAGGTTTACACGTGAAAGCACAAGGGACCTTCCACCCACACATGCCCAGCCCGTACCTGGAGCAAGAAAAATAAGAGTGGCCTTGGCTATATCACACAACTCCACCCCCCTGAAGAGCTATAAACCACTACTACTAACCACGACCCACGATTTGGCCCTTAAGAAAGTAAAGGGAACGACCGACAAGGAAATACCAGAAATATAACAAGAAAACCACTCGGGAACAAAAAAAACAAGGTAAAGGAAGAGTATTGAAAAGAATCAACACGACAAGGCGCTGAGTGAGACCCACTCAGTGCCAACCTAAACCTTGGCGCTGAGTGAGCTAGCCTCACTTAAAGCCAAAACCAAAACTCTAACCACAATCCCACTAAGGTAAAACGGAGCTCGACGATCGTCAGTCGGAGGTCGACGATCGTCGATCGGCTGAAGGCCAAAAGAAGCCCGATGATCATCATCCTGGAGGTCAATGATCGTCGAAGGCTAAAAGGCGAGCGAAGCTCGACGATCTTCCTCCAGGGAAATCGTCGAGCGCTGATCGGCTAACAGACAAGAGCTGAGCTCGACGCTCATCGAGCGTCGAACGGAGCTCGACGTTTTCCCTCTGGAAAAAACGATGAACGGAGATCGACGATAGTCGAACGACAAAAGGCTGAAGCAGCGATCGACGTTCTCTATCCAGACATCGACGATAGTCGAACGATTCTAAGACAAAAAGAGGCAGGGAATTTCCAGTATTCGAGTAGTTACCAACCACTCGAGTACCTCATCCCTCTACTCGAGTAGTCGCCTATTACTCGAGTACCTCAACCCTCTACTCGAGTAGTCGCCTACTACTCGAGTACCTCAACCCTCTACTCGAGTAGTCGCCTACTACTCGAGTATACGAACATAACCAGCACTCGAGTAGTTACCAACTACTCGAGTACCCCAACCCGCTACTCGAGTAGTTGCCTACTACTCGAGTATGCTAAAACCACTACTCGCGTATCTACAAACCTGCACTCGAGTAGATGCCTACTACTCGAGTAAACCAGACCACCTACTCGAGTATCTCGAGTCCACTACTCGAGTAACTCAAATCCCCTACTCGAGTAGTTACCTACTACTCGAGTAAACCAAAGCACTTACTCGAGTATCTCGAGTCCACTACTCGAGTAACTCAAATCCCCTACTCGAGTAGTTACCTACTACTCGAGTAAACCAAGGCTAATACTCGAGTTAACGCCTTCTACTCGAGTATTTCAAAGCAACAACTCGAGTAACTAAAATCACTACTCGAGTATCTAATGACACTACTCGAGTAATACACTTAGCAAAAATCGGGAAAAGAAATCACCCCCCTCTCCTAACACTTCCTCTCGGCTACACCCAAATCAGAGCAAAGATCTGAGCAAAGATAAACGGCAACACGCCGGCAAGGTTGGGCTCCAACCGCACAAGTAGGGGGGTTCAAATAGGAAGAACTAAATCCTATAGTTAGCAAGAAAAAAGAGAACAACAAGGCCTCTACCCTAGGGCTAACAGGGATTTCAAATACAGCAAGAATAATTCAAAAGAAACTTGGCAAGGGCAAGAATACCACTTGCCTCAACTTTCGGCGAAGCACGGACGGCTCTCCTCCTCCTCACACGGAACGAACAGCCGCAGCACCTAGAATTAATCTCACGGCCATTAATGGCGAAAAACTCCAAAACCGAAAACCCAAATCTCATCAAAACTCCATGAAAATCAAATATCTTACCGTCGAAACGAAGATCTCGGAGAGAGCAAGCCAACGCCGTTTTCGGAATCAAATTCCGTCCACGAACAAGCCCGGAATCGCCGACCAAAGGAGGTACAGGACGGGCGGTTTTCTCCTCTGTTCTTCCGAAAACAAGCCGACGGTTTCTCTCTCAGGAAAAGAGGAAGAAGTGGGCCGTCACTTCTTAAACAGAGCTTTTATACTAAAGCTAACCCACCGGTTCAGCAATAACCGAACCCTAAAACGCCTAATCCCTTAATTACAATTAAGAAAATTCTAAAAGGAATAAGCCAGAAATATGGCTGCCACCAAGGCAAGGCAAATAACAGCTCAATAACTCCTCCCGCAAGAATTTAATATTCAGCCAAATCAATTTAATTAATTGATCACGAATACTATTAACACACCAAACGACACGAAAACCGAATCACCTCGGAATTCGACGAAATTCGCACTGTAGCTAAATATCTACGCTACGAACTCAACGGCGAAGTCGAAATTAACTTTCGACGAACAGAACCCAAGTTATACCCAAATAAGCCAAACACAAACATCCCCCCGAGAGGCCACACCGGGTCACCCAAAACGATTTGGCTTGCTAGGGAGATCTTGCCAACAGGCTACCAAACAGGGCACTCAGTTCAAAGGAGCTAAACCATACTCCACACATGACACAAGCCACGGAAACGCGTCATCGTAACGCCAACGAGAATACAAATAAACGCAGGAAAATCGGGGGCGTTACAGTCACTCCCCCTAAAAAAAGTTTCGTCCCGAAACTTTACGCACAACACTCCTACTAAAGAAGGAGAAACAACTAATAGGAGTTACAAGAAGGAAAACATACCGATTAAATCAACGAAACAGGTGAGGGTAAGCCCTCCTCATAGCCGTCTTTAACTCCCAAGTCGCGCTCTTCAAATCCTGATTCTTCCATAGAACCTTAACCATCGGTATGGACTTCTTTCGCAGCACACGCTCCTGAGTATCCAAAATACGAACCGGCATCTCAACAAAAGAGAGGTTAGGCTCCAACTAGGGCACAACATCCAAGAGCTGCCCACTGCCGCGCATACACTTCCGCAATTGGCTAACATGAAAAACATTATGCACACCTGGGAAGTTCGCTGGCAAATCCAATCTATAAGCTGACACACCAATCCGTTCCAAGATCTCAAACGGGCCCACATACCTTGGGTCTAACTTCCGATTCTTACCAAATCTCTTAACATCTACCATCGGGGAAACTTTGAGGAATACAAGGTTCCCGATGGAAAACTCCAAAGCAGATCTATGCTGATTGACGTTCTTTTCATATCTCTCTTGGGCTATACGAAGCTTCTCCCGAATAAGCTTCACTGCGACTTCCATTTCCTCAAGCGCATCGGGACCCAACAAAGGCCTCTCACCAGCCTCAGCCCAAAACAACGGAGTCCTACAATGCCTCCCATACAAGGCTTCGAACGGAGCCATCTGCAAACTTTCCTGATAACTGTTGTTGTAGGCAAATTCCATGAGTCGCAATCGCTCATCCCACGCTCCACCATGGTCTAAAATATAGCACCGGATCATATCCTCAACAATTTGGTTCACCCTCTCCGTCTGCCCATTGGTCTGCGGGTGGTAGGCAGTAGAATACCTCAGATCCGTACCCAAACCCTCCTGCAGACTCTGCCAAAAATGAGAAGTAAACCGGGAGTCTCGATCGGAAATGATGCTAACCGGCACACCGTGGAGTCGGATGACTTCATTCATGTATAACTCCGCTATCTTCTTCATCGGGTAATCAATCTTATAAGGTACGAAGTGAGCACACTTCGTCAATCTATCCACAATAACCCAAACAGAATCAAATCCCCCTCGGGGATTTCGGTAATCCCGTAATGAAATCCATAGATATACTTTCCCACTTCCAAGTCGGGATCTCTAGCGGAGTCAACTTACCACCAGGCCTTCCATGATCGGCCTTCACACGTTTGCAAGTGTGACACTCAGCAATAAATCGGGATATATCTCCTTTCATGCCATACCACCAGGCAATTTGCCTTAAGTCACGGTACATTTTCGTAGATCCTGGATGGTAGGAAACGCTGGAACCATGAGCCTCGCTGCAAATCATCCTCCTAATATCCCCGACAGCGGGAACGCAAAACCTGCCGCGGTACTTTAAAGTACCCGCATCATCGATAGCAAAATCGGGCAACTCTCCCTCCTCAGTCCTAGTGAAGAGGTGCACAAGATCAGGATCGTCCTTCTGGTGCAGCCTAGTCAAAGAAATCCAGGACGGCTCCGCCACTGACAAGGTACTCTGCAAACTACAGCATCCCACTGAAATATCCATAAGGAGGAACTCCTCCACTAAACGATCGGCGGAGAGGTTAAAGATCTTTCCCGTCTTTCGGCTCAGGGCGTCGGCCACCACGTTGGCCTTGCCCGGATGATACTGGATTTCTACATCATAATCAGCCACATACTCCAGCCACCGCCGCTGACGCAGATTCAACTCCTTCTGCGTGAACACGTACTTTAGGCTCTTATGGTCAGTGAAGATCTTGCATTGAGCCCCATAAAGTAGGTGTCTCCACAACTTCAAAGCATAAATAACCGCTGCAAACTCGAGGTCATGCGTGGGATAATTCTTCTCATGAGTCTTCAGTTGCCTTGACCCGTAGGCAATTACTTTTCCATCTTGCATTAATACGCACCCCAGACCTACAAGTGAAGCATCCACATAAACATCATAATCTACTCCCTCGGTGGGCAGGGTCAGAACGGGAGCAGTGCACAATCTCTCCTTTAGCTCCAGAAAAGCCTCCTCGCACTTTTCGCTCCAAGCAAATGCCACATTCTTCTGAGTCAACTTGGTCAAAGGTGCGGCTAGGGAAGAGAAACCCTCCACAAATCTTCTGTAATAGCCAGCCAACCCTAAGAAACTCCTGATCTCCTTAGGAGTATTCGGCCTATTCCAATCCATTACTGCTGCAATCTTTTCTGGATCGACCGAGATCCCATCCTTATTCACCATGTGGCCTAGAAAAGAAACCTGAGGCAACCAAAATTCGCACTTGCTCAATTTGGCGAATAACTTGTGATTCCTCAACTCTGATAGGACCAAACGCAAATGCTGCTCATGCTCCTCGGCACTGCGAGAATAAACTAACACATCATCAATGAAGACCACAACGAACTTATCGAGGAAATCCTTGAACACCCGGTTCATCATATCCATGAAGGCTGATGGTGCGTTGGTCAGACCAAACGACATTACCAGAAACTCAAAGTGTCCATGCCTCGACCTAAACGCAGTCCGTGGAATGTCCGCCTCACGGATCCTGAGTTGATGATAACCAGAACGAAGATCGATCTTGGAGAACACCGTGCTATCACGCAACTGGTCAAATAAATCATCGATCCTCGGCAGAGGGTACCTGTTCTTGATAGTGACCTTGTTCAACTCTCTATAGTCGATGCAGAGCCGCATCGACCCATCTTTTTTCTTTACAAACAAAACAGGAGCACCCCAAGGCGACGAACTCTGCCTAATAAACCCCTTAGCTAACAGCTCATCCAACTGAACTCGCAACTCCTCTAACTCACGAGGGGCCATCCGGTATGGCGCCTTCGCAATAGGACGCGTACCCGGCTCTAAATCAATCACAAACTCAACATCCCGATCAGGAGGAAGACCAGGAAGATCATCAGGAAAAACATCGGCGAAACCTCGAACAATAGGAATCTCTTCTAAGCGTGGCACGCTAACAGCGGCTCCAACCGCCGAGATTAAACAAACACAATAATCAGAAAGAAACAGACTCTGAGCACATACCGCAGAGATGACAGGAAAATCCTGACACAGAGCAGCATACACGCTGCTGGGCTGACCGTCGTCCCTGATGAAGTCCAAGCGCTTTCCTATGCACTGAATGACCGCATCATACCGAGAGAGCCAGTCCATGCCCAAAATGACATCGAAGTCCTCCAGATCAATCATTTTCAGGTCCGCCTTCGCAAGAAAGTCCCCCAACAAACCGGGCAATCCAAAATGCCCAAATCTGACAACAAAGATTCACCAGAGGGAAACTTGACACGGAAGGAATCCCGAACACGATCTAGAGTCAACCGATGACGCTCTACAAAGGCTCTAGCCACGAACGAGTGGGTAGCGCCGGAGTCAAACAGAACACGTGCCCAGCGGTTCTTCACCTTAAACTTCCCTATAGGAACACATAAACTAAGGAACTACCACAGCAATACCGCAACACTCTAGCAAATAAAACTACCAGGCTAGAAAAACAACAATCAACTAACCTGAAATAACCTGGGTCGAAGTCTGAGCCTCCTCAGAAGAAATCACGTTCAGCTTCCCTTTTCCCTTGTCCACACGCGGAGTTGGAGCTAAAGCCTGCAACGGAACTGCAGGAAGAGCTGTCTGAACCTGAGGACACCTCGACTTGATATGACCCTTTTGCCCACACTAAAGCAGACTCTATCCTTGGTCCAACACTGGGCTGCATCATGCCCGGACCGCTTGCAAACTGAACAGGAGACATCTCTCCTAGGAGCACCATGGATCGCATGAACCTGCTCCTTCTTCTGAGCTGCTGACCTCTTAAAACATTTCTCGACAGGATGGCCTGACCGGCCACAGAAACTGCACACTACTCGGCTCCTCTTTCCCGGAACACATCGGGTACCAGGGGCTTCTTCCCCTCCACAGACTTTCTCTTGTCCTTCCTCATCTGCTGACCTCTGCTCTTTGCCGTTTCAATAGCCTCAACCTTAAGAGCAGCCTCTACAACTCCAGCATAAGTCACTGACCCATAAGCACTGATCAACTGCTGCACTTCGCTCCTCAAACCACCAAGAAATCTCTTAACTCGATCAGTCTCAACGCTGACCAAAGCAGGGGCAAAACGGCTCAACTTACTAAATTCTATTTCATACTCACCCACCGTGAGTTGTCTTTGCTTCAGATAGAGAAAGTCATTCATGAGGCGGTCACGCTCGACCGAAGGCAAGAACTTCCTCAACAACATCTCCTTAAACATTTCCCAAGAGCATCCAGCTACTAAGCTCTCCTTCTCTCTCAGCCACCAACTCTTAGCCAATCCTTTAAGCTGATAGGTGGCTAGCATCACCCTCTGGTCACCTGCAATCCCTGAATACGAAAACATCTCCTCCATGGAGATCAGCCAATCATCAATAACCATGAAATCTGCCTTCCCGTCATAAGTGGGAGGGCTCAGCCTCTGAAACTGCGAGATGAAGGCCATCTCCGCTGGCACCACCACTAGAGGTCTCACGAGTGCAGGGGGAGGAGGGACTGCTAACCCCCCAGCAGGAACTTGCACACCCTGAGCCTGTCCTGCCATAACTGCCACCAAAGACTGAATCTGGGCTCGCACCTCCTCCAACTGTCTGCCCATAGCTTCGCTACTCTGGCGCAGACTCTCGATCACCGCACCATTCTGAGCTCCGGACGACTCACCTTCAGACACGGGAGTCGAACGCGTCGCAGGTCGCCTAGCCATCCTAAAATCATAACCACCCCAAATCAGATCCCCAATCAACAACTAGAACCCAAACACAAGTACAGACCATACATTTATAGATATAGACTTAAAGCTGCTAAACTTGCTCTGAGAGTTTATCTTTTTAACAAAAATTTGATGACATGCCCTAACCTAGGATGGTTAACCACCACCTTACTAACTCTTGTGCCTAGATCGGGAATGCATGACTTTATTTTGTTTTGAAAACTTATGTGTGTACATATGTCATCCTGCAAATCTTTAGCTTGGCACGTTGTGCTTATGCAATGATATGCTATGCATGTTTGTGCTATGCATTCTAAAAAGGCCCTAATGCATGTTATGAGTGGCGTACACATGAAAATGTTATGCATCCCATACTACATAACATTCCCATGCAACAAAAAAGAAACGTGCTAGTCGCAGTCATGTGGTGAGGTTATGCATCCCATACTACATAACCCTCACATGTAGCCCCTATGGTGGATCCATATATGAACACATATTATGCATCCCATACTACATAATATGCCTCGTATACTTCATGTTATGCCATGAGTGTAGTGTTCGTGCTTTTGCCAAGACGTGCTGATGACATATCAATGTGTGAATGACATGATGCTGAACTACTAAAGCAAACAAAGGAAGGTTGCTCAACTAACTTGTCAAGCAACCTCCCTCTGATACCAACTGTCACAACCCGCATTTTCTCCAAATTTAGGAAACATCAGAGTATGAGAAAATACGCGCCATGATGCCACGTCAAGCAGGGGATAACTGTTGACGCTCAGGCAAACCAACTACAATCCCTATGCAAGAAAATCATGAGCTTAATGAATAGAAAATCCGTTATGTTTTAGAGACCGTATCCCTCGGCTCAGTGGATCACCTAGTCCACAAAAGAAAACTATATTTATACGCTGCGGAAAGGAAAATACTTTAATTAGGTTTTACACCCTAAAGAGCGCATAAGGGTCCCAAGAGAACCACTCATGCTATGCAAGACCCTACATTTAATTTATATAATATATAAGAAAATGGTCTTTATACGTTGTTTGGAAAATAGTGATTAAGTTTTATGGAAACATGCCAATCATGAGCTTTAATTATAACAATAATTATGGTTTGAAAATAACTAGCCACCTAGCACAAATCCTTCTCAGAGCAAGTAGACTATCTCCAGAAAATGGTAGCAGCATAAGTAAATATATCCAGTACAAGGGCAACAACTACCAGTGGGCGCCAACAACCTGACACGAACCCACTGACACATATGTATGTCTGTAAGAAAGTACTGAAAAGCTACCTCACCAACACGGCAAACGGAACTCCAAAGTCCAAGAGATCACCAACACCACCACTGCAAACTAGCCACCCAACTGGCTACGGCTCAGAACCTGGGGTATTCCAAAAGAAAACAGAATACCTCAGCAAGCAACAAGGTAAAAACAACTGCATGTAAGAGTCAACCAAAAGGAAGAAGTAACTGAAAAACATGCAGTAGAAAGAGTCACAACTGTCCAAAACAGGACAACAAGAAAAGCACAACGAGCAAAGAAAACAGCAATAACCCAACTCAGGAACAACATCCTGCCGGGCCTACTAGGCTACCAAGAGCCAAAAGTGCTGCAAACTACCAAGGAAGAAACTTCTAACACCCTAAACTGTGGGAAGTGGTAGTAGCAAAAACAATCAACGAGGAACCGGATCGGAGGTAAACTCAGTCCCCCCATCCAGCATGTCCAAGTCAATAAGCTCGAAGGTTTACACGTGAAAGCACAAGGGACCTTCCACCCACACATGCCCAGCCCGTACCTGGAGCAAGAAAAACAAGAGTGGCCTTGGCTATATCACACAACTCGACCCCCCTGAAGAGCTATAAACCACCACTACTAACCACGACCCACAATTCGGCCCTTAAGAAAGTAAAGGGAACGGCCGACAAGGAAATACCAGAAATATAACAAGAAAACCACTCGGGAACAAAAAAAACAAGGTAAAGGAAGAGTGTTGAAAATAATCAACACGACAAGGCGCTGAGTGAGACCCACTCAGTGCCAACCTAAACCTTGGCGCTGAGTGAGCTAGCCTCACTTAAAGCCAAAACCAAAACTCTAACCACAATCCCACTAAGGTAAAACGGAGCTTGACGATCGTCAGTCGGAGGTCGACGATCGTCGATCGGCTGAAGGCCAAAAGAAGCCCGATGATCATCATCCTGGAGGTCGATGATCGTCGAAGGCTAAAAGGCGAGCGAAGCTCGACGATCTTCCTCCAGGGAAATCGTCGAGCGCTGATCGGCTAACAGACAAGAGCTGAGCTCGACGCTCATCGAGCGTCGAACGGAGCTCGACGTTTTCCCTTTGGAAAAAACGACGAACGGAGATCGACGATAGTCGAACGACAAAAGGCAGAAGCAGCGATCGACGATCTCCATCCAGACATCGACGATAGTCGAACGATTCTAAGACAAAAAGTGGCAGGGAATTTCCAGTATTCGAGTAGTTACCAACCACTCGAGTACCTCATCCCTCTACTCGAGTAGTCGCCTATTACTCGAGTACCTCAACCCTCTACTCGAGTAGTCGCCTACTACTCGAGTACCTCAACCCTCTACTCGAGTAGTCGCCTACTACTCGAGTATACGAACATAACCAGAACTCGAGTAGTTACCAACTACTCGAGTACCCCAACCCGCTACTCGAGTAGTTGTCTACTACTCGAGTATGCTAAAACCACTACTCGCGTATCTACAAACCTGCACTCGAGTAGATGCCTACTACTCGAGTAAACCAGACCACCTACTCGAGTATCTCGAGTCCACTACTCGAGTAACTCAAATCCCCTACTCGAGTAGTTACCTACTACTCGAGTAAACCAAAGCACTTACTCGAGTATCTCGAGTCCACTACTCGAGTAACTCAAATCCCTTACTCGAGTAGTTACCTACTACTCGAGTAAACCAAGGCTAATACTCGAGTTAATGCCTTCTACTCGAGTATCTCAAAGCAACAACTCGAGTAACTAAAATCACTACTCGAGTATCTAATGACACTACTCGAGTAATACACTTAGCAAAAATCGGGAAAAGAAATCACCCCCTCTCCTAACACTTCCTCTCGGCTACACCCAAACCAGAGCAAAGATCTGAGCA
This sequence comes from Platanthera zijinensis, assembly GCA_039513925.1. NCBI lineage: Eukaryota > Viridiplantae > Streptophyta > Magnoliopsida > Asparagales > Orchidaceae > Platanthera > Platanthera zijinensis. Next base: position 44,218,761 of record CM077086.1, on the reverse strand, counting down.
AAGATAAACGGCAACACGCCGGCAAGGTTGGGCTCCAACCGCACAAGTAGGGGGGGTTCAAATAGGAAGAACTAAATCCTATAGTTAGCAAGAAAAAAGAGAACAACAAGGCCTCTACCCTAGGGCTAACAGGGATTTCAAATACAGCAAGAATAATTCAAAAGAAACTTGGCAAGGGCAAGAATACCACTTGCCTCAACTTTCGGCGAAGCACGGACGGCTCTCCTCCTCTTCACACGGAACGAACAGCCGCAACACCTAGAATTAATCTCACGACCATTAATGGCGGAAAACTCCAAAATCGAAAACCCAAATCTCATCAAAACTCCATGAAAATCAAATATCTTACCGTCGAAACGAAGATCTCGGAGAGAGCAAGCCAACGCCGTTTTCGGAATCGAATTCCGTCCACGAACAAGCCCAGAATCGCCGACCAAAGGAGGTACAGGACGGGCGGTTTTCCCCTCTGTTCTTCCGAAAACAAGCCGACGGTTTCTCTCTCAGGAAAAGAGGAAGAAGTGGGCCGTCACTTCTTAAACAGAGCTTTTATACTAAAGCTAACCCGCCGGTTCAGCAATAACCGAACCCTAAAACGCCTAATCCCTTAATTACAATTAAGAAAATTCCAAAAGGAATAAGCCAGAAATATGGCTGCCACCAAGGCAAGGCAAATAACAGCTCAATAACTCCTCCCGCAAGAATTTAATATTCAGCCAAATCAATTTAATTAATTGATCATGAATACTATTAACACACCAAACGACACGAAAACCGAATCACCTCGGAATTCGACGAAATTCGCACCGTAGCTAAATATCCACGCTACGAACTCAACGGCGAAGTCGAAATTAACTTTCGACGAACAGAACCCGAGTTATACCCAAATAAGCCAAACACAGACATCCCCCCGAGAGGCCACACCGGGTCACCCAAAACGACTCGGCTTGCTAGGGAGATCTTGCCAACAGGCTACCAAACAGGGCACTCAGTTCAAAGGAGCTAAACCATACTCCACACATGGCACAAGCCACGGAAACGCGTCATCGTAACGCCAACGAGAATACAAATAAACGCAGGAAAATCGGGGGCGTTACAGTGCCCGTGTCATTGCCCGTGTACCCCACCGTACAGCCCAGGTGTGACACGGCCTGGGACACGCCCGTGTCCTAGGCCGTGTTCCTCCACACGACCATCGTTGACCTGAACTGGTCGACTACACGGCCAGCTCGACGGCCCGAGCTCGACACGCCCGACACGGCCTCCGACACGCCCATGTCGGGGCCCGTGTCACCTGTACCAAAACCTTTTCTTGGCCAAAAGTGATCCCCGTCGCTCCTACAATATTTTGGGGTGTTATAGGTGGAAGATAAAGTCATGGAAAGTAATAAGAACCCAAAAAGAGTCAAGTTGGCAATTCTTAAGAGCATAAAGTTTGTTGATAAGGTACGCCCGAAGTTTGCCCCATATTGGTCAAAATACATTATGGATGATGTGTACGTGTTGGGAGATAAGCAATGTGGGTACCATATTATCAAAAAGGATTTGAATGTTGTCGAAGGTTGGAAACAAGTAAGGTGGATCTTTAATAGGAACTTGAAAATCAAAGTGTACAACCCCATATTCGTTGAGTGAGTTTTTCCCCCTGGGGAGGTGATTCCAGAGCCTTTCGCCAGGGTAGGCGAGAAGTCTTCCGTCTGGGTAGGAGAAAAGCCCCCAGGGCGAGCAGAGCTCTTTGTACCCATGGTGTTGAGTGGAGCTCTCTCTCTCAACGCCTTTTGTCCTCTAGCATTGAGTGAAGTATTTTCACTCTATGATCTCAATGCTTTTTGACTTGACCATGTCTCTTATAAGAGCAGGCGAGTGGGGTAGGCAAACCCGCACTCGGTCGAATATTGGCCTTTTGGCAGGGCAGGCTGGAGGGCTTCCGCCTAGGTATGCGAGAAGTCTCCTGCCCAGTTTGGTCCAGAGGTAAATTTACCTGGATACCCTTGGAGGTCTGCATTTAGCTCCTCAGAACAATGGAGTTTGGCTGTTGGCAGACCACTTTGAGCTGCATATAGCCCTTTTGGATATCGGAGTTTGGTTGTTGGCAGACCAGATTTCTGGATTCTATAAATAGACCCACAAGGTATCTCAGAAGGCAAGATTTCTCATTTTTCTGAAGTCTTGTAGCGCTTTCTAAGGTATCCTTAGCTCAACACTTGACTAAGGAGGGGAAGCGCTCTGAGATCTTCCAGGTTAGTGGAGGGACCTCCGTATAGTAGCCTAGGGTCGGTTCTTTAGCTCTCAGCAACTGGTCAAGGGTCTGAGTTTGGGAGAAGTAGGTGTTAGCTACACCCCAGGGTCCGAACTCTCGTTGGACTAGTTTTTGGTTCCAACATTTCTGATGCGGTGAGCGTAAACCGTAGCTGATACAAGAAAATCTCGAGCTAAGTCTCATGGCTAGAGGCGAGGAGGATGAAGCAGGCTCGGGAGGTTCTCCACCTCCGGCGAGTGGGGTGACAATGGGGATGCTTGAAGACTTCAGGCGGGAGGTCTTTCAGACCATCCAGTTGGCTTTCACGGCGAGAAGCGAGTGGGCGATGCCTTTCGTTCCGGTGGTTATGGCTCCTTCTTTGGGCATGAACGCTCCAGGACAGCATCCCGAGAAGGAGATTCCGGCGGAGAGTGCCAAGATGGATGTCGTCGGGCGGGAGCTCTTCCCCGGGCAGGCTACTGCTGACATGGCTAGCGAGCCGAGGCGGCGAGATGTGCCCTCTCGCCAGGTTATGGGCGGGAGCCCTTTCAGTGAGCTGATTGTCTCTATTCCGGTCCCTGACGAGTTCAGAGAGCCGGATATGTCTTACTACACGGGTAGGGATGACCCCGTACAACATGTTCAGTGGTTCGAGGACGTTGTTTCCATAAGGCAGATGTCAGATGCCTTCAAGTGTCGGCTCTTTGCCATCACTTTGAAGGAGAAGGCGAGGGACTGGTTCCATCAACTCCCTGCAAGCTCTATTTACTGCTTTAAATATCTGCATCGTGGGTTCCTATTGAGGTTTTCCACATCGAAGAAGAGGAATAAGGGGGCAGAGAGCTTGTTCACCATCAAGCAGAAGCCGGAGGAGATGCTGGGACACTATGTTGATCGGTTCCAGGAGAAGATCCTTCTTGTTCAGGAGGTCCCAGGGTACACACTGATGCTTGCGTTCACTCTGGGATTGAGGTATGGATTCTTCAACATGGATCTGAAAAGAGTTCCTCCCCTCTCTTTTGAAGAGCTGATGGAGAGGGCGGTGAAGGAGATAGAGATTGAAGCGGCCAACTCGGCGTTCGCTAGGAAGCTGGCCAAGTTAGCGAAGGAGGATGTGAAGGATCCAGGAGCAGGGAAGCAGAGGGAGCAGATAGAAGAGAGGAGAAGAGAAGAACCCTGAGGCCAGGGGCAACACCAAGGTTAGGGGCATAGGGAGCCAAACAACCGGTTGTCCTAGAGGCCTTAAGAAGCCCCCCCAGGGGCAGGGGAGGATTCCATGGAGGAGAGAACTTTCACGGTCAGGGAAGGTTTAATCCATCGGCTTGGAGGCAGGGTAAGAGGGACCCTCTCCCGCAGCAGTAGGAGGCGATGGCGATCGCCCGAGCAAGGAGAGAGAGAGGAAGAGCTAGGGGAGGAGGAAGGAGGAGAGAAGGTGGGGCGGCGTTGCCTTTCTATGACTTTCATCAGGAGGAGGGTCACGCAGCGGCCACCTGCCCAGAATTTCCGGAGATGAGAGGGACAGGGGGCAAGTTCAGCAGCAGTAGCCCATGAGAATCGAGGAAGTTCTGCTAGGAGGAGAAGAAGATATGTGTGAGGACCAGGTGAATGTGGGAGCCCGAGGAGGGATCAGAGTGATACATGGGGGAGTGGGGATTGAGGCCACCCGCATGGGGAGCTTTCAAACTATGTACAGGAGGAGCGTCACCTCGGCCTACCTGACTCCCCCCAGGAGGAGAAAATCACCTTCTCATCGAAGGATATGCCCGACTATGAAGGTCCGTTCTGTGACATCTTGGGGATCCAGACGGTCGTGGATAACTTCACAGTCTCTAGGATTCTGTTGGACAATGGGAGCTTCGTGAACATAATCTTCAAGAAGGCGTTCGACGAGATGAAGGTAGAGGACCAGAGGATTGTGATGTCAGATGGACGTATTGTTGTTTGGGTTCTCGAGGGAGAGGAAGGAAGTTGAGGGAGGGGTGGGACTGCACGTGATGCTTGGGGGGTGTCGAGGAACTGTCGGTTCGTCATTGTTGATGCTCCGAGTAGCTACAACGCCATCTTTGGGTGCCCCCTCATTAGCGCCTTCCGTTGCGTCCCCTCCTCATTCCATAAATGTCTCAAGTTTAGTAGTGGGGGAGTCCAGGTCAGGATCAGGGGGATCCGAAGGTGGCGAGGTAGTGATATATGACTGTAGTCAACACCATATCCTGGATGGCCGAGGCGTAGGAGTTGGAGAAGGAGATGGCGGCGCAGGAGGAAGTTGTAGAGGAGGGGGAGGTGAGCCTAGGTGAGGCTGGAGAGAAGGCTGTGGAGGAGCAGGGAGATGGAGAAACAGGGGTGGAGGCCCAAGGAGGCGGAGAAGCGGAGCCGCAGGAGAACCCGTTGGAGGCGATGGAGGTTGAAGAAGTAGGAAGGGAGGAAGAGTTCGGGTGTAACACCCCCATCCGTCATATGGGATATAACAGAAGCTCTGGCCTGGGCCCCACGCCATATACCACGGACAGTCAATGGAGTTACGTATTAATACCAAAATACTAGCAATAAAAACACGCATCCTAACACAGAGCATTCTAGTGGAAGCTTTTAAAACAGTTATAAGAACCCCAAATGCAAAAGCACGAATGTCCACTACAACCCAAGGTAGGAATGACAGTAAAATACACAAAAGTCTTGGCCTTAGGGCCTTACAAGAGTTTACTTAACCATTACATGATTTACAAACTTCGGCACGCAGGCCGACCACACATGAACAGTAATACAGTAAACATTCGCTTTGGACTTCAAGGGCCGGGTCAGCAACAAGGGCTTCAACCCGCTACTTGCCACTAGGCTCCGCAACACCTACAAACAACATTCCACTGCAGCGGTGGCAAACAAAAGCAACGGTCAGCTGAAGCTGACCAAATTATAATGACCCCACCCCTTACTCGGGGCGGCGGTGCTCCTTCCTTGCATTTTATTAGTATAACCAAGCAAGATAGCGAAAGTACAATTTATGCACACATCTCCACAGGTGTAAGCACACATGGCCACACACCCTGTGCTCTCAAGGCACATTCTCGGTGAACTCGGTCCACCACTGCCCCTAGGAAAGCAATATCGTGAGCTAAAAGTCTCTTTCGGTCGAAGCCTAAGACTCGCCATCTATGCCATCGGAAAGCGCCACGTACCTTAGGTCTCTTTAACTGAACCATATAAATCGGGTACGATTCCACCTAACCCGTTGCTCATACCGCTATGACAATTTAAGCCATCAACGCGGGTTAAGCTTCCCCGAATCCCAAATCGATCAAAAAATATTACATAACCCGGTTATATACACGGTTGGCTCCCAAACCACCAAGATGGCAGCAATGCACTTCTGCCCAGTTTTCCGGGTGCACCTTGGAGTTAGTCCCCAAGGCTCCCTATTGCAATCTACCACATAAAAAACCCACAAAACAAATGGCACGGAGTCTTCTCCGGTAATACAAGCATAATGAAACATCACCGATCAATACCAACCTGTCCGGATAGGCTTCACACACCATGCCTACGTCCGTACTTCAATTCTAGACTCTAAATGCAAAATGACGGGGATAGACCATATCTACCCGAAGGAAAACCTCACACTCACTGCTTACCCGCGGGAGGGAGTTTCCTATGCAAAAAGGAAGAGGACTTAACATGTCCAAGAAGAGAATCGTTACCCATGCGGTTCGCTTTGGCGTCATGAAGAAGAGAAGAAACTAGACGGATGAAAAGCACCGCACGGCCTCGCATCCACGGATCTGGACTCGGCTCGCGATTTGGGGCTCCGAAGCTCCACCGGCGGCCGGATTTCTCCTTCTCCTTCTTCCTTGCTCTCCCCTCTCTCTAACACCTTAGAAAGAGAAAGCCTTATGAGAAATGAGGGTTTCACCCCTATTCCCGGCCTTATAACAGCAAGGACCAACTGGACCCTTGGATCCTATTTGAAGGAAACGAACGGTCATGATTCACCCTGAAAATAACTTTCCTTAGGCCAAATACGGCTTGTGAGACACCCGTGTCATAGGTCGTGTTACACACTCGCCATAATCCACTAAACACAGAACAGGACACGACCTCTGACACGGCTTGGGACACGCCCGTGTCAAACATGGATACACCCGTATCATAGGTCGTGTGCCCCAATCGATGTTGAAATTGTCGCATCCCGAACAGGACACAGTCATGTGACATGCCCGTGTCACAGGCTGTGTGCCAGACACGCCTTTGGACACGCCCGTGTCCCTGACTGTGTAACTCACTCAACACAGCCCGTCATAACACAGAGTAGGACACATCCCTTGACACGCCCATGCCATATGCCGTGTTCCCGACCTGGCTTGACTCCGAGGATCGTCGACTGCATTTCATCGACCTCAGGCACGACACAGCCTTGGACACTCCCGTTTCACAGGCCGTGTGAACCTAACCAGGCACCAAATTGGCCTTAGAACTCTATCCATTCCTTAATGCGTTTTGGGGCATTACAATTCTCTCCCTCTTAAAAGAATTTCGTCCCGAAATTACAGAATGGAAGAGATACACAAAATTAAATGGTACCTGAGTGAAATAACTCGGGATACTCCTCAAGCATGGTCTGCTCTCGCTCCCACGAAAGCTCCTCACGACCGCAATTATCCCATCGGACTTTGACCAACCTAATAGCTTTGATCCGCAATTGCTTGACCTCCGCATCCTCTAACCGAATGGGTCTAACTTTCGTCGTTAGCCCACTCTCGACCGATAATCGATCCACAACAACCACTTGCGATGGTTCTTTTGCATCTTTACGTAGAATTGAGATGTGAAATACATCATGCAACCCACTCAGCTCTATCGAAAGAGCCAAACGATAGGCGGCTTCATCAAACCCGCTCCGAGATCTCAAAAGGACCAACATACCTCGGATTAAGCTTCTTTAAGCATCGAATCCTTGACACGCCTTTAAACGGCTTTATCTTGAGGTATATCCAGTCGCCCATCGCAAACTCCACGTTCCGATGTTTGGCGTTGTAGATCTTGGCCTGACTATCTTGAGCAATTAGTAGCCGTTCTCGAATCAACTGTATCGTTGAAGTAGCATCTTCAACGTCCCTTCGCTTGTACAGCTTCGATTCTCCCGTTTCTACCCAAGACAACGACATACGACACTTCCTCCTCTACAGAGCCTCAAAAGGCGCTATCTCAATACTGGCTTGATAGCTATTAATGTGTGTGAACTCAATCATGTAAAGATAGTCTTCCCACCTTTTCCCAAAATCCAACACACACATACGAAGCATGTCCTCCATCATCCTGTTCACCCTTTCAGTTTGATCATCTGTTTGTGGGTGAAAGGCAGTGCTGAAGTTCAACTTAGTGCCCAACAATTGATGAATAAGTCTCCAATCATTAGACGTGAACCGACCGTCTCGGTCACTTACTATGCTCTGGGGCACACCCTGCAAACGGACTACAGTTTCCACAAAAATCTTCGCCAGCTTTTCCACGAAATTATCCTTCCTATTGGGTATGAAATATGACACCTTCGTTAAACGATCAACGACCACTTAGATGTCGTCGTTACCCCTTGTGCGATTTCGGCAAACCATGCACAAGGTCCATAGAGATGTAATCAAACTTCCACTCCGGTATAGGCATGGACTTTAGAAATCCACCTGGCTTCTGGCATTTGCCTTTAACAAGGTGCACACTTGACACTTTGCCACATAGAGTGTATGTCCTTTCTGAGTCCTGGCCACCAGATCAACATTTTCATGCCTTCACACACTTTCGTGCTCCCTGGGTGAATCGAGTACTTGGCACGATGAGCCTCGTAACTTAATTCCTCTCATAGTTTACCCACACTTGGGACGCACAAACGACTATCCCTCCATAACGGTCCATTAAAAAATCATAGATTGGGTATTTAACCCATCCAAAGCCTCAGCGATGATCTGCTTCATGCTGTTATCCAAGACCAGAGCTCGCTGAATCCTATCAGCGAGGTCGCACTGCACCTCGTCCAGTTAAATTGTGCTTTGGCACTAAACTTCATGTCAGCTCAGGAGGTCTCCAAGGCCTCCAACTCACGAACCAAACACTCGTCAGGCATCGACACCCAAACAACCTGCGCGCGAGCTCTGCGACTTAACACATCTACAACCGCATTACTTTATCTAGGCATGTAATGTACCTTGAAGGTGTAGTCTCCCAGGAAACTTCAACCACCTCCGTTGTCGCATGATTAAATCCTTTTTATCCAAAAATTTACTTCAAGCTCGTACGAACGGTATAGATATCGACCTTCACACCGCGCACGTATTGCATCCCAAAATTTTTGAGCGAATATCACGGCCACTAACTCCAAGTCATGAGCCGGATAATTTCTCTCGTAAACCTTCAGCTGGCGCAAGCCATACACTATGACACTCTCATGCTTTGTTTGCACACGACCTAAGTCGCTGCCTGAAGCATCACTGTAAAACTCAAAGCCTTCAGAGCCACAAGGCGAACTTAAGACAGGTGTCGTGGTCAAATGACACTTTAGTTCTTCGAAAGCTTGTGCGCACACAGGCGTACAAACAAACTTTTGATCCTTCCTTATCAAAGTAGTGAGGGGCAATGCTATCCGTGAGAAGTTCTCCACGAAACGCCTGTAATAGCTGGCAAGCCCCAGAAAACTCCGGACCTCCTCCATCGTAGACAACACAGGACACTCCCATATAACAACTACCTTTGCCGGATCTACCGCAATCCCTTCTTCACTAACTATGTGACCAAGGAACGCTACCGAGGTCAACCAAAACTCGCATTTGGAGAACTTGGCGTACAGTTGGTTCTTCCTCAATGTCTCCAACACCATATGTAGATGCTTGAAATGATCCTCATCGCACTGCGAGTACACCAGTATATCGTCGATAAAGACTATCACGAACTGGTCCAAAAATTCTTTGAACGTTCTGTCCATCAAATCCATAAACATAGATGACGCATTCGTCAGCCCAAACAGCATGACGGTGAACTCATAATGCCCATACCGTGTGTTGAAAGCCGTCTTGGGGATGACACTTTCCCTTATCCGCAGTTGATAGTATCTGGATTTTAGATCCAACTTGAGTACACAGTCGACCCCTACCAGCTGGTCGAACAGATCATCAATCCTTGGGGTTGGATACTTATGCTTCTTCGTTAGCTTATTCAACTCCAGGTAATAAATACATAGACGTACGCTTCCGTCCTTCTTCTTAACCAAGAGGGCCGGCGCGCTCCAAGGCGACGAACTTGGACACGCATAACCTTGCTCCAACAGCTCTTAAAGCTGTACTTTCAGTTCCGTCATCTCCTTAGGTGCTAACCGATACGGAGAGCGTGACACGGGTTTGGCACCACACTGAACCGCCTTAACCACCTGGAGAGCAGACATCAACGTCTTGTTCGGCCCCCTTCAAGCCTGAGAACATCGTCTCACGATCTGTATCCAGTCCCAATCCGACCACCTTATGGTTGCAATCGATGTATGCACGCTGCTCCGATAGCCAGTCAATTCCAAAGATCACATCGAACACTACTATCGGCAGTAGCGACGCTCGCAAGTCATAAACGTGACTCCCAAACCTTACCTTTACCCAACAAACTCTATCCGCGCACATAGAGCACCCGTACGCAGCAACACATCCAATTTGTCCCTTGCCATCGAAGAAGGTACTCTGATGCGTGATACAAACTCTTCGGACAAAAGGAATGCGAAGCTCCCGTATTGAACAGTGCTCTAGCCGAAAAATCAAAGATCGATACAAAGTCTAGCACCACCAGTCCTAAGCTAACACGCAAAAGGCAACATGTATATAAAGCTAAACTGTTATCAATTAAATCGTACCTGTCACCATGTCAGTCGGCTTCATGGCCTCCTGCTGTCCAAGGTTGTACACTCTCAGTTGTGCCAGAGCATAGTATGATGAAGTTGCCTCCAACGCCTTGCCCTTCTTCTCATAAGTTGCTCCAGGATTCCTCTCGGACTTTGGACGTCCGCTCCAACAATCTCGGGCAAAGTGTCCCGGCTTCCCACAAATAAAGCATGCGCCCGGGATTCGGCCTGTAGTCGCCCCAGATGCACCAGAAGAAGGGGCTGGACCCGAAGTCCTAGCCTTCTTATTTCACTTACGAAAACAAGACTTTGAGGAGGTCGGCACCTTGAAATCCGGCTTCTTCGCACTCAAGTCCTTAACTGCTCCTGACATAACTTTCTTTGTCTTTTGTGCACCATTCCGACAATCTCATGCAATGTGCCCTTCCTTGCCACAAGTATGACAAGCGTAAATGGCTTTGCTAGTAGATGTTCTAGCCCTCTTTTTCAGCGTTCTGCGGTATGCAGCCTTTGTAAGACCTGCAGGGTTCGACACCCTACTCACTGGCATCTGGTGGCCCTTCCCCAAATCTACTTCCAAAGATCTAGCCGACTCCACCAAGGCTCGGAATCCCAATAATTTTGGTCCTAGCAGTAGAACTCGCAACTCGCCACGCAGACCATTGTAAAATCTATCGACCATAGATTGCTCGTTCTCCAACTCAAAGCCTGGGTAGCGTCTTATCATAAGAAACACCTGCAAATATTCCTCAACTGAGTGTATACCCTGCACCAAAAGCATGTTCAACTGCTGACCCGCTGGTCTTCTAAATGACATTTGCTCCATCACACCACCCGGCATTGAGGCCACCTTAGGGAAAAAGGGTTTCACATTCCTTCCATGATGTGCATTAGTCACAGCAAACAATGCTTCAACCACCCTTCTTATGGTTTCAACAGAAGGGGGGGTCTCAAGCACGTCGCTGGGTGCACTACATTTCTCAGAAAGCGGGCGTTCTGACTGCCCTGTGCCACTCCTGGTCACATATAGTCGTACAACACACCATTAAGCTGTAACATCCCGACTTTTATTGGGCCACTAGAGCCATAGTGGGCCCAATAAAAGTGGCCCGAGCCTATACCCGTGACCCGGTAGGAGGCAACCCTAGGTAGGGTATCGAACTAGAAGAATCCGAATTGAGTTCTGTCAGTTCCTGTGGCCTCGTATAGTCAATACGAGCGCATCAAAACTCGTTCAGTTGGACCCAGAGATCATATGGTGGATGTGACCATTCCTCGTAAAACGTAACGAAAGTGAGATTTTGGATATCAAGTTAGAAGAACTTCGATTCAAGTTCTGTCAGTTCATGTGGCCTCATATAGTCTATATGAACGCATCAGAGCTCATCACGTCACGATCCGAGGTCAAACGACAATTTTACACACTTCGACCATTTTAGCGCGCTACGACGCGCAGATTTTGGACTTTCGCCAAACGGACTCCGATTCAACCCCAGTCAGTGGCATTGGACTAGTGTATTCAATACGAAGTCAACGGAAGTCATCCCGGTCAATTTCGACGATAATTGGTCAACCCGTGGTCAAATCAAGCCTAGTCGTGCATCGAAAAGCGTGCGCACACCAATTATGGCACGACACCCGAACCTTGAACTGACCCCGATGACTTGGACCCATATTGACTTTGACTAGCAAGGGGGACCCACCCTAGGGTTGACTTGGTCAAACCCTCCTAAAATCCACTTTTTGGATTTTTCTCCAAATGAGGGGCCCACCTCCTCTCCAAAGGAGGATTGCCCATGCCCCCCTCACTCTCCATGGGCCCCCAACCAGCAATCAAGCCTAGGATAGGTAGAGGCCCACCCCACCCTTCTTCTCCTCCTTTTTCCCCTCTCTTCCCAAAAGGCCCAAGCCCATAAGGGCTTCACCATCCTTTTCCCCACATGGGGAAAAGAGGGGGGCCTCCAGCTGTCCTTGGACAGCTGGAGGGTGGGGATTTAATCCATCCATAAGGAGGGATTAATCCCACCTTGCCCAATGGGAGGAAGCTCCCCCTCCGCCTCCCTATAAAAGCCACCCACCCCCCTCTCTTTTCCTCACAGCTCTCAGAGCAGCCTGCTCCCCCTTCTCCCCCCCTCTACCGGAGTTCTGGTGGCCGAAAAAAAAAGCCAACCCAAGGAGCTCCTCTCCCTCCACCACCTTCCAAAGCAATTCATGGCAGAACTCGCCGGAGGCCGTCAAACCCCCCAACCTCAGGTAGAAACCTTCCCTCTCCCTCCTCCCTATCTTTTGGACGTCTCGCATGTGAGCTCCGGCGGCCGGAGCGCCGCCGCCGTCGCCCTATCTTCAAAATGGAGATTTTGCTCCGGTGGTGGCTGGCGGCGGCGGGCCGCCGGACCACCGCCGGAGGGAGCGCTAGGCCCCGGGTAGTTGGCCGGAGGCAGAGCCATGGCCGGCCGGTGGCCGGCCGGCGGCGGAGAAGCCCTGTAAGGGCGGCGGAATATGTACAGCGGGGGAGAAATGAAGATGAACAGTATTTTCATTTTATAATTTATATTATTATAATATTATAATAAGGGGTTTAATTTTTCAAATGCTACAATAGACCCCTAGGAAAAAGGTTTTGAACATGAAAAATGTTCCCCTAAATAAGGACTTCCCCCACAAAAATTTTGAGAATTTTTGGAGTTGATTTGATATTTTTAAAATCCCAAATAAAATTTGTTTGGCCAAATTAAAGGCCCAAAATACTTTGAAAAATTACAAAAAAAATTTCTAGGCTCATTTTAGGCTCTCTTAAGTGTTGTATCAAAATTTGGGGTCTTGGGGATAAGTTTTGATATTTTTCCTAAAATCTAGAAGCCTAGGGTCGCGCTCGTTAAATATTACGCTCATTTTCCTCGAAAGCGAAAATTGGAGCGCGCGACCACCCTTCCTAATTTGAATAATAAGTGAAAGTTGGCGTACTGACGAGAGTGTCTGAGGCAAGTAACCAAGCTCCGTGTGTTTCGAGATTTCATGAAACCATCGAGCGCCTCGACTCTCGGGTGATTTTGGTCCGCTCGGAAAGTGAGAGTACGAGCAGCGAGTTGCGAATTATTCTCGATAAATAATGAGGGTGTAACTCCTGACAAGCCCCTGATCTGATTAAGCCGTGATTAATAAAGCTCAACCAAATCCTAATCAGATCTTAATAAAGGGTGTAACCCAATGAAGCCTTATTAAAAACTGAAATAGAACTGAATGTGCCTCCTGAGAACGGAGATGATACTGAAGCCTCTTGGATGGAGTGATTGGACTACTAACCATTTCCTTTATGATTACTCCAGTCTCGTACTGGTCAAGTACTATAAATTCAGTTCTACTCCAGTCTCGTACTGTTCAAGTACTTTTAATTCAGCTTTACTCCAGTCTCGTACTGGTCAAGTACTTTCAATTCAGTTCTACTCCAGTCTCGTACTGGTCAAGTACTTTTAATTCAGCTTTACTCCAGTCTCGTACTGGTCAAGTATTTTTAATTCAATTCTACTCCAGTCTCGTATTGGTCAAGTACTTTCAATTCTGTTCTACTCCAGTCTTGTACTGGTCAAGTACTTTTAATTCAGTTCTACTCCAGTCTCGTACTGGTCAAGTACTTTCAATTCAGTTCTACTCCAGTCTCGTACTAGTCAAGTACTTTTAATTCAGCTCTACTCCAGTCTCGTACTGGTCAAGTACTTTTAATTCAGCTTTACTCCAGTCTCGTACTGGTCAAGTACTTTTTATTCAGTACTACTCCAGTTTCGTACTAGTCACGTTTCTTTCCAGCACTTTAAATAAGTAGCATAAACACCGCATTTGTCCTCATTGCAATTTACTATTATAATCCCGGGTCCTGCTCTGACGAGCAGTCATTATTAAGGTTGAGCCTTAGTTGGGGATAACCGGAGTTGAGGTATTTCTCCAGGCCTAACCCCAAATAAAGCGCTCCCACGCTCCTTGTCAAAAGTAGAGCTAAGTGACGCCGCCTGAAGTTTGAAGCCTAGTAGGGCAGGCCGACGTAGACCCGGTGTGTATTATGTTTGTCGTTGATTGATTGTTTGTAAATTGCTTGTGGTAGAATAGTGGCGGGTCAGTCCCTCCCGCAGGCCGTTCGTATCGGTGCGGGAAGGTCGACGACTCAAGATAACATGGAGATGAGTACCACGGGTGACCGACCGTTTTATTCCCCGTCGGGTTTTCCTTCGCTGGTCGGCCAAAGTGATTCGCTGGATGGCGCTCATATCCAAGAGTACACCAGGTTGTATGTTAGGGCCTGGGGTTGTGCGGTACAATCATCCCCAGAAGTGGCAGGACTGGCCACTGTCACCGACGGCCACATCGGTAAGGCCCGCGGGGCTTGCTACCCTGCTAGAATAGAAGCGGTCCAAACTATGTCGACATAGGGTTTATGTGCGCTGTTGTGAATGCCTTCGGTATGTACGCGGCTGTGAATGCCTGCGATAGAATTCGGGAGATGAAAACCTGTTGTGTTGATGAGCTAGTAGAGCATTGTTATAACCGTTTTATACTATTGCTGCTTTTTCCGGTTATACTGCACTCTTTTATATTTTCTCCTAGCTGTTCATATATGAAATGTTGTGTTAACCCTCTCTTTCTTCGGCCATTTACTTCTGTTGGGTGGGTGCGTGCTCGTCCCCAAGATGTGGATCCGGGGAGGGAGTTTGTTTTCACTTAGCTCTGTGACTAACGGTTATTTGATTAACCATTCACAGGAGGTAGAGCACCGTAGTGACCCGCTGTCGTAGGAGATTACGCCAGCAGCTAGGTCTACTCGAGCAGATGCACCCCCGCCGTCCCTAGAGTTTATAGATGTGAGTTCCGCCGAGCAGCATTGAGAGAGAGTATATGAGGATTATATGTAGCACATGTATAACCCACAGGCTTATATAAATACTTAGGCTTCGGCCCTAGAACCGCTGTGATTTTGATATGTGATATATAAATCTGCAATGGTTTTCTGTTAATGCTTCCGCTATATTCTGATGGGTTGTGAATGTTATGATTCGAGCTGAGCAAGGCGACCAACTAGTGCTTGGATAGTGTGGAATGTTTCCCCTATAAGCACTAGGTGGGCGTCTTGGGCCAGTAGTAACCCCTTCGGCCCGACCCGGGCAAAAGGTTGGGGGGGGGGGTACTATAAATGGATCAGAGCGATCACGATTCTTCCTTGTGGAGCAGTCTCAGGATCACTTCGTCCCTCGCTTCGTTCTAGGTTCGGGATGAACGTTGCAGCGGAAGACTGGTGGACCCTAGTGTAGAGATTTAGAGATTCTAGACTGTGCGATAGTATGCCCATACACCGTTGTTTCCGCTTTGTCTGTCATTTTTGCAAATTGCCCTTACTTTTGCAAAATACTGACACTCTTTCCTGTTACTTCTCCAGATACCGAAGTACAGTAACGGGGGATCCTCGTCCAGAGGATATGTTCAAGCTACCCCCACCTCCAGACCCGGTCGCTCTCGCGGCTGTACTGTTTGCCGAGACTGACTTGGGGCGAACATTGAGCGCCATTTTGGCCATGTTTCGGACAGCCTTGGCACAACCACCACGAGAGATGGCGGCACCTACCGACTTATTAACGATTTTTCGAGGATTGAGGCCGCCCGCTTTTAGAGGTACAGAGAATTCCATCCAAACATAGGAGTGGGTGGAGCGAGTGGAGGAGCTGTTAGTAGGGATGATGTGCCCAGCTGTGGTTGCAGTTTCTTTGGTGGTGACCCACTTGGAAGGATATGCGAGGGATTGGTGGAGATCGGCTAGTCGCTCTACCTTTCGAGGTCGTCCGATGAGCACAATCCTTTGGGGAGAGTTCTGTATAGCGCTACTAGAGTTCTTTATCATAGATGCAGACCGAGCCGCGCTGCAAGAGAGGTTCCTGCTCATCCGACAGGGCAACCGCATTGTGGCAGAGTATGAGAGAGAGTTCATACACTTAGCACGCTTCGCCGGGAACCTGGCTGCCTTCGATAAGGACAGAGCTTCTCGGTTCTACCGAGGACTACGAGACGACCTGAGGCAGGCCCTGATTATGCTCTCTCAGGCCACCTTCCACACCATAGCCACCCATGCGGCAGCTTTAGAGTTGGACCAGCAGACGGTGGCTCAGCGGCGCAGAGGTCAGGAAGAACTCCCTCGAGACCAGAGGCGATACGGAGGAGTCGCTCCCCACAGACAGGATAGAGAGCGCATATAGCGACACCGCAGGCAGCCTTATAGGCGTCCACCTGCACCAGCAACACCCCCAGCTGCGCAGCCAGACATCAGACTAGCTCCAGCATCGCAGCCCCCACTAGTGGCCCAACGAGATGTTCCCTTCGCAGGGAACTGCTTCTTATGTCATCAGCCAGGACATATGAGGGCCTTTTGCCCTCAGGCGACGGGGAGACCCGGATTGGGAGTAGTTCAGGGTGGACAGCCGGAATGAGGGCAGGGTCAGAGAGGCCGCAGAGGCAGAGCTGGCAGGAGAGGCCAGTAGGGCCGAGCAGCGCCCAAGGAGGCCTATGCACTAGACCTGCAGCACGGACCGGCCCTGACATATTCATAGGTATATATCTCAGGCGATAGGAGATATCAGATCTTCCACTGAAATTGTATATTACATATGTATATATGTATATGTATATTAGTTGGATGATATATATATATATATTTTTCTCATGTCATCAGGAATCTTGTTGGTAGAAGGACTTTCTGCCAAAACTTTTTTCGACACGGGAGAAACTCATTCTTTCGCTTCCCACGAATTCATCGCAATAAAAGGAAATGTTGTTCGTTCGACCGGACTGTCTATACGAATCCGTTTACTGGACGGGTCAGATATGACTTCTATCGAAAAGTGCTCGTTACAGGCTGTGCTAGGAGAAGTATAATTTGAGATCTATGCAACCATCCTAGCAATAACAAGATTTGACATAATTCTGGGGATGGACTGGCTGGCCGAGCACCAAGCCCAGATAAACTGTTCCACACGAGAAGTTCGGCTACAGAACCCAAATGGCCAGACCGTCACATTGACAGGTGTGCCCTCTATCTCGCGTATTATCTTGACTACTACGTAGATGGTGAATTCCGTCCGACAGAAGGATGAAGTATACCTTATTTACTTCGAGATGGAAGACAAATCCCAGGTGCTCGCCAAGGTCCTGGTAGTCCGCGACTTTCCGGATATTTTCCCTGAGTCCCTCTCGGGATTACCACCACAACGAGAGGTCGACTTTCAGATCGAGCTCGTAACCGGAGCACGACCAGTATCACGAGCCCCCTACCGGATGGCCCCAAAGGAGCTGACTGAACTAAAGATCTAGCTAAAGGAACTAATAGATGTTGGATTCTTCCGCCCTAGTTCCTCGCCCTGGGGAGCCCCAATACTTTTCATCAAAAAGAAAGACGGGACTCTGTTACTTTGCATCGACTACAGGGAGCTGAATAAGCTGACTGTACGCAATACCTACCCCCTCCCTAGGATCGACGAACTGTTCGATCAGTTGCAAGGTGCGTCAGTGTTTTCCAAGATGGACCTGAGATCCGACTATTACCAGCTTCGAATCCGGGAGGAAGATATCCCCAAGACTGCCTTTAGCTCCCAATACGGTCTATATGAGTTCCTGGTGATGCCCTTTGGGCTCACGAACGCGCCTTCCGCCTTCATGGCCCTGATGAATAGAGTCTTCAAACCTTTCTTGGATCACTTTGTCATCGTCTTCATAGATGACATCCTAATCTACTCGAAGACCAAGATGGACCATACTCGGCACCTGCAGATGGTGCTACTAAAACTCCGGGAGCACTCTCTCTTCGCTAAATTCAGTAAATGCGAATTCTATCTAGAAGAAGTTGGATTCTTGGGTCACACGATAAACAAGGAAGGAGTGGCAGTAGACCAAGCCAAGGTCCAGGCAGTACAAAATTGGCCGCCACTCAGGACGGCTGCGGATATCCGGAGTTTCCTCGGTCTTGCCGGATACTACAGGAAGTTTGTCGAGGGTTTTTCCAAGATTGCCCTACCTCTAACTGCTCTCACCAAGAAGGGCATCACATTCCGATGGACGCCGGAGTGCGAGGCTGCGTTTGTCGAACTAAAGAAGCGGCTGACTTCTACGCCAATCCTTACAATCCCCACAGGGACCAAGGGATTCCAAATCTACACCGATGCCTCCCTGAAGGGATTGGGAGCATTCCTAATGCAGCACGACAAGGTAGTGACCTACTCTTCACAGCAATTAAAGCAGCATGAATTAAACTATGCAGCGCACGATTTAGAGTTGGGCGCCGTCGTCTTCGCCCTTAAAATCTGGAGGCATTATCTGTACGGAGTAAGATGTGAGATCTTCTCCGATCATAAGAGCCTCAAGTATATCTTCACATAGAAATAGTTGAACCTCCGGCATCGCCGATGGCTGGAATTCTTATGCGATTACGACTTCGCTCTCCAATATCACCCCGGGAAGGCTAACAGAGTCGCTGACGCCTCGAGCCGCCAGCCTGCAATAGCTGGGAGTTGGATGGAGCAAATCCCTAAATAACTCTTCCAGTCTTTGATAGACATGGACATTACCCTGGTTGCCCGAAGAGATCCGGAAGAGTACTACTCGCAGCTGTATTGGATGGAAATCCAATGCGACATCCGGGACCGGATACGAGAAGCCCAGAAGATCGATCCAGAGGTGATACCAATCATCCGATCTCTGCAAGGAGGGACACAGAAGGATTATAAACTGCATGACGGGATTCTGCAATTCAAGCATCGCATATTTGTTCCCGCTACCGGAGGGATTCGTAAGGAAATTCTGCAAGAGGCCCATCAGTCAAGGTACTCAATTCACCCTGGCGTAGTTAAGATGTACGTAGACTTGCGCAGGACCATCTACTGGCCTGGAATGAAAAGGGATGTCACCAACTTCGTGGCCCGGTGTTAGACCTATCAAAAGGTTAAGGCCGAATGTCGCAGTCCAGGAGGCCTATTACAGCCCCTGCCGATACCAGAGTGGAAGTTCGAAGACATCTCCATGGACTTCGTCCACGACCTACCTCGATCCCGCGCTGGGAATGACTCAATTTGGGTGGTCGTAGATCGACTCACCAAGGTAGCACGGTTCATTCCAAACCGACAGGGTGACAGAGTAGATATCCTGGCCAGGATGTTCCTAGAGCAAGTGGTACGATTCCACGGAGTACCAAAGTCCATCGTGTTAGATCGTGACGGGCGTTTCACATCTAAGGAGTGGAGGCGGGTGCAGGCGTATTTGGGAACCAAGTTGACCTTCAACACCGCATTCATCCCGCAGACGGACGGACAGACGGAGAGGACGAACCAGACGATGGAGGATCATCTTCGATTATGCATAGTGGAGCACAATGAGCCATGGGAGCGGCTGTTGTCGTTGGTCGAATTTTCATACAATAACAGCTACCAGGCTTGCATTAAGATGGATCCGTACGAGGCATTGTATGGAAGGCGATGCCAAACCCCGTTGACTTGGGCTCAGGAAGAGGACCCGGAAGCCTTGGGAGTGGCTTACATCGATGACCCTACGATAGCGATACGGCTGATCTAGGAGCGAATGCGGGAAGCGCAGAGCTGACAGGCTAAGTACTATGATGCGCGACACCGACCTGTGGAGTTTAGCGTGGGGGAAATGGTGTTCTTGAAAATAAAGCCCATGCATGGTGTCTCCCGGTTGAGGAAACAGAAAAAGTTAGATCCCCGCTTCTTGGGCCCCTATCCGGTGATAGAGCGTGTTGGCCCTGTCGCCTATCATTTAGCCTTGCCCCCAGAGTTGGGGAATCTTCACGATGTGTTTCATGTCTCTTCCTTGAGACGAGTCCTCCGGCAACCAGAGCAGCACCTTCCTACCCCACTGATGCAACTATAGTCAGATAGATCCGTCCAGCTCGAACCCGTCAGAGTAGTGGATTATAAGGTCAAGACACTACGCAACAAAACCATTCCAATGGTTAAGGTGCTATGGTCAAACTGCGGATGAGAAGAGTTCATGTGGGAACCTGAAGCACTCCTCCGAGAAAAGTACCCAGAGCTCTTTCCCCAGGTATGTTGCTTTCCCCCTACTTCAAGCAAATTTTTGGGGACAAAAATCCTTTTATTTTTATTGGATTATAACATCCCGACTTTTATTGGGCCATTAGAGCCCTAGTGGGCCCAATAAAAGTGGCCTGAGCCTCTACCCGTGACCCGATAGCAGGAAACCCTAGGCAGGGTATCGAGCTAGAAAACTCTGAATTGAGTTCTGTCAGTTCCTGTGGCCTCGTATAGTCAATACAAGCGCATCAGAACTCGTTCAGTTGGACCCTAAGATCATATAGTGGATGTGACCATTCCTCGTAAAACGCAACGAAAACGAGATTTTGGATATCAAGCTAGAAGAACTTCGAATCAAGTTCTTTCAGTTCTTGTGGCCTCATATAGTCTATATGAACACATCAGAGCTCATCACGTCACGATCCGAGGTCAAACAACAATTTTACACACTTCGACCATTTTAGCGCGCTACGACGCGCAGATTTTGGACTTTCGCCAAACAGACTCCGATTCAACCCCAGTCAGTGGCATTGGACTAGTGTATTCAATACGAAGTCAACGGAAGTCATCCCGGTCAATTTCGACGATAATTGGTCAACCCGTGATAAAATCAAGCCTAGTTCTGTACCGAAAAGCGTCCGCACACCAATTATGACACGACACCCGAACCTTGACCCGACCCCGATGACTTGGACCCACATTGACTTTGACCAGCAAGGGGGACCCACCCTACGGTTGACTTGGTCAAACCCTCCTAAAATCCACTTTTTTGATTTTTCTCCAAATGAGGGGCCCACCTCCCCTCCAAAGAAGGATGGCCCATGTCCCCCTCACTCTTCATGGGCCTCCAACCAACAATCAAGCCTAGGATAGGTGGAGGCCCACCCCACCCTTCTTCTCCTCCTTTTTCCCCTCTCTTCCCAAAAGGCCCAAGCCCATAAGTACTTCACCATCCTTTTCCCCACATAGGGAAAAGAGGGGGCCTCCAGCTGTCCTTGGACAGCTGGAGGGTGGGGATTTAATCCGTCCATAAGGAGGGATTAATCCCACCTTGCCCAATGGGAGGAAGCTCCCCCTCCACCTCCCTATAAAAGCCACCCACCCCCTCTCTTTCCCTCACAGCTCTCAGAGCAGCCTGCTCCCGCTTCTCCCCCTCTGCCGGAGTTCTGGTGGCCGGAAAAAAAAAGCCAACCCGAGGAGCTCCTCTCCCTCCACCTCCTTCCAAAGCAATTCAAGGCAGAACTCGCCGGAGGCCGCCAAACCCCCCAACCTCAGGTAGAAACCTTCCCTCTCCCTCCTTCCTATCTTTTGGACGTCTCGCATGTGAGCTCCGACGGTCAGAGCACCGTCGCCGTCTCCCTATCTTCAAAATGGAGATTTTGCTCCGGCGGTGGCCGGTGGCGGCGGGCCGCCGGACCACCGCCGGAGGGAGCGCCCGACCCCGGGTAGTTTGCCGGAGGCGGAGCCACGGCCGGCCGGTGGCCGGCCGGCGGCGGAGAAGTCCCGTAAGGGCGGAGAAATACGTACAGCGGGGGAGAAATGAAGATGAACAGTATTTTCATTTTATAATTTATATTATTATAATATTATAATATTATAATAAGGGGTTTGATTTTTCAGAGGCTAAAATAGATCCCTAGGAAAAAGGTTTTGAACATGAAAAATGTTCCCCTAACTAAGGGCTTCCCCCGCATAAATTTTTTAGAATTTTTGGAGTTGATTTGGTATTTTTAAAAGTCCAAATAAAATTTGTTTGGCCAAATTAAAGGCCCAAAATACTTTGAAAAATTACAAAAAAATTTCTAGGCTCATTTTAGGCTCTCTTAAGTGTTGTATCAAAATTTGGGGTCTTGGGGATAAGTTTTGATATTTTTCCTAAAATCTAGAAGCCTAGGGTCGTGCTCGTTAAATATTACGCTCATTTTCCTCGAAAGCGAAACTTGGAGCGCGCGACCACCCTTCCTAATTTGAATAATAAGTGAAAGTTGGCGTATTGACGAGAGTGGCTGAGGCAAGTGACCAAGCTCCGTGTGTTTCGAGATTTCATGAAACCATCGAGCGCCTCGACTCTCGGGTGATTTGGGTCCGCTTGGAAAGTGAGAGTACGATCAGCGAGTTGCGAATTATTCTCGATAAATAATGAGGGTGTAACTCCTGACAAGCCCCTGATCCGATTAAGCCGTGATTAATAAGGCGCAACCAAATCCTAATCAGATCTTAATAAAGGGTGTAACCCAATGAAGCCTTATTAAAAACTGAAATTGAACTGAATGTGCCTCCTGAGAACGGAGATGAGAATAAAGCCTCCTGGATGGAGTTATTGGACTACTAACCATTTTCTTTATGATTACTCCAGTCTCGTACTGGTCAAGTACTTTCAATTAAGTTCTACTCCAGTCTCGTACTGGTCAAGTACTTTTAATTAAGCTTTACTCCAGTCTCGTACTGGTCAAGTACTTTCAATTCAGTTCTACTCCAGTCTCGTATTGGTCAAGTACTTTTAATTCAGCTGTACTCCAGTCTCGTACTGGTCAAGTACTTTTAATTCAGTTCTACTCAAGTCTCGTACTGGTCAAGTACTTTCAATTCAGTTCTACTCCAGTCTCGTACTGGTCAAGTACTTTTAATTCAGTTCTACTCCAGTCTCGTACTGGTCAAGTACTTTCAATTCAATTCCACTCCAGTCTCGTACTGGTCAAGTACTTTTAATTCAGCTCTACTCCAGTCTCGTACTGGTCAAGTACTTTTAATTCAGCTTTACTCCAGTCCCGTACTGGTCAAGTACTTTTTATTCAGCACTACTCCAGTTTTGTACTTATCACGTTTCTTTCCAGCACTTTAAATAAGCAGCATAAACACCGCGTTTGTCCTCATTGCAATTTACTATTATAACCCCGGGTCCTGCTTTGACGAGCAGTCGTTATTAAGTTTGAGCCTTAGTTAGGAATAACCGGAGTTGAGGTATTCCTCCAGGTCTAGCCCCAAATAAAGCGCTCCCACGCTCCTTGTCAAAAGTAGAGCTAAGTGCCGCCGCCCGAAGTTTGAAGCCTAGTAGGGTAGACCGACGTAGACCCGGTGTGTATTATTTTTTTCGTTGATAAATTGTTTGTAAATTGCTTGCGGTGTAATAGTGGAGGGTCAGTCCCTCCCGCAGACCGTTCGTACCGGTGCGGGAAGGTCGACGACTCAAGGCGACATGGAGATGAGTACCACGGGTGACCGGTCGTTTTATTCCACGTCGGGTTTTCCTCCGCTGGTCAGCCAAAATGATTTGCTGGATGTCGCTCACATCCAAGAGTACACCAGGTTGTACGTTAGGGCCTGGGGTTATGCGGTACGATCACCCCATGAAGTGGCAGGACTGGCCACTGTCACCGACGACCACATCGGTGAGGCCCGCGGGGCTCGCTACCCTGCTAGAATATAAGCGGTCCAAACTATGCCGACATAGGGTTTGCGTGCGCGGCTGTGAATGCCCGCAGTATGTGCGCGGCTGTGAATGCCTGCGATAGAATTCAGGATATGAAAACCCGTTGTGCTGATGAGCTAGTAGAGCATTGTTATAACCGTTTTTTATACTATTGCTGTTTTTTCCGGTCATACTGCACTCTTTTATATTTTCTCCTAGCTGTTCATATATGAAATGTTGTGCTAACCCTCTCTTGCTTCGGCTATTTACTTCTGTTGGGTGGGTGCGTGCTCGTCCCCAGGATGTGGATTCGGGGAGGGGATTTGTTTCCACTTAGCTCTGTGACTAACAGTTATTTGATTAATCATTCACAGGAGGTAGAGCACCGTAGTGACCCGTTGCCGCAAGAGATTACGCTAGCAGCTAGGTCTACTCGAGCAGATGCACCCCCACCGTCCCCAGAGTTTAGAGACGTGAGTTCCGCCGAGCAGCGTAGAGAGAGAGAGAGAGTATATGAGGATTATATATAGCACATGTATAGCCAACGGGCTTATATAAATACTTAGGCTTCGGCCCTAGAACCGCTGTGATTTTGATATGTGATATATAAATCTGCAATGATTTTCTGTTAATGCTTTCGCAATATTCTGATGGGTTGTGAATGTTATGATTCGAGCCGAGCAAGACGACCAACTAGTGCTTGAATAGGGTGGAACGTTTCCCCTATAAGCACTAGGTGGGCGTCTTGGGTAAGTAGTACCCCCTTCGGCCCGACCCGGGCAAAAGGTGGGGGGGGGGGAGTACTACATAAGCGACAAAACACAATTGCAAAAAGCAATTATAGGAACACGCAGGTTCCTCAAACATGTGTATTTTCATTCCTAAGCGGACATTCATGGGTTCATTTCATGTTATAACGATGACGCACATACATGTGCTCACCACCCCTTAAAAGAATTCGCCCGCAAATTCTAATAAGCAAGACCGATACCTTAGTCTGATACCAAATTGTAACACCCCCATCTATCACATGGGATATAACAGAAGTTCCGGCCGGGGCCCCACGCATATACCACGGACAGTCAGTGGAGTTACGTATTAATACCAAAATACCAGCAATAGGAACACACATCCTAACACAGAGCATTCTAGCGGAAGCTTTTAAAATAGTTATAAGAACCCCAAATGCAAAAGCACGAATGTCCACTACAACCTAAGGTAGGAATGAAAGTAAAATACATAAAAGTCTTGGCCTTAGGGCCTTACAAGAGTTTACTTAACCATTACATGATTTATAAACTTCGACGCGCAGGCCGGGCACACATGAACATTAATACAGTAAACATTCGCTTTGGACTTCAAGGGACGGGTCAGCAACAAGGGCTTTAGCCCGCTACTTGTCACTAGGCTCCGCAACACCTGCAAACAACATTCCACCGCAGCGATGGCAAACAAAATCCACCGCAGCGGTGGCAAACAAAAGAAATGGTCAGCTAAAGCTGACCAAATTATAACGACCCCACCCCTTACTCGGGGCGGCGGTGCTCCTTCCCTGCATTTTATTAGTATAACCAGGCAAGATAGCAAAAGTACAATTTATGCACACATCTCCAAGGGTGTAGGCACACACGACCACACACCCCGTGCTCTCAGGGAACATTCTCGGTGAACTCGGTCCACCACCGCCGCTAAAACGGCAATATCGTGAGCTAAAAGTCTCTTTCGGCCAAAGCCTAAGACTCGCCATCTATGCCATCGGTAAGTGCCACGTACCTTAGGTCTCTTTAACCAAACCAAATAGATCGGGTACGATTCCACCTAACCCATTGTTCACACCGCTACGACAATTTAAGCCATCAGTGCGGGTTAAGCTTCCCCGAATCACAAATTGATCAAACAATATTACATAACCCGGTTATGTACACGGTTGGCTCCCAGACCACCAAGATGCCAGCAATGCGCTTCTGCCCAGTTTTCCGGGTGCACCTTGGAGTTAGTCCCCAAGGCTCCCTGTTGTAATCTACCATGTAGAAAACCCGCAAAACAAATGGCACGGAGTCTTCTCCGACAATACAAGCATAATGAAACATCACCGATCCATACCAATCTGTCCGGATAGGCTTCACACACCATGCCTACGTACGTACTTAAATTTCAGACTCTAAATGCAAAACGATGGGGATAAACCATATCTACCCAAAGGAAAACCTCACACTCACCGCTTACCCGTGGGAGGGAGTTTCTTATGCAAAAAGGAAGAGGACTTCACATGTCCAAGAAGAGAATCGTTACCCTTGCGGTTCGCTTTGGCGCCATGAAGAAGAGAAGAAACTAGATGGATGAAAAGCACCACAACGGCCTCGCCTCCACGGATCTGGACTCGGCTCGCGATTTGGGGCTCCAAAGCTCCACCGGCGGCCAGATTTCTCCTTCTCCTTCTTCCTTTCTCTCCCATCTCTCTAACACCTTAAAAAGAGAAAGCCTTATGAGAAATGAGGGTTTCACCCCTATTCCCGACCTTATAACAGCAAGGGCCAATCTGGACCCTTTGATCCCATTTAAAGGAAACGAACGGCCACGATTCACCCTGAAAATAACTTTCTTGGACCGAACACGGCTTGTGACACGCCCGTGTCATAGGTCGTGTTCCACACTCACCGTAATCTAGTAAACACAGAACAGGACACAGCCTCTGACACGGCTTGGGACACGCCCATGTCAAACATGGACATGCCCGTGCCATAGGCCGTGTGCCCCAATCGACGCTGAAACCGTCGCCTCCCGAACATGACACGGCCATGTGACATGCCCATGTCACATGCCGTGTGCCAGACATGCCTTTGGAAATTCCCGTATCCCTGACCGTGTAACTCACTGGACATAGCCCGTCATAACACAGAGCAGGACACGACCCTTGACACGCCCGTGTCACAGGCCGTGTGCCTAACCTGGCTTGAGTCCAAGGATCATCGACTACATTTCGTCTACCTCAGGCATGACATGACATTGGACACGCTCGTGTCACAGGCCGTGCGAACCTAACCAGACACCAAATTGGCCTTAGAACGCTATCCATTCCTTAATGCATTTTGGGGCGTTACATCGGGCAGGAGGAGGAGTCGAGGAGCGGAGGAGAGCAGTCCAGGCTAGAGCCGGCAGAGGAGGTCGTGGAGATGGAGGTCTTCACCAGGGCGGGAAAGGCAGAGAGGGTGCGGATCAGTGGTGGCTTGAGCCCTGAAGATCAAGAGAGGATGCGAGAGTGTATCCAAAGGAGTGTCGACGTCTTCGCTTTGAGCACAACGGACATGTCGGGCATTGATGCGGACATGGCGTGCCACCATCTGAATCTGGACCCCCAGACACGTCCCATCTGCCAGAAGATAAGGACCATCGCCACCAAGCTGGAGGAGCCCATCCGCGAGGAAGTCAAAAAGCTTCTCGATGCAAGTTTCGTCTCGGAGATCTAGTACCCAGACTGGGTCTCCAACGTGGTAATGGTAAAGAAGGGAGATGGGAGGTGGAGAATGTGTGTGGACCTTTCTTTATTAAATAAATCATAACCTAAGGATTGCTACCCCCTGCCTCGAATCGACTCACTAGTTGATTCAGCCGTCGGTTTTTTTATTATGAGTTTTTTGGATGCTTTTTCAGGTTACCATCAGATCTGAATGCACCGCCCTAATGTCAAAGATGTCTCCTTCATCACAAGGGAGGGATGCTTTAGCTATAAAATGATGACCTTTGGGCTAAAGAACGTGGGAGCTACGTACCAGCATATGATGGACCGGGTTTTCAAAAATCAGAGGGGTAGGAATCTGGAAGTTTATGTTGATGATCTCATGGTGAAGAGTAGGGATGTGGGTTCACATCTACTTGACTTGTAAGAAATATTTGCCACCCTGCAGAAGTTCAAGATACGCCTAAACCCCCAGAAGTGTGTCTTCGGGGCAAGCTGAGGCAAGTTCCCTTGGCATCTTCTAACCCCTGTGGGAGTAGAGCCTAACCCGGACAAGGTGAAGGCTATCATGGAGTTGGAGTCGCCGCGTAATGCCAAATAGGTTCAACGCTTGACGGGCAAGCTCATTGGGCTGAGTAGGTTTCTCTCTCGAGTTAGGGAAAAATGCTCACCTTTCTTCAAGGTGCTGCTTGGAAATTAGAAGTTCGAGTGGACAAAGGAATGCGAGGAGGCTTTCCAGGAACTAAAGGGTCAACTCTCCTAAGCGCCGCTCCTTCAGAGCATGAAGGAGGGGGAGGACCTAGCCTTGTATCTTGGAGTGGGGGCGGAAGCTGTGAGTTCCGTGTTGGTCAAGGAAGAGGGGAAAAACAGTTGCCCATCTACTACCTCACCAGAATCTTGAAGAAGGCCGAACTCCGTTACTCCACCCTGGAGAAGCTGGCTTTCTCCTTGATCATCTCGGCTAGGAAGCTTAGGTCGTACTTTTAGGCTCATTCGATCAAGGTGGTGACAGACCACCCTCTGCGCAAGATCTTTGAAGGGGTGGAGCACTCAGGGCGGTTGGCCAATTGGTCTATCGAGTTAAGTGAGTTTGACATCACTTTTGTGCCACGTCTCTCCATCAAGGCGCAAGTGGTGGCCGATTTCTTGGCCGACTACATCGTTGAGGTAGAAGGTGAGAAGCCGCCGCCACGGGATTCTTGGAAGGTATTGGTTGACGGAGCCTCGGGGAATCATTCACTAGGAGGAGGGGTAGTGCTAGTAAGCCCTCAGGGGGTCACCATAGAACATGCCGTGGTCTTGCACTTCCCCCTCACCAACAATCAGGCAAAGTACGAAGCTGTCTTAGCAGGGCTGCGATTGGCCAAAGAGCTTGGGGTTCATGACGTGGAAGTATTCACATACTCATTGGTAGTGGCATTGCAAATCAGGGGTGAGTATAAGGCTAGGGAGACTACCCTAATTAAGTACCTGTCCAAGGTAAGGGTGATCGTCGGCGGGTTCCGGACATTCTCGATCCAACATATCCCTAGGGAGGAGAGTGCAGCAGCTGATTGGTTAGCTAAGTTTGGACCCTGGGGTGGAGGAACTTTGACTGAGCTGTTCCGCCCGACGATCAAGGAGGGAGAGTTGATGGAAATGGATCGGCGGCCCTCAGTGTTATGGGCTCTGCGGACAACCCCCAACATGGCCACCAGAGAGACCCCATTCAAACTTTCTCATGGGTGCGAGGCAGTCTGGCCCGTGTAGTTCGAGGTTCAGTCGCCGCGAGTCGTGGCCGCTAGTAGAGGAGACGAAGAATGGAGGGAAGAAAATGAAGGGGAGCTACGACTCTCGCTAGACATGATGGAGGAACTTCACGACGTGGGGCAATCAGGCAGGAGGAGATCAAACGGAGGATGGCCAAGTACTTCGATAAGCATGTCTGAATAAAACAGTTCAAAGAGGGAGATCTGGTCTTGAAGATGGTTGATGCGGCCGGAAGGTAAGCGGTCGTGGGAAAGCTTAATTCTAATTGGGAGGGTCCCTACATAGTTGAAAAGGCCCTGGGGTCGGGATGATACCACCTCCAGAATATGGAAGGGATGTCCATCGGCCACACTTGGAGTGGAGACGACCTAAAACGCTTATACCCTTAGGGTAGG
This sequence comes from Platanthera zijinensis, assembly GCA_039513925.1. Classification (NCBI taxonomy): domain Eukaryota; kingdom Viridiplantae; phylum Streptophyta; class Magnoliopsida; order Asparagales; family Orchidaceae; genus Platanthera; species Platanthera zijinensis. The sequence goes on along the minus strand of CM077086.1, from coordinate 44,189,581 downwards.
TAAAATTGTATACTTCATTGTGATATAATATTTTAAAAATTGTTTAAAATTACAAATATAATCAGGGAATTCATGTGAAAGCACAAGGGAGGCAAACTCAGTCCCTCAACCACCATTTCCAAGCCAACAAGCTCAAGGGTCTACATGTGAAAGCACAAGGGACCTTCCACCCCCTTGCCCAGCCCGTACCTGGAGCAAGATAGAAGAATAAGGGTGGCCTTGGCTAAATTGCACAACAACTCCCCCATGAAGAGCTTCAACCTACCACTACTAACCACGACCCACAATTCGGCCATTAGGAAAGAGAAACATGGCCGACAAGGAAATTACAAATATAATCAGGGAATTCACTCGGGAACGAAAATCGAGGTAAGGGAAACAGTGTTGAAATCACTCAACACGGCTTGGCGTCGAGTGGGACCCACTCAACGCTTAACCAGACCTTGGCGTTGAGTGAGTTAGCCTCACTCAGCGCCAGAACAGCCATGGCGTTGAGTGAGGTCCACTCCCTCAACGCCTTCCGCAAGAACAGCTCTGGCGTTGAGTGAGTTATCCTCACTCAACGCCAAAACAGCCATGGCGTTGAGTGAGGTCCACTCCCTCAACACCTTCATCAAAAGAGGCATCGGCGTTGAGTTAGCTAACCTCACTCAACGCCAAAACAGCTATGGCGTTGAGTGAGGTCCACTCCCTCAATGCATTCAGCAAAACCACAAAACCTAACAGTGGCGTTGAGTGAGTCCACCTCCCTCAACGCCAAAGCAACTTTGGCGTTGAGTGAGGTCAACTCACTCTATGCCAAAGTTCATTCCTGCAGGAAAACCCTAAGCCAACGCCAACAAGAGGAGGTCGGCGGGAATGCCGACTGATTCTCGCCGAATCGGCGGGAATGCAGGATGATTCTCGCCGAATCGACGGGAATGCAGGATGATTCTCGACGATCGGCGAGAATCCAGAATGATTCTCGCCGAATCGGCGGGAATCAAGGACGATTCTCGCCGAATCGGCGGGAATCAAGGATGATTTTCGCCGAATCGGCGGGAATCAAGGATGATTCTCGCCGATCGGTGGGAATCACGTCGAAATCGGCGGGAATCAAGGATGATTCTCATCAATTTTGACTTAGATGAAAATTTTCACTCAATCACCCCACCACTCAGCCACAAAGAATAAACCGAACTATGGCTTTGAGTGTGTCCACCACACTCAACGCCAAGTCCGGGCGGCTTTTGGCTTTGAGTGTGTGCACCACACTCGACACCAAAACCCGAGAGTCTACCAAGACTGGTTCTAACCAGAGCCCTACCACAACAAAATCCTTCACTCTCTCTCTCTCTCTCGGCTCCACTCGCAAAAGCACCCAACTAGAACTACAAATCTGGAGTCTAAATGGTCAAAAAAACCATCGGGTTGAGCAAACAGCCCAAGGAGGTGGCTCATAGGAGAATCTAAGCCCTAAAATTAGCAAGATAAAGGAGAATATGTTTGGTTTCTACCCTAGGGCTAACCGGGAAACATTCCAAAATTCAAAAGAACAACAATGGCAAGGGCAAGAATACCACTTGCCTCGATTTCCGGCGAAGCTTGGTCGGCTTTCCCTCCTCTTCGTTCTGTACTAGAAGGAGAAACACCTAACAAGCAAACTCGCACATTAATGGCGGAAAACCACAAGAAACCGAAAATCCAAGTCTCCTAAAACTCCACGAAAAACAAACCTCTTACCGTCGAAACGTAGATCTGAGCGAGAGCAAGACAACGCCGCTTTCGGAATCGAAATCCGTCCACGAACACTCCCGGAATCGCCGTCCGAAGGAGAAGCAGGTCCGGCAGTTTCCTCTGTTTTCCGCGAACAGGAGCAGGCGACGATTTCGGTCTTGGGAAGAAAGAAGAGAGTGGCCCGCCACTTCTTAATAAAGCCTTTTTATAAGCTTTTAACGCATCGGTTCAGCAAAACCGAATCCTAACCGCCGGCTCCCTTATTAAATTAAGAGAATTCTCTAATAGGCTTTACTAATGGCACACCAAAAATGACGCGAAAACCAAACTATCTCGGAATTCGACGAAATTTGCACCGTAGCTAAATATCCATGCTACGAACACAACGGCGAAGTCGAAACTAATTTTCGACGAACAGAACTCTAGTTATACCCTCCTGAAGCCAAAACACAAGAACCCCCGAGAGGCCACACCGGGTCACCCAAAACGACTCGGCTTGCTAGGGAGATCTTGCCAACCAGCTACAAAATAGGGCACCCAGTTCTAAGGAGTGAATACCACACTCCACAAATGGCATGAGCCACGAAAATGCATCAACGTAACGCCAAACGAGAATTAAATAATCGCAGAAAAATCGGGGGCGTTACAATATAGGGGAGTGAGGTGGAGATGGAGATACATGAATTGGAGATGAGTGAGGTGGAGATAGAGGAAGTAGATTGAAATTAGGTAGATTAGAAATTAGAGGAGATAAGGGTGACTGATGAATGGGTGATTCTGGGTGAATTGAAGTGGATGGTATATCTTCAGATGTTATAGGTGGTATAGGTGACTGAATAGGTGACTGAGGAATGAGGGAGTCATCTTGTGGAGTTGATGACTGAATAGGATAATGTTGTGGAGATGGAGGAGGAGAAGAAATGAGAGGAGTAGAGACTTCTGCTGGGGTTTGGAGAGTGGATGATACAACCCTTGTGTTTTCAGAAGCTGCTCTAGAAGAGGTAGCCCTAGAAGGTTTAGGGATAACCCTTTCCCGTCTTACAAACATGACAGATGTAAGCATTTTGGATGCATTAATATTGATGGTCTGTGAGACCAGGAGTTCAGGGCACTTAGCTTGTAGGAAAATTCCTAGTACCCTACCATAACAGACATCCTTCTTATTAATTTTCTTCTTAATTGAGTCAAATAAAATTGTTCCCCAATTCATAGATTTCTTATTAACCAAGGCACATATCAAAATAAATTATTGTCTGGTTACATAGTCGTGTGCAGAGTGTTTTCCTAACAAAACTTTACCGACCATATCAGCCAAAAACTTATATTATATTCAACAGAAAAATTCTTTTTCAGGAGGTGGTTAGGGTTTCCCTGGTTATGACCCATTCTATCTAGCATTTCATCAAATTTACTACTAGATATTTCTATTTCATCTTCACCATTCACAAAATCAAAAATTTCAGAAAGAATTTCTGGTGATTAAGTAACCTGATTTCCAGAAATTGATCCAGTAACTGTTGTCTAATCAGGAAACCTTGCAGTGTGAACCCATTCTTTGATTTCAGCGACTTGGAGTTTGATACTTGTTGTCATGAAGTTCTTCAGAGTCTGATCCTCAAACAATTTCAGAATGTCCTGGAATATTTGGTCAGAATGACGGAAGTAATCCATGTCTATATCGAAACCAACATCAAATTTCATCGCCGAGAGAGTTGCCTGTTAAATCGCCATCTTCCTACAAGACAAAGAGATCAAGTGCAAGAGAAAATAGAGAAAGCACAGGATAGAGTTCGATGAAAACCTAAATATAAGTTTTTAGAAGACGAAAAGACGAACTCTGTCCGACGAAAAACAAAGCATCGAATCCTGTTCGATGAAAAATCCTAAAAAGAAAAGCATTTCGTCGATCTCCGGTTGACGAAAGTTTTGCGAAAGAAATATATTTCGTTGAGCTCTGTTCGACGAAAAATACTTGAAACTAATCCATCGATCTCCGTTCGACGAATATTTCTAAAGAAAGGTTCGTCGATCTCCGTTCGACGAACGATTCACGAAAAGAACACAGTTCGTCGAGCTCTGTTCGACGAAAGGTGTGCAATTCATCGATCTTAGAAACAAAAGTCAAATTAATGATTCTCCATTTATCATGCCTAGCTGATTTAGGAAGAACAGATGTTTCTTTTCATCTAAGGGTTTAGTGAAAATATCTGCCCTTTGTAAATCAGTAGAAATGAAGACAAGATTAATTTTATTTTTATCTACATTATCTCTAAGAAAATGATGTCTTATTTCTATATGCTTGGTCCTACTATGTAGAACTGGATTTTGTGCAATAGAAATTTCACTGGCATTATCACAAAATATAGTTGAATTATTTAAGTTGTATCCATAATCCAATAATTGATTTTGAATCCACAAGATCTATGAACAATAACTACTAGCTGCCATGTATTCAACTTCAGCAGTTGAGGTATACACATAGGTTTGCTTCTTGTAAAACCATGACACAAGCTTATCACCAAGAAACTGACAATTTCCTAATGTGCTTTTCCTATCAACTCTGCATCCAACATAGTCAGCATCTAAGAATCCAGTTAATTCAAATTCTAACTATATTGGATACCAAAGTCCTAGATTAGGGTAACCCTTTATATATTTCAAGATCCTTTTAGCTAAAATTAGATTAGATTTTTGGGATTTACTTGAAACCTAGCACAAATACATGTAGCAAACATTATGTCTGGTCAACTAGCTGATAGGTATAATAGTGACCCAATGATGGTCCAATATAATTTCTGATCAACAGGATTGCCCTGTTCATCATTATCAACAACATCATTGGAGGGCATAGGTGTTTTCATAGGTGAGGCATCTGACATCCCAAATCTTTTAATTAGCTCTTTAGCATATTTTGATTGGGATATAAAAGCATCATCAGGAGATTGCTTCACTTGTAAACCAAGGAAGTAGGATAGTTCACTCATGCTACTCATTTCAAACTTTGAATGCATTAGGTCAGAAAACTTTTTGCATAGTTTGGAATCAGTAGAGCCAAATATTATATCATCTACATATATTTGAACTAGCAAAATTTTATTTTTATGATGTCTAGCAAATAATTTTTTATCTACAATGCCCCTACTAAATTTATTTTCTAAAAGAAAACTAGTAAGAGTCTCATACCAAGCTCTTGTAGCTTGTTTAAGACCATAAAGAGCTTTGTTAGGTATAAAAACATAAGAAGAGTGAGTTGGAGAGATAACACATGGTGGTTGTTCAACATAAACTTTTTCCTTGAGCTCTCCATTTAGAAAGGCACTCTTCACATCCATCTGATATACTGTGAATTTCTTGAATGCTGCATATGCATGAAAGATCCTGATAGCCTCCAATCTTGCAACAGGAGCAAATGTCTGGTCATAGTCTATGCCTTCCTCCTGTGAATATCCTTGAGTTACCAATCTTTCCTTATTCCTTACAATAATACTTCGAGCATCCAACTTATTCCTAAAGACCCACTTGGTTCCAATGATTGGATAGTGTTTGGGTCTTGGAACTAAGTCTCAAACTTTACATCTCTCAAATTGATTGAGTTCCTCTTGCATTGCAATGATCCAGTGAGGATCTTGTTCTGCATCTTTGATGGATTGAGGTTCAATCTGAGAGATAAAACAGGCATGCATCTGATCTTGATTCAATTGATGCCTTGTTTGAACATTAGTTGATATGTATCCAATCACTTGAGATCTAGGGTGATCCCTAAGTGTGACAAGATCAACAGGTAGAGTTGGTTCTTTAACTGTTTGTGGTGCTAATTTCTCTTATGGAATTTCATTAGCCACAATATGTTCAGCATGAATTTCGTGATTTTCTTCATCACTGTCTTCATCAACAATCTGTTGAGAAGGATGTACTGTATCCTCTTGTGATAGGATTAATTCATCCATTTTCTCACACAGATTTGGTACCTGAAAAGATTCTATGGTACAGACATTTCTCTCCTTGTAAAACATATTAGTTTCATCAAAGGTTACATGTATAGATTCTTCCATTTTAAGTGTAGATTTGTTATAAACCCTATAAGCCGTGCTAATATGTGAATATCCAAGGAAAATTCCTTCTGCAGCTTTGGCTTCAAATTTTCTTAAGTATTTTTTGTCATTATTATGAATATAACACTTACAACCAAAGACTTTAAAATAATTTACTTTAGGTTTCTTAGATTTAAGTAATTCATAGGGAGTCTTACCCTTAAGTTTATGTATTAGACTTCTGTTAAGGACATAGTTTGCTGTAGGGCTGAGCATATTATTCGAAACTCGAAAGTCGCTCGAAAATCGTTCGAAAATTGAGCCGAATCTGAATTGGTTAAAATTGATTCGACTCAATTTGAGTCGATTCAATTTGACTCAAATCTGATTTCGAGTCGATTTCGAGTCAGCCCTGAATCGCTTGAAATATGATTCGAATCAACTCGAATTAATTTAAAAAATGTATTTATTAATATATTCTTATTTTAAGATTAAAAATAATAAAATTTAAACATAAATAAAAAGAACGAAGGCTTTAAGTCTTTCATTTGCTAAATTTATAGGTTGCCTAATTTAATTTTGAGCAAATGAGGAATAAAACGAAAAATTTCTCAATTTCGAGCCGACTTGATTCATTTTCGAGCCGACCCGATTCGATTTCGAGCCGACTCGATTCGATTTCGAGCCGACTCGACTTGAAATTCGAGTCGATTTCGAGCTGAGTTTGAGTCGAAAATTTTGATTTCGAGCCGAGCCAAAATCGCTCGAACTCGACTCGATATCTGCCCTAGTTTGCTGTGCTTACTGTCTCTGCCCAAAAGGATAAGGGCAAGTGAGTATCTGCAAGTATTGTACCAGCAGATTCAATTAGGGTTCTATTCTTCCTTTCAACTACCCCATTTTGTTGAGGAGTTCTAGGAGTAAAAAAACAATGTCTGATACCTTTCTTCTCACAGAATTCTTGCATCAAAAGAGATTCAAACTCAGTGCCATGATTACTTCTGATCAATGAAATCTGAGTAGAGTACTCAATCTTGATGCTCTTAAGAAAATCTGTAAGAACTTTAAAGTTATCTGACTTATTTCTCAAAAAAAATACCCAAGTGAATCTAGAAAAATCATCTACAATAACCAAGGTATATGACTTTCCTCCCAGACTTTGTACTGCAATAGGTCCAAAAAGGTCCATATGAAGCAAATACAACATTCTAGGTGAATCACTCTTAGAAATAGATTTAAAACTATTTTTAGTTTGCTTGCCTAATTGACATGCCCTGCAGAGTCCTTTCTTCTTGTAAGAACTAGAAGGTAGTCCTCTAACAAGGTTGTCCTTAGATAGTTTAGCAATAGTCCTAAGGTTTATATGTCCCAATCTTTTATGTCATAAATCATTTATTTTATTAATTTAATTAAATAGGCAGATTTTTGAATTAGCAGAATTAAAATTAACTAAGTAAATGTTACCTTGTCTAATTCCAGTTAAAACAATTTTGTTTTTATCTGAAGTAATTTAACATAAAGACTTATTAAAGGTTACCTGATAACCTTCATCACATAATTGACTTATGGAGATGAGGTTATGCTTGAGACCATTCACATAGGCTACCTTCTTGAAGGTAACAGCTCCAACCTTGACATTTCCATAGCCTTCTGTTTGGCCACAGTTAGAGTTACCAAAGATAACCTTTGGTCCAAGCTTTGCTTTAAAATCCATTAGATTAGCCTTGCTTCCTGTCATGTGTTTTGAGCAACCACTATCCAAATACCATTGTTCCTCTATGGTAGGATAGTTCTTTACCTGCATAAAAACAAATTAGATGTTCTTGACCCAGGTTACCTTGGGTCCTAATTTTCTTTCATAATGATAATTGGAAATGTAAGAACACTCTGGTTGATCTTTATAACCAAGTGGATGATATCTCTTAGGAGGGATGATCCACTGAGTAAAGGGGGGGTTTTTCAATTTTTTTTTGATTATTGTTTTGAAAATAAGTAAAATTTCTATTTTGGAAAACTGAGTTCGACGAATTATAATTATTTTGTCGAGCTTCATTCGACGAATAGTACTTATTTTGTCGAGCTCGGTTCACAGAATGATATTATTCATTCTCTGCATTCCACGTTCGTCGATCTCTATTCGACGAATCATATTGATTTCGTCGAGCACTAGTTGTTGAGTAATTATACCCAAATTCTGGGTTCAGAGTTCGTCAATCGCCGTTCGACGAAAAAGACTGATTTCGTCAATCTTGGTTCGACGAATTTTGTTGAACATGATTTTTCTGTGAATTTATATTTTGCTTTGATTTATTTTTTTGTGGAACTTTAGTAATTTTATCTGTAATTTGTAGAACTTCTTTTCCTTTAGCTGATATGAAGTTTATATGGGTTGATAAAATATTTTTCTGAATAAGATGAGGCTGACTTGATGAAACCCCCAAGCCTAGTTTTCCATTGATCCTGGCATTGACTATGCTTGTGATATCTATCAGTTTGATGCTTCTACCATTAAGGGATTCTTCAAACTTTTTAGCCTCATTTAGCTTGTTTTCTAAGGAGCCTATTTGTTCATTAGCAATTTTTAAATTTTCTTTAAGTTCAAGATTTTCTGAGGAAATATTGTCAAATTAAGTTAGTTTCTCTCTGAGAAGTTTTATTTCCTTCTCAGATTTTATTAAGTCATTACATAATAATTTAAAATCTGTTTTAAATTGATCTGAAGTAAAATCAAATGAGGAGATTACCTGATCTTCTTCAGATTCTAATTCAGACTCAGAATTACTGCATGATGCATTGATTGCCATCAAGCAGACTTCCTTAGCATTTACTTTTTCTTCATCTTCCCTTGTGCTAGATGAAGATTCAGATTCTGTATCACTCCAAATTTTAATAACAGATCCTCTCTCCTTCTTCTAGTGTTTACTGGAAAAAGGTTTGTTGAAGTGCTTCTTATAGTCTTTTTCTTTCTTCTTGTCCTTCTTTTGATTATCAGGACACTCTGGAAGAATGTGTCATGGCTTCCTGCAACCATAACCCATAATTTCTTTAGTTGGTGTCCTATCATACCTTGGTTTGTCTATTTCTAGAAGATTTTCTCCTGAAGTATTTTCTTGCCATTTTATAGAATCTCTTAGCTAAGAGACCTATAAGATCTTCATTTCCTAGAGATTTTTCTTCTTCCTCAGTAGCTTGGAAAGCTATACTTTTCTCTTTCCTTACTGGGGGTGAAGACTTCTATTCAGCTTCTCTGGTTCTGATGAGCTGCTCATAAGATTTGAGCTTGCCCAACATGGTCTCTATTATAATATCATTTAAGCTTCTGACTTCTTTGATTGGCCAGATCCTTGAATCTCATGTGTTAGGGAAACACATGAGGATTTTATCATTGACTTCTGTCACTGTCATGTCCTTCTCTAAGGTTTTCAGCTCATTGATAATGAGACTGAGTCTTGTATACATCTCAGCAATTGATTCAGATTCTCCCTTCTTGAAATTCTCATGTTGAGAGAGTTCCAGATGTCCCTTGCTGAAGAGCATTCAACAACCTTCTAGAAAATATCATCTGACATAGTTTGGGATAAAATGTTCATAGCCTTGGCATCAACAATCTTTGCTTTCTTCTGTGCTTCTGTCCATTCTGGAGGTAGAATAGCACTTGTACCTTTTGTTGCCACTAGTAGAGGTGGACCTGTCAAGATGGAATTGTAGATATCTTCATCAATAGAGTTCATATACAACATAATCATTGCCTTCCATAGTGCAAACTTATTTAGGTTGCACACAATAGGTCTAGTGCTTGAATATTCCTTATTCTGTGCCATGATAGATTTCTAGGTAAAAGTAAAATCTATCAGATCTTATGGTTCAGGTGTTAGTCTGTAAAACCAAAGAACCAACCTCTGATACCAATTGAAAGTGAGGGATAGATCTACTTTACACTAGAGGGGGGTGAATAGTGTATTTTAAAAAATTTAATTTATTTTTATAATGGATTTAAAGTATGTGATATATATATATATGTATAATATAAAAAGATACAATCACAACACACAAATAAAAAGAATAACAATCACAGACGACACAAGAAATTTATAGTGGTTATCCAATAAACCTGGGTACATCCACTCTTCTACCACCCTGGTAGGAATCCACTACAGGTTTTTGATCAGGTGCCCTGCCACCATAGGTTTTTGCTCAGGTGCCTTGTCACCACAAGATCTATTTTTCTAAGGGAGATCTAGTAACCCTTTGAGATTTTGATCAGGTGCCATAAAACCAACTTAAATCTTTTGATCAGGAGACTTAGAAACCAAAATGGTAACTTTTGAAGGAAGTTAAGAACCATGTACATAGTTTATGAAAATAAACAAAAAGAATGATGGTGTCTTCTCTGTCAAAAATCTCTGAGAAGACTAGTGGATGTTGAAGTAGAAAGCTCCCCTTGATTTGAGTAGAGTTTATAATCAGGAGAGGGAGTCCTTCTTTAAGGTGTAGGCCTTCTTGTATCTGAGAAATTGAAGACTTTGCACAAGTAGAGATTGAAGATCTAATTCTGTAAGAGTATGTTGATCTGCAAGTCTCTAAGTTAGTAAATCTAAGTGAGCAACCTTAGTATGTAACCTTGAGGAAGCAATCTTCTGTACATATATATATGATGTAGAGAAGAATTCAAACATTTGAATTAGTCGATTCTGAAACGTCTGAGAGATTTCCCGAGAATGGAAACTTCTTTGAAAATAGATCAGCCTTAAACTCTGTGATAAATCCATATTTAATGCTGCCTCTAAACGACTATATTCGTTAGAATATTTGGCATTAAATATAAGAGTTATAGCTGTATGTAATTAAGCCTTTAAATCATTCTGCCTTTAGAATATAATCAGCCTGAAATTTAGCCTGAAACTTGTTCTGCCTTCTGTAAACAAAATTGCCTAAAATACTGCAGAGAATTAGTCGAGCTCAGCAAGCATTTCGTCGACCTGAGACTGGAGTTCGTCGAACTGAGTCTTCTTATTCATCGTCCTGAGCTCAGAGTTCATCGAGCTTAGCTTGACTTTCGTCGAGCTGAGTTACTGAGTAGAGATCGGAGTTCGTCGACCGGAGCTCAAAGTTCGTCGAGCAAAACTCAGAGTTAAGACTCTGAGTTCGTCGAGCTGTGCTCGACGATCGTCGAATTGCGCTCAGCTTTCGTCGACCTGAATTCTTCATTCGTCTAATTGCATTTCTACTGGAATTCTTCTGAAGGAGCAACAACCCTGGAAATAACCTATAACCCTAGACTATACAAAATGGGTCAATCTAAACATCCTAATAGTAATCCTACACCAAATCAGTAATAGGGTTCCAACAGACTTGCCCTTATCCGTCGTAGATGGCTTGGACTTCTTGGAAGAGGCGGAAGAGGGAGCGTCAGGCTTCCGCTTCCGGGTGCTCGACTGGGAGGAGCCCGGCTCGTTCCGACAAGCGATTTGGCGAGAGATAGGGAGGCGTCAAAATCCCTAGCCTCGTCGAAGGGTTGGTGGAGGGGAATCTCCCGCTCACCTATGAAATCCATAAAAGTTAGCCATAAAACTTGAAGGAAAGAGTTAAACAAGCAAGGCAGAAGGGTACCTACACCGACGGGAACTGGCAGAAGAGAGTCGACATCTCGCCACAAGAACTTGACGTCGAAGTTCTTGGTCCCAAAGAAGGATAAGAGGGTCGTCTTGCATCCCCCAAGCGCCGGAGGCCGGTAAGTCACCTCGTCATACTGGACCGGCGAGAGGGGGACATTGCCAAAGTTCCTGGACATGAAGACGAACTTCTGGGCCCAGTTGTGGTTCTTGTTTGCGAGACTGATGGTCTTGATCGTCTGCCCCGAGAAGAAGATGATCCCGCTCTTTGCCCGGAAGTTGAACAACTTCGGGAATATGGAAAGGTTGAACTCGATCCTTTCCGCGCACATGTAGCAGGTGAAAGTCACTAGCAGTGCGACGAAATTAGGGGTGAGCTGGGTCGGGACCACTCCATAGTACTAGAGGGTCTGGCGCACTTCCGACTAGAGGGGAAGGCGGAAGCCCACCTCAAAATATGTAACGCCCCAAAACTCAAAAGAGGAACGAGCAGCATTTGGAGCCGAGTTTGGGCCCTGGTAAGGGTCACACGGCCCGGGACACGGGCGTGTCCTAGGGGCGTGTCCTGATCGGGCTGTTTGTCAGACTGTGTGGAAAGAGTTACATAGCCTGGGACACGGGTGTGTCCTGGGGGCGTGTCTGGCACAAGGCATGTGACACGGGCGTGTCACATGGCCGTGTCCTCTTTTGGAAGTTTTGGTTCTATATCGATTAGGGAACACGCCCCGCAACACGGGCGTGTACTGTATGACACAGGAATGTCCAGGTTGACACAGGCGTGTAAAACTAGTGTCCTAGTCGGGATGCGACGGTTTCAGCGTCGATTGGGGTACACGGCCCATGACTGACACGGGCGTGTCCCAAGCCGTGTCAGAGGTCGTGTCCTATTCTGGATTTCCTGTTTTACGGCGAGTGTGGAGCACGACCTTGGACACGGGCGTGTCGCAAGCTGTGTTCGGCCCATAAATGTTATTTTCAGGGCAAATCGTGGTCGTTCGTTTCTTTCGAAAGGGATCCAAAGGCTGAGGGCTGTCCTGGCTGGGTTTAAGGCTGGGAATAGGGTTTTCAAACCCTCATTCCATTGAAAAATTCTCTTTCTTAAAGCTTAGAGAGAGGGGAGAGCTAGGAGGAAGAAGGAGGTCAACTCCGACCGCCAGTGGAGCTTTGGATCTCCGATTCTCGATCCGAGTCCAGATCTGCGAAGGCGAGGCCGATACGGTGCTTTCCATATGACTAGATCTTCATGGCACCGAAGAGAAATGCTAGGGTAACGACTCTCTTCTTGGACATGTGAAGTTCCCTTTCCTTTTTACATAGGAAGCCCGCTCTCGCGAGTATGCGGTGAGTTTTAGGTGTTCCTTCAGGTAGACATGAATAGTCCCTGTTGTTTTGCATGTAGAGTCTGGAATCAAAGTACAGACATAAGCATGGTGTGTGAAACCTTCCCGGATAAGTGGTTTGGATCGGTGATGTTTCATTATGCATGAATGGTCGGAGAAGACTCCGTGCCGATAGTTGTTTTCGGGTTTTCTACGCGGTAGATTGCATCAGGGAATCTTGGGGATTAACTCCAAGGTGCACCCGAAAAACTGGGCAGAGGTGTGATTCTGTCAACTTGGTGGCCTGGAGCCAACTTGCACATAACTGGGTTATGTAAGATTTGTGTAATAGCTTTGGGACTCGGGGAAGCTTGACCCGCGCATATTACTTAAATTGATGTTGCGGTGTGAGAAACGGGTTAGGCAGAACCGTACCCGCTCTATGTGGTTCAGTTAAAGAGAACTAAGGTACATGGTACTTACCGTTGGCATAGATGGAGGGTCTTAGTCTTAGGCTAGGAAGACTATAATGCTCACGAGATTTGCCTTCCTAGAGGCGGTGGTGAGACCACTGATTTTCACCGGGTTCACCGAGTATGTGCCTTGAGAGCACAGGGTGTGTGGCCGTGGGCCTGCACCTGTGGTGTATTGTGCAAATATTGTACTTTCACTTTAATCGTTGGATTATACTAATGCAATACAGGGAAGGAGCACCGCCACCCCAAAAAGGGGGTGGGGTCATTATAATTTGGTCAGCTTAGCTGACCGTTGCTTTTGTTTGCCACCATTGCGGTGAATTGTTTCTTGCAGGTGCTGTGGAGCCAAGTGGCAAGTAGCGGGCTGAAGCCCCGGTTGCTGAGCCGGCCCTCGAAGGCCAATCAAATGTTTGCTTGTTATATTCATGTGTGACCGGCCTACGTGCCAATGTTTGTAAAACACTGTTTATTTAAGTAAACCCTTTGTAAGGCCATAAGGCCAAGCAATTTGTGTGTTTTTGTACGTTCATTCCTATTTGGGTATCTTAGTAGACATTCATGCTTTTGGCTTGGGTTCTTTCTTTGCAACTAATAAATTGCTTCCGCTAGAATGTACTCTGAGTAGGACATATTATTGGAAGGATGGTTTCATTTAGTAACCCGCCGATCTGTCTATGGTATATGGCATCGGGCCCCGGCCGGACCTACTGTTGTATGTTATGCGACAGATAGGGGTGTTACAATTTGGTATCAGACTACCGGTTTCGGTCATGCTTATTGGAATTCGTGGACGAATTCTTTTAAGGGGTTGTGAGCACATGTGTGTGCGTCATCATTATAACATGAAAAGAACCCATGAATGTCCACTTAGGAATGAAAAATACACATGTTTGAGGAACCCGCGTGTTCCTATAATTGCTTTTTGCAATATTGTTCGGTCAATTAATGGTGTTTTATACGTCTATAGGTGACTAGGAGTGGTGCAAGACCTTCAAAAAACCCGCATTCTGAGGCTAGTAGCGCACCAAATGATGTGCCTGCAACACCTCCTTCGACTGAAACCATGAGATTGGTGGCTGAAGTAGTGTTCGCTATGATTAATGCACAGCCTGCAAGGCAAATGCAGCAGCCTGCCCCTGCTGTGGAGCAAGTACTGCTTCAAGCGGCGGAACCGAGAAGAGTGAAGCAGGTTGTGGTGGAGCCAATGTTCCTAGGAGAGAAACTGAAAAATAGCTCAAGCATGTTATGGGCTTCAATCCTCCGGTGTTCTCGGGGACGGGAACTCCATCCCAAGCAAAGGACTGGCTCTCTCGAGTAAAGAGAGTCCTGACAGCTACAGAGACGGAGGAGTGGCAGAAGACCACTATAGCCACTTTCTTGTTGGATGGCGATGCAAGGCTGTGGTGGGAACGTTTAGAGCTACACCACTTGAGGGGAAGACAACTCATAAACGTCTCGATGGAAGAATTTTCGAGACTGTTCTTGGCAAGATACCTCCCCTCGGCTAAGAGGATTGCGATGGAGAACGAATCCAGAAGTTGACGCAAGGAGAGAGTAGCGTGGATGAGTACCTCCACGAATTTACACGATTGGGTCGGTACGCTAGCTCTACTTTTGCTGATGAGGAGCGGAAGACGAATCGTTTCTATGAAGTTCTAAGGGATGATTTAAGACTACTACTCTCGGGGCCTATGACGTAGGGTTTTCTAACCTTGGTCAACACGGCCCGGTCTTTGGAGAAAGATATGAAGAATGTGTAGGCAAAGGACTCTACTGCTAAGAGGACAGAGTTCAAGATGCCGACTAACTCAAAGTCTGGTTATCGTAAGTTCAATAAGAAGGCTAGGACTTCGGGTCCAGCTCCTTCTTCTGGTTCTTCTGGGGCAACTACAAGCCATAACCCGGGCGCATGCTACAATTGTGGAAAGTCGGGGCATTTTGCTCGTGATTGCTGAAGCGGACGCCCACAGTCCGAGAGGAAGCCGGGAGCAACCTACAAAGAGAAGGGCAAGGAGGTGGAGTCCACCGCATCGCATTATGCCCCAACTCAACCGAGAGTCTATAACCTTGGCCAACAGGAGGCCATAAAGCAAGCCGACGTGGTGACAGGTACGGTTTAAATTTATAGCAGCTTAGCTTTAAATACTGTTACCTTGTACATGTTAGCTTATTATTGCTTGTATAGGCTTTGTTTTGATTTTTGATAATCCAACGAGAGCACTCTTCGATACGGGAGCTTCACACTCTTTTTTGTCCGAAGGATTCATATCGCGCATCAGAGTACCTTATTCAATGGCGAAGGATAAATTGGATGTGTTGTTGCTGAATGGGTGTTCAATGCGTGAAGATAGAGTCTGCGGTGTAAAGATACAGATTGGGAGTCAGGAGTTCGACTTGCAAGCGTCGTTACTGCCGCTGATGGAGTTCGACGTAATATTTGGTATGGACTAGCTCTCGGAGCAGCAAGCATACATCGATTGCAATCCCAAGGAGGTCAATTTGGGAACTGGTTGTGAGACGACTTTTGCAGGCTTGAAAGGGTCGAGCAAGAAGTTTATGTCTGCTCTTCAAGTGGTTAAGGCAGTTCGTGTCGGTGCAGAGCTGTTCTTCACACTAGTGGAGGCTTCGAAGCCTAAGCCTACTTTGGACAGTATCCCGATTGTATCCAAGTATCCTGACATGTTCCCTGGCGATCTCCCTAGAGCCCCACCGCAGCGAGAGATTGACTTCACAATTGAGCTAGTGCCAGGTGCCAAACCTGTGTCACGCTCTCCGTATCGGTTAGCGCCTAAGGAGATGGAGGAACTGAAGGTTCAACTGGAAGAGCTTTTGGAATAGGGTTATGTGCATCCAAGTTTGTCGCCTTGGAGCTCATTGGTCCTTTTTGTTAAGAAGAAGGACGAAAGCTTGCGACTTTGTATTGACTATAGAGAGCTGAACAAGTTAACGAAAAATAACAAGTATCTGATCCCAAGAATTGATGATCTGTTCGATCAGTTAGTTGGGTCGTCGGTATATTCAAAGTTGGATCTTAAGTCTCGGTATTATCAGTTGAGGATAAGAGAAAGTGATATCCCCAAGACAGCTTTCAGCACGAGGTATAAGCATTATGAGTTTACCGTCATACCGTTTGGGCTGACGAATGCGCCATCCGTATTCATGGATCTGATGAACAGAACTTTCAGAGAGTACCTGGACCATTTCGTGATAGTCTTTATCGATGACATATTGGTGTACTCGCAGTGCGAAGAGGATCACTTTAAGCATCTACATTTGGTGATGGAGACGCTGAGGAGGAACCAACTATACGCCAAGTTCTCTAAGTGCGATTTTTGGTTGTCCTCGGTAGCGTTCCTCGGTCATATAGTTAGTGGAGAGGGAATTGTGGTGGATCTGGCGAAGATAGTTGCAATACGGGAGTGGCCTGTATTGTCTTCGGTAGCGGAAGTACGGAGTTTTCTAGGGCTTGCCGACTATTACAGGCGCTTCGTAGAGAACTTCTCACGGATAGTGTTACCCCTCACGAATTTGACGAGGAAAGATCAAAAGTTTGCTTGGACGCCTGTGTGCGCACAAGCTTTCGGGGAGCTAAAGAGACGGTTGACCACGACGCCTGTTCTATGTTCGCCGAGTGGGACCGAAGGTTTTGAGATCTACAGTGATGCTTCGGGCAGTGGTTTGGGTTGTGTTCTACTACAGCATGAGAGTGTTATAGCTTATGGCTCGCGCCAGATGAAGGTACATGAGAGAAATTATCTGGTCCATAAATTGGAGTTAGCGGTCGTGATATTTGCTTTGAAGCTGTGGAAACATTACCTATACAGGGTGAAGGTCGATATCTATACCGACCACAATAGCCTGAAATACTTGTTAGATCAAAAGATCTAAACATGCGGTAGCGGAGATGGATGGAGTTCCTTGGGACTACACATTCAAGATTCACTATGTGCCTGAGAAAGGCAATGCAATTGCGGATGCATTGAGTCGCAGGGCCCCTGTGCGAGCCAATTGGTTGTCGGTTCATGCCGAGCGTTTTATTCGGGAGCTGGAGGCATTAGAGATATCTTATGTGGACAAGCAGACTAGTGCCGAAGCACAGCTGAACTGGACATAGGTGCAGTATGACCTTGCTGATTGGATTCGGCAGGCTCTGGATTTGGATAGCAACATGAAGCAAATCATGGATGAGGCTCTAGATGGGTGAAATTCCCAGTTTAATGTTGTTGATGGAATGTTATGGAAGGACAGTCGTTTGTGCATCCCTGATGTGGGTAAACTGTGGGATAAATTGATTTACGAGGCGCATCATACTAAGTACTCGATTCTCCCGGGGAGCACGAAAATGTATCAGGATATGAAGAAGTTGTTCTGGTGGCCAGGACTGAAGAAGGATGTGGCACTTTACGTGGCAAAGTGTCAAACGTCCGCCTTGGTGAAGGCGGAGTGCCAGAAGCCCGGAGGTTTCTTTAAGTCTTTGTCTATCCCGAAGTGGAAGTTCGACGACATTTCTATGGATTTTGTGCATGGTTTGCCAAGATCGCAGAAGGGGAACGACGCCATCTGGGTGATCGTAGATCGTTTGACGAAGGTGTCGCACTTCATTCCGAATAGGAAGGATGATTCGGTGGAGAAATTGGCGAAACTGTATATGGATAATATTATTCGACTACACGGTGTGCCCCGCAGCATTATGAGCGACCGAGATGGACGGTTCACGTTCAATGACTTGAGGATGGTGTAGCAAATGTTGAGAACCAAGCTGAGTTTCAGAACGGCCTTTCATCCGCAGACGGATGGTCAGACCGAGAGAGTTAACAGGATGATGGAGGACATGCTCCGCATGTGCGTCCTAGATTTCGGGAAGCAGTGGGAAGATCACCTGTACTTGATGGAATTTGCGTACAACAACAACTACCAAGCAAGCATTCAAATGATGCCCTTCGAGGCCCTATATGGTAGAAAATGTCGCACGCCGTTGTCGTGGTTGGAAACAGGCAAGTCGAGGTTGTACAAAAAGCAAAGGTGGAAAGCGCCACATCATTGGTACGAACAATTCGGGAACGGTTACTGATCGTTCAGGACAGACAGGCTAAATACTAAAATGCCAAGCATCAGAACGTTGAGTTCGCTGTTGGCGACTGGGTGTATTTAAAGATTAAGCCGTTCAAGGGTGTCTCACGGGTACGATGCTTGAAGAAGCTGAGCCCGAGGTACCTTGGACCGTTTGAGATCCTGGAGCGAATTGGTGAAACAGCTTATCGTCTGAAGCTATCAGTGGAGTTGAGTGGTCTACACGACGTATTCCACATATCGGTGCTGCGGAAGGCGATGCAAGAGCCTTCGCAAGTAATCGTGGTCGATCAAGTACCGATTGATGTTGGGTTGACGACGAAGGTCAAGCCCGTATGCATTGAGGACACGGAAGTCAAACGACTGCGTAAAAAGGACATCAGGATGGTCAAAGTCCGATGGGACAACTGCGGTCGTGAGGAGCTTATGTGGGAGCGAGAGTAGACCATGCTTGAGGAGTATCCCGAACTCTTCTTCTCAGGTACCGTTTAGGTTTGAGTACTTTCTTTTCCTTTCTATAATTTCTGGATGAAATTCTTTTAAGAGGGAGAGAATTGTAATGCCTCAAAACTTAAAAGAGGAACATGCAGCGTTTGGAGCCGAGTTTGGGCTCTGGAAAGGGTCACACGGCCTGGGACACATGCGTGTCCCAGGGGCGTGTCCTGCTCGGGTTGTTTTCAGGAGTGTGTGGAAAGAGTTACACGTCCTGGGACACGGGCGTGTCCCAGGGGCGTGTCTGGCACACGGCATGTGACACGGGCGTGTCGCATGGCCGTGTCCTCTTCTGGAAGTTTTGGTTCTATGTTGATTGGGGAACATGCCCCGCAACACGGGCGTGTATTGTATGACACGGGCGTGTCCTGGTTGACATGGGCGTGTCTAATCTCGTGTCCTGGTCGGGATGCGACGGTTTCAGCGTCGATTGGGGTACACGGCCCATGACACGGGCGTGTCCATGGCTGACACGGGCGTGTCCCAAGCCGTGTCAGAGGCCGTGTCCTATTCTGGATTTCCTGGTTTACGGCGAGTGTGGAACACGGCCTTGGACACGGGCATGTCGCAAGCCGTGTTTGGCCCAAAAATGTTATTTTCAGGGCAAATCGTGGTCGTTCGTTTCTTTCTAAAGGGATCCAAGGGCTGAGGGTTGTCCTGGCTGGGTTTAAGGCCGGGAATAGGGTTTTCAAACCCTCATTCTATTGGACCATTCTATTTCTTAAAGCTTAGAGAGATGGGAGAGCTAGGAGGAAGAAGGAGGTCAACTCCGACTGCCGGTGGAGCTTTAGAGCTCCGATTCTCGATTCGAGTCCATATCTGCGAAGGCGAGGCCGATACAGTGCTTTCCATCCGACTAGATCTTCATGGCACCGAAGAGAAATGCTAGGGTAACGTCTCTCTTCTTGGACATGTGAAGTTCCCTTTCCTTTTTACATTGGAAGCCCGCTCTCGCGAGTATGCGGTGAGTTTGAGGTGTTCCTTCGGGTAGACATGAATATTCCCCGTTGTTTTGCATGTAGAGTCCGGAATCGAAGTACAGACATAGGCATGGTGTGTGAAGCCTACCCAGACAAGTTGGTCTGGATCGGTGAAGTTTCATTATGCATGAATGGTCGGAGAAGACTCCGTGCCGATAGTTGTTTTTGGGTTTTCTACGAAGTAGATTGCATCAGGGAATCTTGGGGATTAACTCCAAGGCGTACCTGGAAAACTGGGCAGAGGCGTGATTCTGCCAACTTGGTGGCCTGAGAGCCAACTTGCACATAACTGGGTTATGTAAGATTTGTGTAATCTCTTTGGGACTCGAGGAAGCTTGACCCGCACATATGACTTAAATTGACGTTGCGGTGTGAGCAACGGGTTAGACGGAACCGTACCCGCTCTATGTGGTTTGGTTAAAGAGACCTAAGGTACATGGTACTTACCGTTGGCATAGATGGAGGGTCTTAGTCTTAGGCCGGGAAGACTATAATGCTCACAAGATTTGTCATCCTAGAGGCGGTGGTGAGACCACGAATTTTCACC
Source organism: Platanthera zijinensis (assembly GCA_039513925.1). NCBI lineage: Eukaryota > Viridiplantae > Streptophyta > Magnoliopsida > Asparagales > Orchidaceae > Platanthera > Platanthera zijinensis. The sequence goes on along the minus strand of CM077086.1, from coordinate 44,169,338 downwards.
GGGTTCACCGAGTAAGTGCCTTGAGAGCACGGGGTGTGTGGACGTGGGCCCTCACCTGTGGTGTATTATGCAAATATTGTACTTCCACTTTAATCGTTGGATTATACTAATGCAATGCAGGGAAGGAGCACCGCCACCTCAAAAAGGGGGTGGGGTCGTTATAATTTGGTCAGCTTTAGCTGAACGTTGCTTTTGTTTGCCACCGTTACGGTGAATTGTTGCTTGCAGGTGCTGCGGAGCCAAGTGGCAAGTAGCGGGCTGAAGCACTGGTTGCTGAGCCGGCCCTCGAAGGCCAATCAAATGTTTACTTGTTATATTCATATGTGACCGGTCTGCGTGCTGATGTTTGTAAAACACTGTTTATTTAAGTAAACCCTTTGTAAGGCCATAAGGCAAAGCACTTTGTGTATTTTTGTACGTTCATTCTTATTTAAGTATCTTAGTGGACATCATGCTTTTGGCTTGAGTTCTTTCTTTGCAACTTATAAATTGTTTCCGCTAGAATATACTCTGAGTAGGACGTATTGTTGGACGGATGGTTTCATTTAGTAACCCGCCGGTCTGTCTGTGGTATATGGCGTCGGGCTCCGGCCGGACCTACTGCTATATGCTATGCGATGGATAGGGGTGTTACAAAATGCTCCAGTGGCATGGGAAGCTCCCCTTCCGGCAGTAAGTTGACCCTGTCATCGTTCCCAAGATTGCGCGCGGCGAACTCAGGGGGAATGTAGTTCCCGGTTATGAAGGCAAACTCCGTTTTGGTTAGGCGGAAGGGGGGAAGTTGTGTTCAACGAAGTTTTGCGCACACTTAGTGTGACCCTCAGTCTCGCCTGACATGGTGAATGAAGGCAGAAAGGGAAAGAAAGCTGGCAGGCGAGAGGCTTAGGTTGTAGAGAACGGCGAGAGCGTGAGAGAAGAAAGAAGGCGGAGGTTCGAAAGCAAGTGGAAGTAAATGCGGTTGGTAAGCTGACGTATTTATAGAAGAATATGGTAATCATGACATTTTTTCTAATGGCGGAAGTGCGGATAACAATTTTTAATAATTCGACGCTTCGCATTCCGCTCGGTCTCGCTAGCACTTCCTATACCTGTAGATGGAGAAAGCCTACGGGAGGGATCCCGGGTAAGAACAAAAGCAACAATAAGTATAAAGAGAAAATGTGGCACGAGAGCTAATCTTTCGGCAAGAATGAGGTGAAAAAAATAAGTTATATACAATGGGCCTCTCGCTGGGCAAGAGCCGTGTTGAATAGAATAAATATTCAAATATTCATTACACAAATATATAAGGGTACATACGAGAAGGGTAGGCCGAGAGGTTAGGGGAAGAAGAGGCGAGAGCCCACGAGGCTCAGTACTGTTCCCACCACCAGCGACCCCGACCTCGCATCCCTATCCTCGGGGGCACTCGAGGGTAATAATAAGCCATCACGGCTGTGAGCTCCTAGTGTACTAGGCGCAGCTGGTCCCGGGCCCGCGTGATGTGCCTCCTGGGAGAAGTCTCCTCGCCCCCGCCTCTCAGACAGTCCGTCTCGCTAAGAAGATGTGTATAATCCCGCTCGATCACGCTCAGGCGCCGCTCAATCTACGTCAGGAGGGTAGTTTCCCGTAAGAAGTTTTCTCGCCGCATCCATATAAGCTTTGATAGGACTTCCGTTATCCTCTCCCTCTGCATCTCGGCATTTCCGGAGGCCTCAAGGAAGCTCAGCATCTCGCTCGGGGAAGACGGCGACGAGATCACCTCCTCGTCTGCGTCAGGGTCTTCTGCAGGTTCCTGATGATTTGGTAAGAGGACCGTTAGGGCAAGTTCAGGAGAAAAAAGATTAATCAAAGTGCGAAAAGGAGTAATGATTACCCGATTGCTGGCGGGAAGGTCCAGGTTGCCCTTCGAAAGGCTTACCAAAGAGTGGGCGATGTGTTTTTCCCCTACCCGTGGGGAAAGGTGTCTGCCCCCGCGAATGGGTCTTGGTCGGAGGCGAAAGGGTTGTGCCCTCCCCACCGGGTAGGAGAGAGTCTGATGCAGAAACAGAGGACTTGTCGGCAGTTCTCCTAGGCGAGAGGGGAAGGCTGGTCGAAGGACTGATAGGTCCTCGGAGGCAGGAGTCCTAGGTCTCGGGTTGACAACACCCAAGGTTCCGAAAGTGGGAGCTGAGGGAAGCTATGAAAGTGAAGAAAGGAAAAAAGCAAACCAGTAAAAGCGAAAGCCAGGTGAGCAAATTATCGGGAGAATTCGAAGGCTCGACCTGGGTAATCAGGGGGGAAACCTCCAGGACCAGCAGTTAGTGTTCGGCAGGATGTCGGGTGGACTCGGTATTCAGAGGAGGGGCATTGGCAGCGTCCTCAGGAACCGTTCCCTGTGAGAAGGGTAGGGATTTAACGAGACAAGCCAGTTTTGGGGGTTCGTGCCAAAAGGCGGGACAAGAGGCATACCTCAGCCGGAGCAGCAGGCTCCTCGCGGGTAGGGTTTGGGGTCGGCGAGGCTGGCTCGTTCCTAGAATGGTCTCACCGAACCATCTCGGCCTTTTTTTGACGGTAGGCTGAGTCCGCAGGCCTTTTTGCCGAGAGCCAGGGGGCGAACCCAGCGCGGTCAGCGCAAGCCCTTGCCTGAGTAGTGGCGAGACGATCCCAAACTCCCTGTAAAAGCAGTTTCGCGGCTCGTTTGGCATACATCTTCACAACAGGGCGAGAGCTCAGGTGATAAGCAGTGGAAGGAGGGATGAAGTCCTGGGGACATGTCCTGGCATATATATATATATAGGGTCGAAGTGGGACCTGTAAAAGATTCCCTTCCAGGTCAGCATACACTCACCAAATATTAAGGGTTGGACTTTTCTTTCCGAGCGTAGGACTCGCTCGCAAAGAGCGAGGATTGTGTACAACCCCATATTCGCTGAGTGTGTTTTTCCCCGGGGGGAGGTGATTCCATAGCCTATCGCCAGGGTAGGCGAGAGGGCTTCCGTCTGGGTATGTGAAAAGCCCCCAAGGCGGGCAGAGCTCTCTGGACCCAAGACATTGAGTGGAGCTCTCACTCTCAACGCTCTCAACGCCTTTTGTCCTCTGGCGTTGAGTGAAGCCTTTCCACTCAACGCTCTCAACGCTTTTTGACTTGGCCATGTCTCTTATAAGAGCAGACGAGTGGGGTAGGCAAACCCGCACTCGGCCGGATATTGGCCTTTCGGCAGGGCAGGCGGGAGGGCTTCCGCCTAGGTATGCGAGAAGCCTCCCACCCAATTTTGTCCAGAGGTAAATTTACCTGGATACCTTTGGAGGTCTGCATTTAGTTTCTCAAAACAGCGGAGTTTGACTGTTGGCAGACCACTTTGGGCTGCATATAACCCTTTTGGACAGCGGAGTTTGGCTGTTGGCAGACTAGATTTCTTGATTCTATAAATAGACCTACGGGGTACCTCAGAAGACAAGTTTTCTCATTTTCTGAAGTCTTGTGGCGCTTTCTGAGGTATCCTTAGCTTAACACTTGGCTAAGGAGGAGAAGCGCTCTAAGATCTTCTGAGTTAGTGGAGGGACCTCCGTGTTGTAGCCCAGGGTCGGTTCTTTAGCTCTCAGCAACTGGTCAAGGGTTTGAGTTTGAGAGAAGTAGGAGTTAGCTACACCCCAGAGTCCGAACTCTCGTTGGGGCCAGTTTTTGGTTCCAACACGAAGTGTCTTATATGATTTCATATTTGAACGCAAAAGATATGAAGAACTGTTGCTATCTATACAATGAACGAAAACTCAAGCTCCATTTATCAAGTGGATGACAATGCCAGATGAGACTTATTATCAGTTCATGTTATAATATTTCATTTTTTTAATTTTCTGAAGTACAAAACTTGACATTTATTATGTTACATGTGTGCATGATTTTCTACACTGCACTCTGAATTCTTAGAGTATGTTACTACGACATGTTAGAGCCATATAAAGAATGTTTTGTTTCAGCAGATCTATAAATTTTTATATTTTAGAAAATCATGCACACATAATAACTTATTGAAAAAGTTCTTAGAAGTATCTATTGAAAAATTAACGACTATATGGAAGACCTTTGACCAAATAGTAAATCTAGACATTAGAAAGTCATTTGGAGAAAGTTGTATCAAAATTAGCAATGACTTTGTTGGTTCTTTGTATTCATAGAAAAAATGTTTATATAAGCATTAAAAATCATTAAAGAGGAAGAAAATCAAATTAAAAGAGAACACTACAAGCAAGCTAATGAATGCTCATATTTAAAAAATATACTTCCATCTATTACTAACTCAAAAGGAATTTATTTATGGTCGATTAAAGGACATTGGAAAAAGTTAGTGTCAAATTAAATATTTGAGGTAGATATGGAAGATAACCTAGACACCATACTTGAAGGGATCACACAAAAATATTATGACTCGAACAAATAACAAAAAAAAGCTTAAAATAAAGTTAAGAGAGCTTATAAATCCAATATCGGCCCAAACCATGGAACGTTCTATGTCAATAAAGTTGTGAGGTGGGTCAAAGAGTAGTAATAAAAATTCTAAATAATAGGTTCAATCAACCAAAAGACTACCCTCACATTTTGAGTGGGCATTATTGGAAGATAAAGTCATGGAAAGTAATAAGAAGAGTCAAGTTGGCAATTCTTAAGAGCATAAATTTTGTTGATAAGGTACGCCAGACGTTTGCCCCATATTGATCAGAACACATTATGGATGTTGTGTACGTGTTGGGATATAAGCAATGTGAGTACCATATTATCAGAAAGGATTGATTGTTTTCGAAGGTTGGAAACAAGTAAAAGTAGATCTTTAATAGGAACTTGAAAATTGAAATTTTTTACATGGTTTCATATTTGAACGCAAAAGATACGAAGAACTGTTGCTATCTATACAATGCACGAAAACTTCAGCTCCATTTACCAAGTGTACGTGTTGAGAACTGTTGCTATCTATCAATTCATGTTATAGTATTTCATTAGTTTGACTTTCTAAAGTACAACGCTTGACTTTTATTCTGCTATATTTGGCTATGTCGGAGATACCAACTCTTGTTTGCATTAACTTTTTAAATAATAATCACTTCATACAATTGGTGTTAAAAGATTGCTCTCCAATATCACAGATTATTCCAACTTGGATCTGATACCATGACCAAGTAGCAAAAGGTTGGAAAATATATTACAACTAGAGAATTACAATCGCACAAACTTCAACTGGGATAGTGCAACTGCATAATGTTGAATGAAAAGATATACTCAATTTTTTTTACTTTAAAAATCTTGCTCATAATTAATTGAACTTCTTTGCAACGTTTTAAAAACCAAATCGGACCGGTCGGTTCAACCGATCGGACTGCGGACCTGTTCACCGGGTGGTCTAGTCCCGACCTTAAAACCGCCTCCAACAAAAACTGGCCAGGAACCGGTTAACCGAAAATCGGGCCGGTTATTAGGTAACCGTGCGGGCCTAATAAAAATAAAAAAAATGGGGTGGGTGTTGGGGATCAAATCCAAACACTTCCTAATACAGGAAAGACTTTGACCACTTAAGCAGTTGATATTTATTTTTTTTGTTTTCAAACTATATTATATATAATAACTACTTAATAAATAATAAGGGCTAACAATACAATGGCAACTTTTATTACAAATATACTATATACGTCTGATTTATATTTTGTAATAAGTAATAACTAATAAGTATTTAAATATTTAAATAAATTAAAATATTTATTATATATTACAATTTTTTTAAAAATTTGTTATACAATTTAATATTTTAATGTAACTTAATAAATTTATATATCTTTACAAAAATTTAAATACAATTTTTATACCGCACAAATCGCCCCCATCTAAAACACAATATATAATATATATCTTTAAAAAATATTTATACAAAATTTATAAACACACATATTTTACTATATATAACTACTCGATTCTCTAAAAAATATTTCCTCAAATAAAATGATTATATTTAGTTACATTTGAGCTCAATTTGTAATTTGCATAATATATAATGTGATATAAACTTATGATTCATGATGTGCTATTATCTAGCATCATGGTTCAACCTCGGTCCGACCGGTCCAACCGATCGGACCTTGAACATTTGGTTCCACCAGTTCGTTCTCCGATCCGATTCTTAAAACGTTACTTTTTTGTTTATTTAACAAATCTATTTTCATTTATGTATGTAAAAAAGTTGAAGAGAAAGAGCCAAAATTTAAAAAGAAATCAAAAGTTGGATGATGTTTTTGCAATCTTAATTTGATAAATTTTATGCATTTTGGTAATGTTTTATGTTTTTTTTTTCATTTTGATGAATGACTGCATCATTAAATATTAAAAAAATCAAAAAATATTGGTGTGCAAATTAAAATATCTCGCTGTTTAGTCATCTCGTCATGTTACCTCGACCAACTGGAAGGACTCGTGACATCAGTCAAACTTCACGCAATTTCAAAAGAATGAAGTGATTTCATCTACAAATCCAATGTAGATTACCCTTCTAAATGTTGGAGGCATTGATTATTGCAATGGAAGAATGGTGGATGACTGCTGACTTGAAAATGAATAAATTGCATGTTGTAATACAATTTAACTACTAGGCTCATATCTTGCAAAGTTGTGGTTCTGCGTTGCGATGGCCGCCGCATCTTCTTTAAATTTTGAAGTTCTAAGTGATGGGTAGTAATAACAGTAATAACAATATAATAGTGCAGAAAATGAAAAAGAAAGGCAAGGGCAAAAGAGGAATCAAGGAAAGTGAAAGCGGATAATTGGGATCAAAGATTCAAAATAAAAAAGAAAAAGAAAAATATTTATAGATCAAATCAACTAAAAAGTAAAAACATATTGAGACGGATCTCATAAAGGTAATAAAAAAAAATTATTGAGACTGATTTCATAAATATGAATAGTTGAGGGATTGATTTCTCTATTTTGCCCTCGCCAAACATAAATCATTTCCTTATTTTGGTATTTTAGGGTTTACTGTAGAGAGAGAGAGAGAGAGAGAGAGATGGAGAGAGTGAAGAGGATATTTAAGTGTATTCGTTACCTCTCGTTCCATACTTTTGAAACATCGACTTTGAGCAACCTCGGGAAGAACTGTTATTAGGATAATGTATAGGCTCCGACTTGAGTTTGGACAAAAAGTTCACTATCATAGAATGTTTGACAAGACAATGGTTATGACCGCCATCAAAAAAAGAAAACTAGTTTTGAACATCAAAGTGGATGAAATTCCTTTGTGAGGTTGGGCATTTACGAACGACTATTCATAATCACCGTGTTAACGATCGTGACTGCCCTGCCAAATGGAGCCATAATATTCGTACGAGGCATCGTTTGGTTTTTCCTTAGTTCAAGGTTTTCATGTTTGCTAATGTTTCCTTGCACGCTCAATCAAGTAGGAAAAACTAGTGCATAATATTGACCTATTATATGTGTGTTCGAGATGTGTTTTTGGTGGCTTGTTTGTTGTTACCTCCTCTTGCGTTCAATCAAGTAGGAAAAACTTTTAAGTAATATACATTTTTCTTATCCAAGATTGCAGATGTTGAATATCGAGGAGATTAATTTGAATTTTTCATATTGATTTTAATAAATAATTGTCCTCATGTGATTTGCCCTCACTGTACTTGTGAATCTATTTATTTTAAAATTTTATATGCAAATATAATAATTCTCTTCTGTGTTGGAGACTTGTAAGTAAATATACACACTCATTAAGTGATTAAGAAAATTCAATATTATTTTTCTTAAGATAAAATACTGTGTAATTAAAAAAATGAAAGTCTTCTGTGTTAAATTTTCTCAAGTTGATCAGCAAGGTAGCCCAAACACCAAATTAATATCTTCGGCACTACCCAGATCACAACTTGAACCGCGGAAAGTAGGAAGCAACTTAGATAACCAAACACACAGACAGAAGCAAGCAGATCACAATTTTATTCAACTTCTTTACAAGGCGAGACATACGTGGCGAGACATGATTTCGCCAGTATGAAAAAGCAGAAGAAACAAGCCGGACGGATAGAACACTGAGACCGCCGAAGCCGCCGAGACCGCCGAGCTCGCCCAGTTCACACCCCGCCAAACTGCTGAAGCCGAACAACAACAAGGAGTCCGTGAAGACCGCGAGATCGCGCAGACAACCCGTTATTCGCCTAACTGCTGCTGAACAGAGGAACAAGCCGCCTATCCGCTTAGACCGCGAGGTCGCGCGGACAGAGAAGAAACTTGGGATAAAGCTGATGCTGATAACCGCCAATGCAGCCCGCTAACTCCAGCGGTCAGAACCAAACTCCTGGTTTGACACTGCTAGCCGCGCCACCTGCACACAGAAACCGGTTAAGCAACAGCCCGCGCGGATACACAAATCGAGTACGTAGCCAACACTCAAGCTCAACTTACTGTTCACTCTGCTACCAAATGAGGTGCCGGGGGGGGTCCTATTTATAGGCCGGGTGAGGAGTGCGGTCACCACCCTATGAGATAGAGACATCGCCCCTTGGTCGCAACTAGCAATGCCAACTCGCCGAGACCGCTCGGTAAAGGTCAGCCAACCCGCCAACCTGCAAGCACCAGATCGCACCACAGGCAACCCGCCCGGTCACCGCGGATACTGCGGAAACCGAAAACTTCTCGCGCAGTCCGCGACCACTGGCACAAGCCCAGATACGGCGGAAAATGCGGAAACCAACTCCACAAGCGCAAGACAAGAAGGCGCGAGCTCGGCGGATACAAAGTCCAGTCCGCCAGCTCCAAGCCCAGACCGCGGCTACCACAACTCCAAAGAAGACGTGCGGACTCCAAGCCCAGTCCGCACGGGCCGCGCACACTTCCTTGCAGAGCTCGGCCCACTGCCAGACTCAACCAGTCCGTGCAGTCCGCAAAGCCAGCCCGCAGCTAGCTACCCAGGTCGCCACCCAACTACCCGCCGGACAAGAGACAGTCCGCGCGGTCAGACCGCCCAGGTCGCCCGGACTGCCGATCACTTTCACTTCACCATTTTCAACACTCCCCCTTGAAGTGAGAAGTGGTGATCAACCCAAGCAAACCTCGAAGCCGCTGAAAAGGCCCCTTCGACAGCGACTTGGTGAAGATGTCAGCAAGGTTATCTTCACTCCGAACATGACCAACCACAAGAGATCCTTCCAACACCTTCTCCCTTATGAAGTGGTGATCGATCTCAATATGCTTAGTCCTGGCATGACAAACTGGATTGTTCACCAGCTTGAGAGCACTCTCATTATCCCCTCGGAGCAAAGTAGGGCCTTGCACTTCCTCATGGACATCATCTACTAGCCGCCTTAGCCAAATGGCTTCCCGAGCTGCCAAGGCAGACGCCTTGTACTCAGCTTCCGTAGTAGAGACAGATACCGAGTCCTGCTTCTTGCTACACCACGAAATGCCCGCTGATCCACAAGTGAACACATAACCAGAAGTTGACCTTCGATCATCCGAATCACCACCATAGTCAGCATCAGTGTAACCTAACAGAGAGAAACTCGCATCCCTTCTGTAAAGAAGTCTCATGTCAGAAGTTGCCTTGACATACTTCAGAATGTTCTTTGCTGCTACAAGATGAGACTTCCTTGGCTCTGCCATAAACCGACTTACTCGACCAACAGCATAAGCTATATCAGGTCTAGTAATCGTCAGGTAGATCAAGCTCCCAATAAGGGCCCTGAACACCAAAGGATCAGGAAGAACCCTTCCTTCATCTCGTCGAAGCTTCAGCCCTTGATCCATAGGAGTAGAGCAAGTCTTCCCTTCAATCAAGCCAAACCGGTTCACAATGCGCTCAGCATATCCCTTCTGGCAGATAAGGATCCCGCTCTCCTTCCTCTCCACTTCAAGACCAAGAAAGTGATGAAGCTCTCCCAGGTCTTTCATCTCGAAGCGAATGGCTAGCTCAGCTCTGAGCCTAGCAACCTCCTCCTCAGAATTCCCTGTGATGATCATATCATCAACATACAGCAGGACCAAGACAGAAAGCTCCCCCTTCTTCTTGATGAACAAGCTAGAGTCCGAGTTTGAAGCAAGGTATCCACAGAATTGCAGATATTCTGCTATCTTCCCATACCAAGCTCTAGGAGCTTGCTTCAACCCGTGGAGAGCCTTCCTGAGCTTGCAAACGTAATCAGGATGAACTTCAGAAACGAAACCAAGTGGCTGATCCATAAAGATGTCTTTGTCAATCTCTCCGTAAAGAAAAGCATTCTTTACATCAAGCTGCCACATCCTCCATCCTTGGCAAGCAGCCAAAGCAATCGCCATCCGAACTAAAGTCATCTTAGCAACAGGGCTGAACGTCTCCTCATAGTCTTCTCCATACTGTTGAGAGAACCCCCGAGCCACTAGGCGAGCCTTGAATCTTTCAATACTCCCATCTACTTTTTTCTTCAACTTAAACACCCACTTGCATGTCACCGGAGTAATGCCATTAACTTTGGGAACAAGATCCCAAGTTTCATTCTTCTTGAGAGCATCCATCTCCTCTCTCATGGCATCTTCCCACTCCTTGACACCAGTGGCCTCATTGAAGCTAGCAGGCTCTCGCTCATCCAGAGGACCTGCAAAGAAGCATGAGACATAGCTCACAGTGTTTCCTTCGCAGTAGCGAGCTGGAGGCTTGATAACCCTCTTTGACCTCCGAAGAGGCTGCTCCTTGCTAATCACCTCCACTGCTTCTTCTGGTTCACCTCTGCTCTCTGGCAAGCTTGGAGCAATGCTCCCCCTGCTTCCTGACCCAGAAGCTTCTCCTCCAGAACTTGAAGCAGCTGGAGCTGCTGGTGATACAGCCAGCTCCACTAGATCAGCTACCTCAGCCACCTCCTGACCTTCATCATCCTTGCTCTCTGGCAGCTCAACCGAGCTTCCTCCATATGACGTCAGTTCGTCAAAGACAACGTCTCTTGACACCACGAACTTCTTCGTCACCGGATCCATGCATCTCCATCCCTTCTTTCGCTCATCATAGCCAACAAAGACAAGCTTCCTTGCCTTTGCATCAAGCTTAGTCCTTAGCGCATCAGGAATATGCGCATAGCAAGTTGATCCAAACACCCGAAGGTGTTCCACACTAGGCTTCTCCTTCAGCAACATCTCGAAGGGAGACTTCATGTTGATCGGACTCAAAGGCATCCGATTGATGACATAGGCAGCACAAGACATTCCCTCCGCCCAGAAGGACCTTGGGATACTCTTGGCATGAAGCCAACATTTGCAAGTCTCCGTCAGATGACGAATCTTCCGCTCCGCTACTCCGTTTTGTTGTGGAGTATGAGCACAAGTGAGCTCCCTCTAGATTCCATGCTTCCAGCAAAAGTTAGAAAACTCGGAGGAGACAAACTCTCCGCCGTTATCAGTTCTAAGCTTTTTGATCTTCAGGTTAAGCCTTCCCTCCACCAGCTCCTTGAACTCCACAAACAATCGGAAGGCTTCAGACTTCTCCTTCAAGAAATACACCCAAGTGTATCTTGAGTAGTCATCAATCAAGACTAGCATATACCTGCTTCCACCAAGGCTAGCAGTCGCGGTTGGTCCCATCAGATCACCATGGATAACCTCCAATGGTGCTTTGCTTCTTGTTTGTGACTTATCAAATGGAAGACGATGAGACTTCCCATATTGACATCCAGCACAAACATGACCCTCACCGAAAGATGATAGCTTAGGCAAGCCTCTCACCAGGCTCCTACTTGACATAGCCTTCAGCTTATCCATCCCGACATGCCCCAGCCTCTCATGCCACATAGCAGCGCTATCATTGGCCCTCATACGATCAACATAGGAGCTTGTTGATAAGACAAACAAGTCCTTTACTCTCCTTCCTACATGAGCAACATCAGCCTTAACCGTTGATACGTTGCGAAGGAACTTCACTTCTGTTGGCCCAAACAGAACGTGATAACCAGCATCAACCGCATTGGTCACAGAGAAGAGGTTTTTCTTCATACCCGGTACCTGATAAACACTCCTTAACGTGAGTGGCCCCTTATCATTGCCCACCGTTACTATACCCTCCTTCTCTACTGCATGAATAGTGTTATCAGCAGTTATGATAGCTTCGTTACCTGAGTAATCCTGCAGCGAAGAGAACTTTGACAAATCTCCGGTGAGGTGATGACCACACCCGGAGTCAACAATCCAGTCGTCCTCCATGTCACTGGTGGACAAAGCACGGACACAAGTGCCCGTCATGAACGCTCCACCCCAGCCAGCTTCCTCCTTGCTTGAGGAGGCTTCCTCCTTGCCTGCAGCATGCCCAGGCTGCAGCTTGACCTTGCAGTCTCGCTTGAAGTGGCCTGGTTGATGACACCTGAAGCACTTCAGGTTCTTCTTCCAATCCTTCTTAGGAGCAAGGCTCCCCTCCTGCTGTTTAGAAGATGAAGGTTCATCTCCACCTGCAGACTGCTTCTTCTTCCCTTCCCATCTCTTCTTCTTCTTCTCAGTGAAGAGAGCATCACTAGCTCCTTCAGAGACCGTCACCCCGACCATCTGTCTTGCCAAGCTCTCCTGCGAGGCAAGCAGATTCTCCAGCTCCAGAAGAGAGGGCTGAGTAGCCCAGCCTTGAACAGAAGTAACGAAGGCCACATACTCCTTCCGCAAACCGCGGATTATGTGCCTCTTCAGCTTAGCCTCAGAGATCGGCTCATCAGGATCAAGAGCAAAGAGCTCAGCACACAAGCTCTTCATCTTCAAGAAGAATTTGGAGATAGAAAGATCTCCCTGAGTTGCCTTAGCCAACTCATTCTCTAAGAACTGTAGCCTTGCTACATTCTTCCTATTGAACAACCCATCAAGGGAAGTCCAAATCTCAGCAGCAGACTCACATCCTAAGATGTGATCAAAGAGTTCAGGTGACACCGCCCGCTTGAGAGCAAACTCAGCCTTGGCTTCCTCCAAACTCTCACCTGCTCGGCTGTACCAAACTCAGCAGTTATTTCTACTTGATCATCTCCACCGACGACCTCTCATAACTCCTCACCCAGAAGATAGCTCTTCATGCACGACTTCCACTTCTTGAAGTTAGTCGGCGTCAGAAGCTCAATACCAAGACCTCTTGCAAAACCACCGTCCATGACGCTAACTTGGTTATCCTTCAGAAGCACACAGAGCAACAACAAAGCCTGTTGATCACCGCTCAAGCAACTGAACCTTCCTCTGATACCATGTTAAATTTTCTCAAGTTGATCAGCAAGGTAGCCCAAACACCAAATTAATATCTTCGGCACTACCCAGATCACAACTTGAACCGCGAAAAGTAGGAAGCAACTTAGATAACCAAACACACAGACAGAAGCAAGCAGATCACAATTTTATTCAACTTCTTTACAAGGCGAGGCATACGTGGCGAGACATGATTTCGCCAGTATGAAAAAGCAGAAGAAACAAGCCGGGCGGATAGAACACTGAGACCGCCGAAGCCGTCGAGACCGCCGAGACCGCCGAGCTCGCCCAGTTCACACCCCGCCAAACTGCTGAAGCCGAACAACAACAAGGAGTCTGCGAAGACCGCGAGGTCGCGCGGACAACCCGTTATTCGCCTAACTGCTGCTGAACAGAGGAACAAGCCGCCTATCCGCTTAGACCGCGAGGTCGCGCGGACAGAGAAGAAACTTGAGATAAAGCTGATGCTGATAACCGCCAATGCAGCCCGCTAACTCCAGCGGTCAGAACCAAACTCCTGGTTTGACACTGCTAGCCGCGCCACCTGCACACAGAAACCGGTTAAGCAACAGGCCACGCGGATACACAAATCGAGTCCGCAGCCAACACTCAAGCTCAACTTACTGTTCACTTTGCTACCAAATGAGGTGTCGGGGGGTCCTATTTATAGGCCGGGTGAGGAGTGCGGTCACCACCCTATGAGATAGAGACACCGCCCCTTGGTCACAACTAGCAATGCCAACTCGCAGAGACCGCTCGGTAAAGGTCAGCCAACCCGCCAACCTGCAAGCACCAGATCGCACCACAGGCAACCCGCCCGGTCACCGCGGATACTGCGGAAACCGAAAACTTCTCGCGCAGTCCGCGACCACTGGCACAAGCCCAGATACGGCGGAAAATGCGGAAACCAACTCCACAAGCGCAAGACAAGAAGGCGCGAGCTCGGCGGATACAAAGTCCAGTCCGCCAGCTCCAAGCCCAGACCGTGGCTACCACAACTCCAAAGAAGACGTGCGGACTCCAAGCCCAGTCCGCACGGGCCGCGCACACTTCCTTGCAAAGCTCGGCCCACTGCCGGACTCAACCAGTCCGTGCAGTCCGCAAAGCCAGCCCGCAGCTAGCTACCCAGGTCGCCACCCAACTACCCGCCGGACAAGAGACAGTCCGCACGGTCAGACCGCCCAGGTCGCCCGGACTGCCGATCACCCCCACTTTCACTTCACCATTTTCAACATTCTGTGTTTTTCATTTCTGCATTGATCTCCGAATAATAATTTTTGATTCCCTTTAGACTTTGAACAGTAAAAAAACCTACGTTTAAATAATTTAACTCAGCATATAATAGCAGAGGGATATATCAAGATTATTTTATATATGAGATTTCAACATTTAATTATTTATATGTATTATTATATATAGATATAATCATTTTTTAAATTTAAAATATTGATACATTAGTTTAATATTTATTGAACTTTAAATCTATCAAACTAACATAACATAATTTAAGTTACAGAAGTAATAACGATTATAACCCATGAAAGAAAGTTAAGAGCAACAAGCCAGAAAGTTGTCGACAACAATGAATGATAAACCATCAGTCCAAAATTGGAAGACCAAACAAAATCGACGTTGATGACAAACGAGCACATGAAAGAATGTTAGAGGAAATTGGAGGACAGTTGAGAGCTTTTGACAACAAAAAACTCAAACAACGAAAAATTTTCATTTTGTTATCTAATAAACTATAGACGTTAAGTAAAATTAAAAACCACTAGATATATTGCCGAAATATATCCGTCAATATATCAGTCAATAGCTGATATATCAGACCATATATTTCAAAAAGATCTTTTGCAAAAAAAAGAGAAAAAACACGTGTCGGAAGATATTCTACAACACTGTCCTCATTATTGACCCCACAACATGAAATTCACGAAGTTGTGGATACCATGTGATGCATGGTTAATCAAGCACGAAAAACCTTACTATTAGTCAAACAACACATTCAAATATCAACATTGCGAACTTTTTTTGATGATAGAATGAAACAAGAAGAATAAATAATCTTCAAAAAAAGTTGCATACATTCCTAAACCACAGTACAATAAAACAGCAATCTCCTCTAGAGATCACGAAGAAGAAACAAATGAAAGCGGATCAACGAAAAGAAATCAGTGGTCGCAGAAACAAACACAAACAACTTAACACAAGATTCAACACTAGAACTCTCTCAAACTACAAAGGAGCCTGCGTGTGTTGACCGTTGGGATGGTTAGCTTAACAACAAGGTGTTAGGAGATGGAAGCAAGAGACAGAATATCTCTAAATGCACTATTCTCCTTGCAGGCATATGTTGATATCAGGATACGGCTTCTGCTCCGACGGAGGCTGCAGACCTTGCCAGTGAACTGCACGGAAAGACGGTGGATTCAGGTTGTTGTCACCGACTGCATTATTTTGGATTTCGCCGCCAGTTGGTTTGGGAATTGTAGATTTCGAGTTCTCATATTCTTCAGACTGGGTAACATGTGATGATGGGGTTAAACCTGCTTGACAGGAAGAAGGCGGCATAGGAGGAAATGGTGAAGATTCTGAAGCGAGCTGTCTTTTATGCTCCTTGAAAGCATTTGGTAAGAAACTCCCAACCACAACCTGGTGAAGAAGTAAGAAGCTCAGCTCTTAGTTTTCAAAACTATGATCAAACTATCTTATTCTGAGTTAAGATTTACATACTTTAAACATAACATGAAGAACGAGAGAGCGAAGAAAACGTGGCAGTTTAGGGAGGATGAATCTAAATTCCAAAAACAATAACCGGAAACATGTCTTGCACAATTAAAGAGCTTGAACTAGCATGATAAAAGGTACAAGGAGCAATCTTTCCCCATATATATTGTTGTCTACAACTGTCGTCTAAGATGGCGCGAGTATGTTGCATGAGAAAGGAGTGCCGGGTCAGGAAGACCATCTGATTTAATAGGTTTCAGTATTGTCACAAATTTGATTTTGATATTTTGCGACTTTTATGAAATCTTTCCAAGAGAAAGATCTCCTACAAGAACTTTCATGTCAATCGGAGCATGTTGGGTTCTCAATTTGGCTAATCAGAGTAAATTTATGCATTGTTCGATTTTTTTTGAATTACTTTGAAAAGCATGATTTGTCATAACCCTCTATTTTCGGATATAAAAGGGCAGCCCGGTGCACAAAGCATCCCCGCACAACGAAGATCCGAGGAAGGGTCCCACCACAAGGGTAAAATAAAGACAAACCTCTATTTTCCGATATATTGCCTTATAAATCCATATATGTTTAAGGTTCAAGATGCTTTTATCATCAAAATTAAATATTGGCATTAACCTAGGAACTGCAGCTCCTTAAATGTCAATATGGACCTCTCCTTGAGGATGTAGTTCAATTAAATTCCCGTGAACATAGATTTCCTTATACGGGCGGCAGTTGTTTGCGGACAGTTCCGTGAGAATGGTGCTTCACTAACCCAAGAACTTTGTATAAATAATGTTTGTGTAATGCAAAAAATACATAACAAAAATATAGAGTGGTAGCTGGAAGAGGAGTTGTCAATCTAGGAAGCACCGATACGGGTACGATACATACCTGATACGGTGGTACGATAAAATTTAAAAATAAGGATACGGGTACGACAAGATACGTTTTAACAAATATAATATATATTTATATTTTATATCACAAGTGCAATAAATAGTACTCAAAATATCAAAACATCAAACATAAATCATAACTTGAAGTACATGTGCACAAATCAATGCAACATAACATGAAGTTTTCAAAAATTAAGCATTCATAAATATTACAAAATTTAACATCTTATATATTTAACAAAAAAAGATAAAATTAAACTTAAGTCTACTCATCTGTCTTTTTTTTTTCTTCTTCTTCTTCATTGTTGGAGATTAATGTTATATATTTAACAAAATTTAATATCTTCAATCTCCGGTTAGTCTAGAGACAAGTTAGTCATTTTGTTAATAACTTGCGTCTTATCAACACGTTCAATACACGTACTTGTAACAAAAACATGCCAGTACCAGAAACATACTCGGTCAAGATACACAACTTAATTGGACGTTCCAACACTTCCTAGTATAGAGCCAACTTATGTTTACTATAGAAAAATAGATTTCTATCACAATATGCTGAATGATGTGCTGAGTCCAAGTGTGTCCACATAGTTGTATCCGTAGAGCATTGGGTACGTACCGGTACCGGATACGTATCCAGTACGGGTACGCTGCCTTCGGGAAAGTATTTTTGCTTCATAATTGTCAATCATGGAGGTTGACAGTGCAACAAACCTGTAGGTTGCGACCGAGGGTAAATGACCAGAAGCAATAACCAGCAGCTGAATGTAAGTGATGGCTGAGGTGACCGAAGGTAATCGATCAAATGCCAATTTACAACCGCAACAGTCTTTATATGCCAATGAATGAGGCCAATTTGGTGTCTCTTCATTTTTAAAGTGAGTGTTTGATATTGCAAGATCATAGTCAACTAAAAAATATGGCATAACTTAACTTTTTGTGCTTCTATCTCCCATTACATATCGTATACGACGAATACTCTCACATCTCATTCTACTAAATCATACATGGCATTCAAGTCACCTCAAAACTATACCTCAATTAATAAATATACTATGTAATAATGCAAACATCTCTTGCCAAAATTGATTTTTAAGTTATTCTTTCATCCAAGTTGAGAAGAGTAAGCATTAACCATATTTATAACTACTTCACAAACAATTATCTTATAAGAAATCACTCTACCACTAATCTTAATCTCCTAGTTGAACACCACTATCACAATTTCACTTACAACATATGATAACACACAACGTCCCAATGTCCTTGGATATTTCTCATTTTCATTTGCTCCCTTAAACAATTAATGTTTATTCTTCCTCCGATCAAATCAAAACGAACCGTACATTCCAATTAGGTTAAAGTGTGACATTCACTTAGGGTAATATCCTCCCATCCCTTCCTGAATTCTTATGACAGTGAGGATCAGATATGGCATGTAACTTAAGGGTGATATCCTGGCACAGCCTTTAATTCTCACCACTTTTAAGTTAGATTCTGGTGTGCTAGCTTCTAAAACTGTGAAAAGATTAAATGGGTGGCATTCATTCCTCATTTTGCCCTACGTTGCATTGATTTTCTGTGTTTTTATGTTTTATTAATGAATTTACACATTTTTTTGTATTTCTTTGTTAAGGGACTGCAAAATGAGTAATTAGGAGCAAATTGGAGCTAATTAGAGCTAATGGAGGCATTTGTGATGATTTGAGAGTATTGTCAAAGGCATAGGAGTCATAAAAGAAAACACACGGCTGACCGCACAACTGTGCGCCGAAATGCACGTGCAAGAGCACGAACGTGTGCAGGTATCAACACGTGCAAGAGCATGAATGTGTGCAAACATCAACATGTGTGTGCGTCCAGATGCATGTTCGAGCGTCACATAGTTCAAAAGCAAATGCAAGCCCGTGTGTTCTTCCAAACACACTCCAATGCGTATCCAAGTATGCCTGTGCATTCATCCCGACTTCCTCGCCTTCTTGATCGTTACAACAAAGGGCACTCCCGTGCATTTCATGCACGATCGTGGGCTTCATGCAGTTATCTCTATTCCTCCAGAAGTTTCATGCAATTTTCTCCACTTTTCCAACAGTTTCATATCATTACAACGAACACACGCCCGTGCGTTTTACCACTTTTTATATATGCATAGAATTTCATTACGAGTAAAGAGCTCTTCTGGATTTCTTATAGAATTTTTCGACTTAGTTCCGTTTCAAAGTGTTTTAGGCTTATTTTAGAGTGTATTTAGCGCGATTTTAGAAAGGAAAACCATCGAAGATCAAAAGAACATTATTTGGGAGTCCAATTTGGAGTCTGGATTGTGGATTTTCTACAAGATTAACGACCCTCGTAGAGTTTGCGTTTCTTTTCTCTATTTTGCAAACTCATTATTTAATATCATGAATATTTCTTTCATATGCAATTCTTAATCAATTAATCTACGGATCCTGTGAATAATGCCATAGATTTAAACACCTACAGGTCCCATGGTAGTAATCTACACTGAAGCTCCATTCTAAATATTGAATGTAGTTAGTATTCTTCACAACACATTAAAGTTTTTTGTTATCATTCTAGACATGTTTGATCGACGATGAGTTGTATTCTAGTGAATTATAACCAATTCGCTCAGACTAAGTGGTTTCGACCAATGTTATCAGGATCTCGATCCGGATTGTACGATCCTACGATCCGAAAAATGATAAACCGGTCATGATCGCACCTAGGATTTGTTTTGGTTCCTCTACGGGTCGCATGGTATTAGTGGGATTGCGATCCGGATCGTAGGATTTGTAGGATCACGATCCTAAGACTAATCCAACTGATTCAGATCTTGATTGAAATTAAACGATCTAGATCCAATTATATCCAACCCACATTATAATAAAGAACCTCTCAAAAAATCTTAATATCAAGCATCACTAAGCAACCCTAATCTTGATCCCCTCCCCTCCTTGGTTCCTTCTCGAGCTCACACTTCCTCCATTGCCCCTCCTGCTTCCTCTAATGTCCAAGACACCTTCAGTTTTCCTTTCTTACACGCTCCAGTGTGTCTTCGGGAAGACTGTCCAACATCTAACATATCCAGCCCACATGCATCCAGTGATTCCTGCCTGAACGTATCCAAAAATTTCCCTGCGCACATCCAGCTTGCATGCAGGACTATTGGCTCCATATAGCACCCTCTAGGACCCTCAACCTTATATTTAGGTATTTCTTTATGAATGCATCATAGATTCATAATGTAGTTCTAATGTCATAACTTTCATTCATATTACACTGCACTTGTATTAGTTATTACAAGACAATATATTAAAATGTATTATAAATATTGCTTTCTATGGAAATGACGTGAGGATTTTGGTACATAGGAGGTTCTACGGGATATGAATAAATTCTTTTTAAGTTGAAGGCTGAAGTCTCTTCCCATATATCCCCACTAGAAATTTTGAGGTTTATTCTCATCTCTTCAAAGTATTAAACAAATGGCAAGTTTCATTGAGTTTAAAGCTCAATGAATCATTGCATCCTAGTTTTTAATAAGCATAAATTTTCGTTAAGTATTACCATGATGTATTTGTTGAGGAATTGTATTAATGGTTTTGTGCTTGTTTTCCATCCTGTAAATAAGAAATATAGTTTGATATTTTTAGTGATGCTTACTTTATATTTACTTATTCAGAAGTTAGAATGATATAGTAGGATCTTACAATTCTCGATTCGATCCTACGATCTGATCCGATCAAACCTTGAAATGATCCTACCTAGGATCCCGATCCTAACAACCTTAAGTTTCGACGTGCTTAGGAAAACTCACCGTCAATTATGTAAAAATCTTTATAAATCACGTCACTTCACACATGATTAATCGTAGTTAATATTCATACTACGAAACAATCACCCTAACTCTAATTCTCATACTCTTAAATTTAATTGTTTGTTTTAAGTAATTATGTATTAAATCAAAAGTTCATTTATTTGATCATTTTTTTATAATTAACTCAATTCAATCATTCATCTAGAAAAGTTTTGTTCAAGTTAACTATATCGTAGTTCAAAGAATCCATGTAGAGATGAAGGTGGCAGTGGAAACAAAGATACAAGGGGAGCCGAGCTCAACTCGTAGTGAATGTGAGGGGAAAGGACGAAGGGGAGCCGTGCTCAACCCTAACCCTAGAAATGACGAAGAAGATGAGAACTAGAGAGTGGAACTTAAAGAGATAAAATGAAAATTGGTTTAATTCATTTCATACTTCATACAATGGCTCAGGGGGTCTACTTATAACATTACGAGTGGCATGAGTGTAAATAACCCACAACAAAAAAGAGAAGCGTGAATTACTAAAACTTTATGAATCGACTTATACAACTCGAAATAATATATATAAAGACTCATTCCAAGCCAGCATGTGTGTTCTTATCGTCTTTCCCATGTGTTTTCCCGCACAATCGTGTGTTTTATGCAATTATCTCCACTCCAACAGTTTTCTCCACTCTTTTGACAGTTTCATACAGTTATTACACATTTGCGTTTCCACACATAGTCGAGCGTTTTATCATTTTCTATATGCGCGAAACAAAATATTAGAGAATAAATAAATAAGCAAATTATATATTCTCCATTATATATTTAACACATGTACAAGAAGCTCCTTATATAGATAAAGGGAGAAGGAGCAAAAATGAATCTAGCAATGTGAGACTAAAGGAGCCTAGGAGAGAGATGGCCCAATGGGCCATTTATAAGTGGGCCAAGTATAATGCCAACGACAAACAATTTATGGGTTATTTTCCAACACTCCCCCGCAATAAGAGCATACAAGTCATAGGCGCCAAGCTTGGAGAGACACTGCCGGTATAGTGACCGAGGTAAGGCCTTAGTAAGAACATCTGAAATTTGATATGCAGCCGAAACATGCCGTAAAATCATTCTTTGAAGTTGAAGCTTTTCTTGTACAAAATGACAGACCACTTTGATGTGTTTTGTGCGCTCATGAAATATAGGATTTTCAACAATATGGATAATAGCATGATTATCACAAAAGAGAACGTTCGGGGATGGAAGTTTGACTCTTAAATCAGCAAGGAGACTCTTTAACCAAGTGAGTTCTGAAATGGCGGCAGTCATGAAATGATATTCCGCTTCAGTAGAAGACTTGTACACCAATACTTGAACCGAATCCTTCTTCAAATATCTAAGAATGCGTTCGACTCCCCGAAGATGGGAGGTCTGTGGAGCACGCATGAAGAGACTGACCACACCGACGCAAAGGATATATTGGGCCGTGTGACAGTAAGATAGATAATTTGCTAACAAGGCGTCGATAATACTCCAGATTTTGGATAAGTTGATCAGGGTCTGATCCATGAGCTCAAAACTGGTGATTGGCATTCATAGGTGTATTCGGGGCTTACAACAAGAGTAGCCAACATCATGAAGTATATCAAGATAGTATTGCTGAGATAAGACAAGACTATCAGGTCTTCGGGCTACCTCAATCCCCAAGAAGCACTAGAGCCGACCTAGATCTTTACTTTGGAATTGAGATGCTAGATTCTTCTGAATTTGAGTGATTCTAGGAAGATTATACCGTGACAAGAATATCATCATCAAAATAGACCAGAAGACCAATTGTTCCTGATGGACGTCGACGGACAAATAAGGAGAAGTCTGTCGAGCTCCGGGTGAAGACATAATCACAAACCACCCGACTAAACTTATCAAAGCATGCCCGCGAAGACTGTTTGAAGTCATATAGAGATTTCTTCAGATGGTAAACTAGGGACTCCCCCATGGTTGCATAACCAAGAGATTATTGCATATAAACAGTCTCCACAAGATTGCTGTCAAGAAATGGGTTTTTGATGTCGAGTTGATGCAGCAGACACCAACGATTGACAGAAAGAGGGACTAAAACACGAACGGTATTGAGCTTGGTAGCAAAAGAGAAGGTATCTTCATAATCAAGGTCGTGTTGTTGAGTAAAACCACGTGTAACAAGACAGGCTTTGAGGCATTCGATCGTCCCATCAGGATGATTCTTCATAGTGAACACCCACTTATAGCTAACCGTGGAATGGTTAGGGGGAAGGGAAACAAGGTCCCACGTTTGATTGGCCTAGAGCACAACAATTTTATCATCCATTGCCACCCGCCACCCGGGATGCTAAAGAGCTTTCTGCACAGAAGAGAGAGTGGAAATAGAATACAAAGAGGTCACAAACCTACGCACATCGGTGGAGAGACGATGCAAGGAGACATGGTTTGAGAGAGGATGCACGGTGGAGGGTGTGGTCGAATCGACAGTTGATGAAGTATCCGTAGTAGACGGGGGTTGTCGCGGGGAACCGGATCGAGGATAGAGGCGAGAGTAGACACAAAGAGGAGCTGAGTCAGGTTGGGGTGTTGGTAGTAAAGGTGATAAAGGAGAGTTGGTGGGAACAATAGGGCGTGGGAGATCAGGAGAGGGTGTTGTTGTGGTGACAGAGGGATAAAAAGACTGGTTTTCCAAAAAAGTTACATCAACAGACGTGATCAGCTTCCGAGTCGAGAGAGAGTAACAAACATAGCCCTTATGAGTGTGTGAATACCCAACAAACATGTAGTGAATGGCATGAGGGGCCAGTTTGCCAACGGGAGGACCCAGATGAAGGACAAAACAGACGTAGGCAAAGATCTGCGGGGTCAGGGGGAAGGGTTCTTTCTTAGGAAATAAGAGAGAGAAGCGGTTGTAAAGTGGAGACCGAATGAGGGCATGCAGTTGATAATATAACAAGCAGTGAAGATAGCAAAATTCCAATATGTAGTGGGGACCTGCATCTGGAATATGAGAGATCGAGAGACTTCGAGAAGGTGACGGTTTTTCCGCTCAGCGACGCCATTCTGTTGTGGCATATATGGACAGGGGATTTTTGTGGATGATACCCAATGAGTTGAAGAATTCCTGAAAAGCATGTCCGGTGTATTTGCGTGCATTGTCAGTGCAAAATTTTTTGATGGTGCGAGTAAATTGCGTTTGGGTCTTGATAGTAAAGGAGAAGAAAAATAGAAATCTGAAAGAGCCTTCTAGAGTATTGGGAGAAGAGCATGACCAGACGTCAATGCCAATCGATAGAGCTGACGGAGGAGAGTGCAGAAGCAGGTAGATCCAAACTATAAAGACCATTAGAAAGCCTCCCTTCACCAATGATATTCTGTGTCTGCCGATCCTGCACAACAAATAGGAAGAGGAAAAAGTGATTAAGCAATCATGATTTTGTGTGAGATTGCTAACAAAAAGCATATTAAAGTGAGATCTAGGGACACGAAAAACAAAGCGCAGCGAGAGAGGAGTTAGCAGTATATTGCCACTTGCCAGAACCAATAAGAGGAGTTGTGTCTCCATTGGGCACTATAATGAACTTTTGAAACAGAGAGTCCAAGTACTAAGAAGGCATGTATGAAGTGATGTGGTTGGTGGCATCGGAGTCCATAATCCAGGATAGATTATAGGAGAGGAGGGAGATACGCTCATTGGAGTTGGAGGCACCAGAGGTAGAAGGTCGGGAGAGCAGTCCACGAAGAAGTTGGAGTTCATCCTGTAAAGTGTAGATGTCAGAACGGGAAGTAGAAGAAGTGGGAGAAGCAAGAGAGGCATGTGGCAAAGAGCGAGCATGTGGTATAGGAAAACCATGTTTCTTAAAGCATACCGCCTCAGAATGGCCTTCCTGACCGTAAAAAGTGAAGGGGAAGGAAGTCTGTCCCTTAGAGGGATTGCGACCATCATGTCTACCACCTCGGGAACCAGAGCGGACACCATGAGTAGGAGGCGGCGGAGGCCTGTGATCAAAGCCCCGATGTAGCAAAACAACAAAAGAGCAGGTGGCGGCGTCACCTTAAGCAACATCGAGCAAACATCAGACAATGTGGGGATAGTGAGAGACAAGAGGATATGGGCCTGGACACTGTGGAGATAAGTAGGAACCCAAGCCATCATTAAGGCAATATCGACAGCTTCCTTCTGATCTCGTTGAGAGGCTAAATCCAGAGTTGGGGTCAGATGTTGAATTCAACCTCAACTAGGGTCTTAGATGGGCTACATAGAAGGTGAGGTCCATGCCTGGGTCGAGCTGTTGAAGGGCTTGGAAGATATCAAATAAGTGTTGGATGTTTGGTTTTGCTAATCGTCACAACATTTGTGCGCAGCGGAAAAAGAAAACAAGGAAAACTCAAAAGAAAGTTGTGGATCTTGCGATGACCATTAATCAAGAAGTAAAGTTGCAATAAATAAATATATACCTTCGCGGGATTGAGTCAATACTCAACCTAGGTGCTCCGATTGATTCCAACGAACGGCAATGGCCGGAGTTCCGAGCGTAGAATAGTGTTCACGCCTCTACGGGTATCCACACGAGCACGGAGAACCCTAGACTCTTGTCGCACAAGATCTAGGTCGGAAAGAGACTTGCCCTCAACGTCTCCACGGATTACTAGATACGTTCAAGGAGAGGCGGCAACGACGAAGACGACGCCTAGGAAACACTTTCCGGCGGCGGCTAGGGACGGCGGACAGTCGGCAGCGACTAGCAGCGGTCGGCGGAAGTGGCGGCGACAATCGCGGATGCGGAACACTTCCGTTGCGAGAGAAGATGCGTCGTCGGCTTCGCGATTTAGGTCGAGAATGAACGGTTACTTTTCCAGTTCAACAGTAAAACATATTTATACACTGAACCAAGAAATTCGATAATCGCAGACCCGCCGAAAACCAGACTTAGAGAAATAAACCGATCGAGACAGAATTCGGGGAGTATCGAACTGATATTCGACGACTTGGCGAGTGACCAGACAATACACGAAGAATCGTGAAGAGGTCATGTCGATACTCGACGAATCGGCGAAAGATCATGACGATACTCGACAAATCGGCTAGAGGTAACGACGATACTCGCCAAATCGGCAAGACGCCACGACGATACTCGCCGAATTTAGGCAATTCGTCAAAAAAACCCTTACCCATACTCGACGAATTTCTCTTAGCAATTTCCGAATATATACCGGTTGACCCATATTCACAATACTGGTCCCAGAATGAAATTCCACCATGTCCAGAACGTCATCGGCTTGGTTCTTCACTCATATCACATATGAGCAAGGCCAACACAAACCTATCCAACTTCTCCAGAGCTCTTATGTGCGACCACATAGGCTCATACTGCGTTGGCAGTGAGGCTACATGCTTGATAGCTTCCAGATCACCATGGTAGAACCAACAGTCTCCCACTTGATCTTGAAAGTATCAAACAAAAGTTTCGCAAACAATGAGCAGCATCTAGCAATACATCATTGCTCCCCAAACAATAAGAGTTTAAAACTCGAAAGTCATTGTGACCAATGTATCAGTGTTGTCATGTCCCTTCGTCTCTTACAGTCGGATAGAACTAGAGGTATAGATCGTGTCACCGTCATAATTGTTCAATCCTAGTTTTCTTGATCTAGAATGGACTTCTAGAAATTGGTGAGTCCAATATCATATATTGACTCAACCAAGCATGGTCATGCATTTCTCAGTCAAATTCCATCAAGGGGCTCATGGATGCAACTCCTGTCATATAGGAGGACAAATCTCATCTCTGTTCACACGCAAACACCCAAATGATTCGTAAAGTACTCAATAACCATCTTTATCATCCAACTTTCTCAAGACTGGACTTTTGATAGCATCAAAGCGCGTTCTTTCTCACTCAGTGAGTGTTGTGACTTCAGGTCAAAGGACCACAAACACCATTTCCACTTGAGTCATACTTGTGACACGTTCATAAAACAATCCACAAAGTATTCTCACGGTGGGTCTGTCCAGTTAGGGGTGCACGGTTCGGTTCGGTTCCACCCAAAACCAAGAACCGACCCATACAGGTTCGGTTCTAAACTTTTGGAACCGGAACCGACCAACGGTCCTATTATATAAAACCGGATCCAAACCATTTGCTTCGGTTCGGTTCTCGGTTCTACCTATGTCTAACAAAATTTAAAAATGGCTATTCCAACTCATGATTCATTGTAATATAAGTTACAATATCTCAAAATAGTTGAATCATGACTTTATATCATATTGAAATCATACAACTACACAAGTATAATAAATATTTTTTTAGCCATAAAACTATATTCTCAATTATTTTCGCGTATTTGGTCATGCGACTATAATCGGTGTCTCAAAATGTTTTCTTTAGCATTGATATTCGGTTCTCGGGACGGTTCTGGGTACCCGACCCTTGGAACCGAACCGAATTGTCGGTTCTGATATATGGGAACCGGACCCGAACCGAAGCTATTTGGAACAGACCCAAACCATTCGGTTCGGTTCGGTTTTTCGGTTATTTTTGCACACCCCTATGTCCAGTACAACTTGTTCATGACAAGTACTCATGTGATGACTTGATATCACAATATCATGACCTGTGAGGGCGGGTCATCAGTCAACACACATGCTAGTCTTAAAGGTATCATTATCGCCCTTAGCTTCTAAGATGATACAACGACTAGGGTCCTTTAAAAATGAAGCTTCTAATATCATAGGTTCTCACTTCAAGTCATTACTTGACCTA
Source organism: Platanthera zijinensis (assembly GCA_039513925.1). Lineage (NCBI taxonomy): Eukaryota > Viridiplantae > Streptophyta > Magnoliopsida > Asparagales > Orchidaceae > Platanthera > Platanthera zijinensis. Next base: position 44,141,960 of record CM077086.1, on the reverse strand, counting down.
TGGAAGCAAACATTCTAAGGACATTTATTAAATTGAACTACTCTATCACAATAGAAATAATTACAAAATAAAAGAACTTGCCAAAATATATAAATGAAATGTGTATAGTACTTTTATTCATCAAATGAAATATTTTACAGCCAACAAACATACAATCCACAAGACTCAAACTAGAGTTGATCATTCAAGTATCGTATACTCATTGATCTAACATGACCATCATGCTTCTCTGTACGAGAGGCTTTGTTAGTGGATCCGCAATGTTTTCCTCAGTCGACACTCTGCATATGCTCACATCTCCTCGATCGACAATCTCTCGAATTAGATGGAACCGCCGAAGTATGTTCTTGGAGCGCTGATGAGATCTAGGTTCCGAAGCAAGTGCAATTGCACCGTTGTTGTCACAGTAGAGATCTACGAGACGAACAATGCTAGGAACTACATCTAACTTACTGATGAATTTCCTAATCCATACAGTCTCCTTCGCTGCATTTGTAGCGGCGATATACTCAGCCTCAGTTGTAGAATCAGCGACTGTCTCCTACTTGGAACTCTTCCAGCTAACAACTCCTCCATTTAGGGAAAACACAAATCCTGACTGAGACTTTGAATCGTCTCTATCAGTTTGAAGCTAGCATCAGTGTAACCCTTTACAACGAGCTTTTACTCTCCGCCGAATACCAAGAACGTAAGAACATATCCTTAGTCCTTCGCAAGTACTTCAGGATATTCTTGACGGCAATCCAGTGAATTTCACCGGGATCATACTGATACCCGCTAGTCATGCTCAAGGCAAAAGAGATATCGGGCCTAGTACATATCATTGCATACATGATTGACCCAATTGCCAAAGCATATGGAATCAACTTCATGCGGTTCACAAGATTTGGGACACTGGTCCTTAGAAAGACTCACACCATAAGACATGAGAAAGAATCTTTTCTTAGACTCAAGCATGTTGAATCGTTTCAACACTTTATCAATATATGTATTTTGGGTCAAACTCATTAACTTCTTCGATCTATCTCTATAGATTTTAATATAAAGTATATAACTCGCTTCGCCCAAGTCTTTCATTAAAAAATAGTTCCCTAGGTTGTTCTTAACAACATGTAGGGTCATTTTGTCATTTCCGATCAGCAATATGTCATCCACATAAAATATCAGGAAGACAACTATGTTTCCACTAATCCGTTTGCAAACACACAATTCATCCTTGTTCTTGATAAAACCAAACTCTTTGATCTTTTCATCAAAACGAAGATTCCAACTTCGAGAAGCCTGTTTCAATCCATAAATGGATCTCTGCAGCTTGCATATTTTAGTGGCTGCACCTGGAGATACAAAACCCTCGGGTTGTGTCATATACACTTCCTCAAGGAGGTTCCCATTAAGGAAAGCCGTTTTGGCATCCATCTGTCAGATCTCGTAGTCATAATACGTAACAATAGCAAGCAGAATTCTGATGGACTTAACCATAGCAATATGGGAAAAAGTTTCATCATAGTCAATACTATGAATTTGCTTGAAACCTTTATCCACAAGTCGCCCTTTGAATGTCTGTATATTCCCATCCATGTCGATCTTCTTCTTGAAAACCCACTTGCACTCTATGGGTCTTAGCTCTTCAGGTGGTTCCACCAAAGTTTATACTTGGTTTTCATATATGGAGTCCATTTCAGATTTCATGGCATCAAGCCACTTCTCGGAGTCCGGTCCACACATAGCCTCTTGGTAGGTTGCTGGTTCATCATCATGATCCATAAACAATACATTACCTATTTGAGATACGAGAAATTCATATCTCAGGCTCAAACCCGGGTCTACCAGATCTACGTGGAACTTGTGTTTCTTGAGCAGGCTCTCCATCTACAACTTGTAGTTCTGACTCAGGTTCCAATTCCGATTCATTCACTGTTTGTGGTTCTTGAACTTCTTCAAGTTTTACCTTAGCACTTTTTCTACTTAAGAACTCTTTCTCAAGAAAGACATCAGTCCTCACGACAAACACTTTGCCCTCAGACGGTAGGTAGAAATAACACCATTTAGTTTCCTTAGGATACCCCACAAGATAACACTTATCTGATCTGAGTTCCAACTTATCAAGCATTTGACGCCGCACGTATGTCTCACAACCCCAAACCTTAATGAACGACATACTGGGACGTTTCACAGTCCATATCTCATATGATGTCTTTAGAACCGCTTTCATTGAAGTACGATTTAGTGTTAAAGCAGCAGTTTCTAGAGCAAAACCCCAAAAGAAAACAGGCAGATCTGCATGACTCATCATCGATCGCACCATGTCTAACAAAGTACGATTCCTCCGCTCAGACACACCATTATGTTGTGGTGTTCTAGGTGGAGTGAGTTGTGATACAATACCACACTCTTTCAGATGATCACGAAACTCATGACTTAGCTATTTGTCACCTCGATCAGATCGGAGCACTTTAACCTTCTTACCCAATTGGTCCTCTACTTCGTTCTTAAACACTTTGAATTTTTCAAAGGTTTCGGATTTGCACTTCATAAGATACACATATCTGTATCTACTGAAATCATCAGTAAATGTAACAAAGTAGAAGTGTCCACCTCTAGCCATAGAACTCATGGGTCCACATACATCACTATGTACTATACCCAAGAGATCATCAGCCCTCTCATTGAAGCCAGTGAAAGGGACCTTAGTCATCTTGTCTAACAAATAAGATTCGCATCTCTTAAATGATTAATAATCAAATGAGTCCAGTAGCCCATCTTTATGGAGCTTGGATATACGTTTCTCATTTATATGACCCAAACGACAATGCCAAACGTACGTAGGGTTCGAGTCATTCGTTCTTAGTCTTTTAGTATTTTCTATATTATAGATCGGATGGTCTAAGTTCAAAACATACAGACCATTAAACATTTGGGCTACATCATAATAAACATCATTATTAAATATTGAACAACAATTGTTCTTAATTATAAAAGAAAAACTCATCATGTCCAAACATGAAATGGATATAATGTTTCTAGTAATTGCAGAAATATAATAACAGTTATCAAGTTCCAAAACAAGCCCACTGGGCAAAGAAAGACGGTAAACCCCCACGACGACAGCAACAACTCTTGCTCCATTGCCAACGCGCAGGTCCTCCTCTCCTTTACTCAGCATTCTTCTCCTTCCCAGTTCCTGAAGCGGAAGTCATACCTCCCCTCATCTTTTGCAGAGCCTCAATGTATGAAGGACAGTTCCTTCTCCAATGACCAGTCTTGCCACATTGGTGGCACTTTCCCTTTTTCCTGAACCTTTCTTTTTTAGTGCAGAAGACTTGGGTTCTAAAACAGACTTAGGTCCTACCTTCGTCTTCTTGAAACCCTTGGCCTTACCCTTGCCTTTATGCACCATCAGTATGTGGCTAACAGGTTTGACCTTCTTTATGTTTATCTCGGCAGTTCGCAACATGCCTAGGAGCTCAGGCAGTGTCTTGTCTATTTCATTCATGTTATAGTTTAAGACAAACTGCTCATAACTGTCCAACAACGATTGCCGGATCAGGTCTGTGGCCAACTCTTGGCCTGGAGGGAACCCTAGTCTTTCAAGGTTCTCTATATACCCAATCATCTTGAGTACGTGAGTCCCTACTAGGTCCCGAGCTCCCATCTTGCACTGGAACAACGCCTTGGTGACGCCAAATCTCTCTTGACGAGCTTGCCCTTGAAACATTTTCTTGAGATGCTCGTCAATTCCTTTGCAACCCATGATCTCGTGTTGCTTCTGAAGCTCAAAGTTCATGGTTGCAAACATGAGACATTCGACGTCTAAGGAGTCGACGATATACTTCTTGTAAGCATCTTTATCAGCACGGGACGCATTCCCGGCAGGCTCATCAGGGGATACCTCTTCCAAAACATATGGCTTGCGCTCTTGCCTGAGAACAATTCTCAGGTTCCTGTACCAGTCCAAATAATTTGTTACGCTCAGCTTTTCCTTCTCAAGGATCACTCTGAGGGACAGGGTGGAGTGTGAGCCACTTGCCATGAATATTCTACAAGGATACAAACAAAGCAAATTAGTACTACATTTCAAAATATAATTTTCTCTTTCGATCGGGACTTTAATCAAAATAACTCCTCACTATTTTTATCAAATCGATAACCCTCGATATCAATTTGGAGAGTTCATGCGAGTAACTCTCTTAGTGGACAAGATCCATATTTCACTAACACTATGAGTCAGCTTTGGTTTTTCTCTCACAATGCAGCTATTTAGGTAGGCAACGCTTGCCGATTGCATCACTATGCAACTCATATATGGCTGGTGAATAACTCTTTATTCGCATCCATCATATGGTGCATGCCAACCCTATGTCTCTGGGCACTCAACCTTTGAGGTCACCAGTTAAGCTTGACCCGATGTCGACAGTGGGATATCACAATTATCCGCTCGCACCCTTACCGAGATAGATTAGTGCACCTTGCTTTGGCAAGCCCACACTTCATCGATCGAGGCAGGAAGAGTGTCATCCATCGGAAGGCATCCAAATGCTTAATATTACTTAAGGGATTTTGATGTTTGATTAACTTTTAATCATGGTAAACATTTAACCAATGTGCACATCCACAAACATTCAACAACAAACATAATCCAAATGCATCACAGATATGCACGAGAAGATCACAAACATTTGATGAACTTGGTTAAATATGAATATTTAGAACACTTCTAAATCTTCAGATTTACATGCACTGGACATGAACAACACCAACTCCACTTACACAGTAGAAAAACTCGTCTCTCTATGTGAGATTCAAAATCTAACACACTTGGTTTCACAAATCAACTAGAGGGACGGTTACTGCTAAGGAGTAATAAAGATATCACAATGAAATCACATGCGTTCCGTGCGGGGTTCCAAGGGGCAGCCCCTTTGGCGGTGGTCTCGCTGACCGATCAGCGAGCGGGGTCAAGGGGCAGAGCCCTTGCGGGGTGCGGGGCAGCGCCCCGACCAATTTTAAAAAAACTACCACCGATACCACACAAATTTCATCAACACTTGATGAAAACAGGAATAGACCTGGGCATTTAGAACGCTTTTAAAATTTCCAGATCTACATCCAATGGATTTAGCAACTTCTGAAACAATGATCATCGCACAACCTGCCTCTGATACCACTGTTGGGTTTTGCTAATCGTCACAACATTTGTGCGCAGTGGAAAAAGAAAACAAGGAAAACCCAAAAGAAAGTTGTGAATCTTGCGATGACCATTAATCAAGAAGTAAAGTTGCAATAAATAAATATATACCTTCGCGGGATTGAGTCAATACTCAACCTAGGTGCTCCGATTGATTCCAACGAACGGCAACGGCCGGAGTTCCGAGCGTAGAATAGTGTCCACGCCTCTACGAGTATCCACACGAGCACGGAGAACCCTAGACTCTTGTCGCACAAGATCTAGGTCGAAAAGAGGCTTGCCCTCAACGTCTCCACGGATTACTGGATCCGTTCAAGGAGAGGCGGCAACGACGAAGACGACGCCTAGGAAACACTTTCCGGCGGCGGCTAGGGACGGCGGACAGTCGACAGCGACTAGCGGCGGTCGGCGGAAGAGGCGACGACAATCGCGGATGCGGGACACTTCCCTCGCGAGAGAAGATGCGTCGTCGGCTTCGCGATTTAGGTCGAGAATGAACAATTACTTTTCCGGTTCAACAGTAAAACATATTTATACAGTGAACCAAGAAATTCGATAATCGCAGACCTGCCAAAAACTAGACTTAGAGAAATAAACCGGTCGAGACAGAATTCGGCGAGTATCGAACTGATATTCGACAAATTGGCAAGTGACCAGACGATACATGACGAATCGTGAAGAGGTCATGCCGATACTCGACAAATCGGCGAAAGATCATGACGATACTCGACGAATCGGCTAGAGGCCACGACGATACTCGCTGAATCGGCAAGAGGCCACGACGATACTCGCCGAATTTAAGCAATTCGTCGAAAAACCCCTTACCCATACTCGACGAATTTCCCTTAGCAATTTCCGACTACATACCGGTCAACCCATATTCACAATACTGGTCCCGGAATGAAATTCCACCATGTCCAGAACGTCATAGGCTTGGTCCTTCACTCATATCACATATGAGCAAGGCCAACACAAACCTATCCAACTTCTCCAGAGCTCTTATGTGCGACCCCAAAGGCTTATACTGGTTGACAATAAGGCTACATGCTTGATCACTTCCAGATCACCATGGTAGAACCAACATTGGAGGTTGTCCTTGCCAGACCAAAGCAAAGAGAGTGGAGCTTATCCCACATAGCTTTGGTAGTTTCATAATACATCGCAATCCGATTTGGTTCACCATCCATGGAGTTCAAGAGCTAAGATTGAACACGACCATCATCTCGAAGCCATTGCTCGGTTGGCTCGACAGGAGCGGCACGAGTGAGATAGTGAAGGAGAACTTTGGTCTTAAAAACACGTCACACGGAGTGCACAGTGCACCAATTCAACAAAGTTCATCTTGCCGACAAGAGAGAAAGAGAGACTGAGAGGGAGTACTAATCCATAGTTTGTCTCAAGCATAAGAGAGAAGACTCGGAGGAAGGGCCAGAAGAGTTGAGGAGGCAGGAGCAGCAACCGCTCCCATCGTCCAAAGGGATGAAAGAGCTTTCAGCAGGAGGCGTGATCAAAAAAGGGAAAACATCTGCCAAGCACAAGGACTAGCAAGCAGACAAGGTCGGGTCGTCACAGGATGAGGGTGGATAAGGTCAGCAGGTAGACAAGGCCAGCGGGTAGACGAGGTCGGGCGGACAACTATCTCACAACACAGGGACCAACCGACAGACAAGGTAAGGAGGACACACAGTAGGAATCAGCGAGCACCTAGGGAGAGCAAGTAGGGTAGGTCGTGATCGAAGTTATGCACGATCATAAGTTGGTTCAGTGGACACATGACCAGTAGAGTACACATAGAGACCTTCAACAGACACCTTGAGGCGGCCAACAGAGTACACGCGGACACTTTCAACAGACACCTTGAGGTGACAAGCAAAGTACACACGGCCATAGTTGGGTGCGGTCAGAGACGCGGTGGGCTCAGGGAAGAAAAACCGCAGGAACAAGCGGTCACCACAGGGCGCAGGCAAGAAAGAAAGAGCGGAGGACACCGAGCATCTCAAGAAGCGGGCTCATAGGTCGTGCGAACAGGAGCAACACAGACAAGGTAACGACGGCGTAGCAGGTCGTGCGAGCAAAAGCAAGGGTGGGTCACAACAGAGAGGTCTATAAAGCAGCAGGGAGGGAGGGAGAAACACAAAGAGGGAGAGCAGAGATCTGACGCAGAGGTACAGTCTCAAATAAGAGGGCGCAAGAGGCATGAGCGCAAATAAGAGATAGTGAGAACGAAGGTCTTGTCTGCGACGGGAGCAAGAGTTCAACCGAAAAAAACTAGAGGATTTGTTATGAGTGAATGCACTTACTTTCCATTTTATTTCATACGATTAGAGTTCAATTCATGTGCTAATTGTGTACTCTAGTTTAGTTGGTCACTACTCTAGTTCATGTGTAATCATTGATATCAGACTATGAATCCAATGATTTATGGATCCCTTGAATATCATCATAGATTTAATACCTACGAGCCACGTGGTACTTGTCTATGCGGTAGCCGGTAGCTCAATTCTAAATATTGAATGTAATTAGAATTTTTCACAGTGCATTAAAGCTTTTGTTATCATGCTAGACATGTTCAGTTTGCGACATGCTATCTGCTAATAAGTTATAATTTTTTCACTCAGACCAATAATTTTGACGTGCTTAGGAAAACTCGTCGTCAATTATGCAAAAATCTTTATAAACTGCATCACTATACTCATGATTAATCCTAGTTAATATTCATACGCGAAATGATCGCCATGATTCTAATTCTCATAATCTTAAATTCAATCGTCTTTTTTAAGTATTTTTTGTATTCAATCAATAGTTTGCTTATTTTATTATTTTCTTTTAAATATAATTATCCCAAATCAATCATGTGCCTAAATAAGTTCTGTTCAAGTTAACTATATCACAAATCAAACAGAATCTCTGTGGAGACAATATTTTCTTATCACTTTTATTATTTCTGCAACCCCGATGTACAACACGTGTTATATGTGGACATCAAAAATGCCTTAGTATGAGCAAACTCAATATACATATTTCATTTTAATTATTTTGATGTGGGCACTGTGAATGACTTTCAACCAAACATCAACCCTAAAATTTTCAATTAAATATCAACCCTAAATTTTTCTCATTTGTGCTTAGCAACAGGCTTCCTAAAACTTTGTTCCACTATTTTTTCCTAATGGTTATTACACATTCTATCCTTCATTGCACATGACTAATAACCATATAATCAACCAATGCAACTTTCGTCATCCATATAAGAGAAAACCCGCTCCAACTTACAATTTTTAGTGAACATTCATACAAAAAAGTATTCAATATTTCAAACTTCCATCAGTCTTAATAGTATTATATTATAGGATTCAGTAATCATATGCAAACTGAGACGGTCTTCAGAAACACATACAACTTCATTAGAATGTGCTATGTAGGTGAAAGGGTAATTTCTACAATGTAACAAGAGGTTAAAAAGTGGCATCACCACAAAGAAAAAGTAATTCTTTCACAAGCAAGATTTGGTATTTATATGTAACATGGAAATATCTCTACCCAACACAGAACTACAGATCTAGTTCTGATTATGTAAATGTACTTATAAGCTGGCTCAAAAGTAAATCAGTAAAAAAAATTATTACCTGAATTGGACTTGCGGCCAACAATAGCCCAGCGACACCTCCCCCAACCACACGACCATCCGGCCCAGCAAGTGAGACACTTAATCCACCGGTTCTACTTCTTCCACCATCAGAGTCGGTGGTTGTGAATGATCCAGAGAGAGAGAGTAATTCAAATCGACCCTGAAAGAAAATGGTTGGAAAAATTAAAAAATGCACAAAAAAAAATTTATGGTGAACTATAACTTGTTTGTCCAGTAACTCATTTCTTATAAAGTGAGTCAATATGTTTGTTTGGCTGTCTTGAGTTTCACATAAAACATCAACACTCAAGCCTTTATCCCACTATAGTGGGGTCGGCTAGCTGCACTTAAAACATCATTCAATAAAAAAGTATCTATATTATATATTTAAAAAATTCATCAATTTAGACGATTTTTTGCTTTTCCGAATTTACTCATATTATTTTTCCAAATTACACATTTTATCTATAATAGAACATAATAATAAAGATATTATATAGATATTATAAGTGAGATATTAAAATAGTGTTTAAATATACTATAGTAAATAACCTTCATAACTAATTTTATTGACATATTACTTAAATTAGCGATCGTGCACAGGTTCCCAGTTGCTCGGTATATGTATTAATGTGTGCCAGAAAACAATCTTGTTGGGGGGTACAAACAGGCGACTGGATACTTTCACCACTGCATCTGCACACGGAGGACCAGTAACAATTGAATGATGCTTTCACGGTCTTTCATAGTTGGTCTTCCCTATGAGTTAGGAGGAGCCAGGTTAGAAGGTATGTTAAGGAATGTCCTCGTAGATGGTTAGAGCTAGGCGACGATAGCAAAGTTGACTAGAAGGTTCTATTTGTCTTAATACTCGTACCATTCGTGGATTAGTTGACCCATCGAGTAAATTGAAGGAATGCATCTGCACTCTCCTGTAGCCTGTAGTGAGATAGTGAGGGAGACCTCATCCTTCCAGGTAAGAGAAAGAAGAGAGATTCTTTAAGCCGTCAATTTTAGTTCTACGCTGCATGCCTGGTGACTTACTAGAAGAAGAAGAAAGGTCTACGACAATTAGTTTTTACAAAAACAAAGTGAAGGCGACTTCCTAACCATCATTGAAGCTCGTTCCCAATATCATCAGGTGATTTTCAAAAATGAGAATCTCAAAAATGAGAATCCATTTTCAACCAAACGAAAAATAAAACTTGCTTTGGGAAGAGATCCAACCATTTCCAAGTACTTGCAATAAATAAACTGGTCCCAAGGGATGGGAATGATAACGAGAATGAAACTAGGTGAGAAAGTAAAGAATACTAAGAATTAGAAGAAATCAAGATGATTAAGCTGTTTCCTATGTCTGTTTGCGAGCACAAATCAATCAAGAGCTTGCTTAAAATCTATACACTGGTCCCAAACAGAGCCTAGTTTCTAGAAGGGTACAAAAATGGCTTGATCTTAACTAATAAAATATGCTCTAATACATATGCCTTACATATCGGGAACTTTTTGAAGTCGGAAAACTCCGGACCATCCCTTACAAATAAAATGTGCTACTAAACCAATTTAGCCTTGAGCTAGGACCCAAGCTGCCACCTCACCTAGAGGTCAAACCGAGCTCCATCGGGTCAACTATGACCATATTCACTTGATCTAACCCCCTCCCCCGATCTGAATGGGATATGACTAATAAAATGTGATACATTGGTTGACCCCAAATAAATGTGAAATAATTAAAATAACCCTTGAAATCTTGTAGCACGGGGACGGGGTCATGATACGGGATACGATACGAAATGGATATGAGAAACGTGATTAAAAATCAAGGATACAAAAAAATTATTTAACAAAAATTAATTATTTAAATATCCGTATTAATTAATATGAAAACAAGACAACTAATAAACTAACTGTACATACCTTGAACTATAACATATATTATGAAAACTAGGACTTCAAACTTATATTATATATTATATAGGCTTTTTGGCAAAGTGCACCCTCGAAATACAGGCTTTTGGCAAAATGCACCCCGAAAGTTTAAAATTGGCAAAATGCATCCCCCAAAATGGTTTTTTTTTGCAATGTGCACCCTAAAGTGTACATTTTTGCCATTTTATTTATTGCCTATTGAGGGTGCACTTTGCCAAAAAAAACCATTTTGGGGAGTGCATTTTGCAAATTTTACACTTTAGGAGTGCATTTTGTCAAAAGCCAATATTTTGAGGGTGCACTTTGCCAAAAGCCATATTATATATCATCGCAATTCATATAAAGCAATAAGAAATGAAGAAAAGAATCAAGGAGGGAGCACTATAAAGACCAATGTATCACATGTCCACATCATTACATGAATTGATCAATGGATCATTATATTCACATTCAAAAACATCAATGGTTTAGAAATTAAACATGAGTGGTGTTATAGGCACCTCAATTTTGGATATTTGCACACCAAAAACTCCCACACCACCCGACTCACGCCTAACCCCGTCTGCTCGTTCGCGAAAAACAGGTTCTCGCACATCTTCTCGTCGGCGACCCCTACAGTCCCCCGCCGACCATCATTCCAACCGGCGAATCGCTCCTCTAGACCAGTAAGAGCTCCTCTTCTACTTCTTGGCTCTTTTTCTAGGGTTGAAAGCCCTCTTTTTTGGTTATGGTTTCGACTTTTAGGCGTCATTTTTGCTCCAATTCATTGTGTTTTGCTTTCTACTGGCGAAAGGTCTCTTTCTATTTCATTTTGCAGCCGATAGGAAGGTAAAAATTTTCATTATCTTATTCACCTCCATTTTTTGACGAAAACTCTCTATTTCGACTTGTGCAAGAAAATAACCACTAATATTCATTTCTGATGATCATCAACAACAACAAGACTCAAGCCTTTATCCCACTATAGTGGGGTTTTTGATGATCCTGTGATGAAATTTAATTCAATTTTAAGAAAAAAATTCTATTCAAAATTTTTTGGAAAATGTATTCTCTTGTAAAAATTAGTTTTACTTATGGTGTTTTGATGAAAGTTGTGCTATTCATCTGGTTATGGTGTATTCATGATAGTTTGTGGTGTTTACCTTCTTATCAAATGAAATGTGGTGTTTTCATGAATTTTTCCTTTGGAAAGCATGGTGTTTATTCATTTTTTGTATTCATTTTTACTCCAGATCATTGTGTTTTACTTTCTAGTGGTGAAAGGTCTCTTTTTTCATTTTCTTATTCACCTTCATTTTTTGATGAAAACTCTCTATTTCGACTTTTGCAAGAAAATAACCACTAATATTCATTTCTAATGATCAACAACAACAACACTCAAGCCTTTATCCCACTATAGTGGGGTTTCTGATGATCATGTGATGAAATTTAATTTGATTTCAAGAAAAAAAATTCTATTTAATTTTTTTTGGAAAATGTATTCTCTTGTAAAAATTAGTTTTACTTATGGTGTTTTGATGAATGTTGTGCAATTCATATGGTTATGGTGTATTCATGATATTTTGTGATGTTTATCCTCTTATCAAATGAAATGTGGTGTTTTCATGAATTTTTCCTTTGGAAAGCAAGGTGTTTATTCATTTTTTTGTATTTATAGGTTAACATGAATGTGGAGCATACATTGTCGTTAGTTGAGCACCAATCTAGAAACAGTTTAGTAGATGTTGGATTGTAGTTTGTGACATATACGGTATTCCTTAGCAAAGAGGACCTAGTTAAGCGGGTATGTGATAGGAGAGAACTAGAGAGAAGGAAACTAAAGAGAGAACTAGAGAGGAATTAGGGTTAGAGAAGGAGGAGAGAAATACCTTGAATATTCTTCAATGCATCTAAAAGAGGGCCCCCGGGTATAAATATACCCGGGCCCAAAAGGGGCCAGTCGGCCCCTCCCACGGGGCTGAACCGGGTGGGTTCAGCCCCAAACCGCCGACTTTAGAGAGTGGGGGCTGAACCGGATGGTTCAGCCTCGTTGCTACCTGTCGTTGTCTTCGGCTTGCGAGCTAGCGAGCGTATGTACGCCCAAAGAACTGAGTCATGTTCGGGGGCGTAACATTCCCCTCCCCATCAAGAACCAGCTTGTCCTCAAGGTGGTAGTCTGGGTAAAGCTCCCTGACTCCAACAGATCCACCCAAGAATTGTGTGTTGTTGACAAGTGCTTCCATTTGACAAGGAGCTCGGGACGGTACTCGGTACCCTGACGTTTCCATCTGAGCATCAAGATCTCTTCGGGTATCGGGCGCAGTTCGCCTGCGACTGTGGCTTCTGGAAGGAATGTGCTAACCTGAATTGTGTCGTCGAGCTTCTGTTTAAACAGGGATACATGGAACGTCGGATGAATGCGCGAGCCCTCGGGAAGGGCCAAGGTGTAAGCGACCGGACCCACACGGCGGATGATACGAAAAGGCTCATAGTAACGAGGAGTCAGTTTCTGGTTCGTCCGGTGGGCCACGGACACCTGCCTGCAAGGGAGGATCTTGAGGAAAACATCATCGTCAACGGCGAACTCCCGTTCCTTGCGATGCTTGGCGGTCTGGGCCTACATGCGGTCCTGTGCGGTACGGAGGTTCTCACGCAAAGTGGCGATAGTACGGTCCCGGTCTCTGAGTGCCCGATCCACAGCTGGAATTGTTGTGCTGCCCGGTTCATAGCTGCTCAAGGAGGGAGGACAACCATAAACGACCTCGAATGGGGTCATCTTGCTGGCGGAATGGTAGGAAGTGTTGTAGCAATATTCAGCCCAGTGCAGCCAACTGGTCCATGTCCGCGGCTCGTCCATCACGAAGCAACGAAGGTATGTTTCCACACCCCGATTGAGAACCTCGGTCTGGCCATCTGTCTTGGGGGTGATTTGCCATGCTGAAGCGCAGACAAGTCCCCTGTAATCGAAAAAGCTCCCGCCAGAAATTGCCCACGAAAGTCGGATCCCGATCGAAAATGATAGTGCGTGGTATGTCGTGGAGGCGGACAATTTCTCGAACAAAGAGAGTGGCGACGGACTCGTCGGTGTACAGATGGCTTAACACCAGCAAAATGACCATATTTTGAGAGCTTGTCGACCACGACCAATATAACTGTCTTGTCCTGAGACTTGGGCAACCCGTCGATGAAATCCATGGACACTGTCTCCCAGATGAGGTACGGTATCTCTAGAGGTGTAAGCAAGCAAACCGGAGAGGTCGTCTCAGATTTCTGTCGCTGGCATATCTCGCACTGCCGTACAAACTGTTGGATGTCGCGTCATAATCCCGTCCAAAACACATTCGCCCGCGCCCGCTGAAGAGTCCGGAACATGCCCGCATGACCACCTGTTGGGGAAGAGTGGAACTCGTGCATCATAACCGATTTCCAGGTGGACTGTGGTGGAATGACCACTCGGTCCTGATAATAAAGTCTGTCATTCATCAGCAGGTAACCCAGTGTAGTGGGCTGCCCTTGCCGAAGGGACTCCACAATGACTCGCAGTGTGGGGTCTCGCATGATCTCCTCCTGAATATCATCTAGAGAGTCGAGTAGGGGGCCCGAAAGTTGGCCGATGGAGCTCTCCAGTAAGCAGGATAAAGGCGTAGGCAACCACGTTCTCCCTGCCTTGGCGGTAAAGAATCTCATAATCATAGCCCAACAGTTTAGTCACCCACTTTTGTTGAAGCGGAGAGGAGACGCACTGTTCCAAGAAGTGCTTCAAGCTCTGATGGTCAGTACGGATTGTGAAATGTCTCCCCAACAAGTATGGCCGCCACATAGCCACCGCATGAATGATCGCCAACATCTCCTTCTCATAAGTGGAAAGCGGGTGTGAGGTGCTAACGCCTGTAGAAGGCCAGAGGTCGGCCCTCCTGCATCAACTGCATCAACACCGCGTCGATGCCCACGTCGGAGGCATCAGTTTCGAGCACAAACTCCTTGTTGAAATCGGAAAGGGCGAGAACCGGAGTGGTCGTCATGGCCTCCTTAAGGGCCTGGAATGTTGCGTCCTCCTCCTCCGACCAATGGAAGGCTTCCTTCTGTAATAATTGAGTCAGTGGACGAGCGATCTTGCCATAATCCTTGACAAATCGCCTGTAATAACCGGTGAGGCCCAGGAAGCCTCGTAATGCTCGAACCATATGAAGGCGAGGCCACGAAAGCATGCTCTCGATCTTCTTGGGATCATCCTTGACACCGCTAGCGGAGACCAAATGTCCCAGGTACTCCACCTCCGCTTGCTCGAACGAACACTCGTATAGCTGGTGTTGGCGGAGGATGGTGAAAACATGCTCGACATGGACCAAGTGCTCCTCCCAACTGGTACTGTAAATGAGGATATCATCAAAAAAAATCAGCACTGATCGACGGAGTAGAAAACGAAAGATCTTGTTCAGGACGGCTTGGAACGTGGACGGGGCGTTGGTGAGCCTAAAAAGCATCACCAGGAACTCATAGTGCCCATCATGCGTACGGAAAACTGTCTTGTGTATGTCCACCTCCCACATCCGAATCTGATGGTAGCCCGATCGAAGGCCGAGCTTGGTAAAGAGATGAGCGCCATGCAGTTCGTCTAACAATTCCTCAATCAGAGGAATGGTGAACTTATCCTTGATAATAGAACTATTCAGACCTCGGTAGTCCACACAAAACCGCCACGACCCGTCCTTTTTTTTGACCAGGATGATGGGAGACGAAAAGGAGCTAGTACCGGGGCGGATGATACCGACAGTAAGCATTTCCTGAACGCTGCGCTCTATCTCAGTCTTCTGGATGTACAGGTAGCGGTACAGTCGGATGTTGGTGGGTTCGGCTCACGTCTTGAGCTGGATCTGATGATCTCTGAATCGCGGCGGTGGAAGAGTGCAGGGTGTCAGAAATATATCGGCATACTGGGCCAGCAACGCCTGCATCTGAACTGGTACAACTGGAGGAGCGGTGGGAGCCGGTGTGACCTCCATAATCACTGCCATCGTGTTGCCCTGACTTTCTAGTCGCTCCAAACTCCGAAGGAAAACTTCCTTCATCGGGGAAGATTTTAGGCCCCCCAGACAGTAATGTTTCCCATGCTACAAGAACTCCATGGTCATCTGATCCCAGTCAAATGTAACCTGCCTCAGTTGTTGTAACCACTGAACCCCAAGCACCATGTTGGATCCCCTGATAGGAAGAAGATAGACGTCAGTGCGCCCTGAGTACCCCTGTATCCGTAACTCCACTCCCTTCAGAACACCCTCGCATTGAAGTTTGCTCTCGTCGGCCACCATGACATGAAAAGCAGCTCCCTTATCAATCACGTGCCCCACTCGTTGTTCTACCTCGAGATGAATGAAGTTGTGGGTACTCCTACTATCCACCAAAATCTTCACCTTCTCCTGACTAATCTTTCATGCGATTCACATAGTGAGGGGAGCGCTGCATCCTTCCATCGCATGTATGGATACCCCAAACTCTGCCAAGTCCAATTCCCCCTCCAACTCTGACTCGGGGGAAAGCTCGTCCTCCACATCCTCATGTAGCATGTAAACCTGTATCTTCTGGCATTTATGACCGGGTACAAACTTTTCGTCGCAGTTGAAAGGCTGATTTGCATTTTGCACCCCCCAATTACACCATTTTGGCACTTTGCACCCTAAATTATTAAATTTGGCACTTTGCACCCACATTTACACTTTCTTTGGCACTCTGCACCCCAGCCTTAATATGAGGGGGTATTTCGATCATTTTGTCATTTTGAGTTGAAATTTTTTTTTCCTGACTGCCGCCTTCTAAAAAATATGAACGCAAGATTGCATTGTCGGCGGTCTCCTGTCTTTCAGGTCCATCTCACCCACACAGAAAGCTTTTTGATCGTTCTTTGAAGATATTGTAGTCTTGTAGATATATATATATATATATATATGGGGTTACTCTAGTGCGGGCGTACGGGCAAGGATTAATGAGATTTCAAATCGAAAAGTAATCAACATGAAAGTTGTAGATCCCGGCGAGACGAACAACTTTCATGTTGATCACTTTTTGATTTGGAGCTTTCTTGGAACTCGATTTGGACCCCGAAATCTGGGACGGCGGAACTGCTACAGTAAAGCGTCCGCCGCCACAGATTTCGGGAACCAAATCGAGGTCTAAGACGGCTTCAAATCAAAAAGTGATTAACATGAAAGTTGTAGATCTCGACGATATCTATAACTTTCATGTTGAATAGTTTTCCTAAAAATGCCGTTTAGGCTCCCGATTTAGCCCCCGAAAAAATCAGGCGGAACATATGTATGTTCCGCCTGAATTTTTTCGGGGGCCAAATCGGGGGCCTAAACGGCATTTTTAGGAAAAGTGTTCAACATGAAAGTTGTAGATATCGTCGAGAACTACAACTTTCATGTTGAACACTTTTCCTAAAAATGCCCGTAAAAGACGCAGTTTTAAAAGATGCGTATATAATTATATCCACGTAATGCGGATATACATTAAACTCATATATATATATATATATCTACTAGATTACAATATCTTCAAAGAACGATCAAAAAGCTTCCGGTGTGGGTGAGATGGACCTGAAAGACAGGCGACCGCCGACAATGCAATCTTGCGTCCATATTTTTTAGAAGGCGGCAGTCAGGAAAAATTTCAACTCAAAATGACAAAATGACCGAAATACCCCCTCATATTAAGGCTGGGGTGCAAAGTGCCAAAGAAAATGAAAATGAGGGGTGCAAAGTGCCAAATTTAATAATTTGGGGTGTAAAGTGCCAAAATGATGTAATTGGGGGGTGCAAAGTGCAAATCAGCCCAGTTGAAACAAAGTCATTTCTCCTTCCTCTCCTGTAGTTCGACCCATGATAATCGTGTCACAGTTGGTTTGCCGGCCGCCGGTAGCTCTCGCCTGACAGACGTCGGTGTAGTCATGGGCCTCCCCGTGGTGCGGGTTCGCTGTCTGTTGAAGCGCTCCTCCTGAATGCGAGCCAAGCTAATGGCATGGTTCAGACTGCGAGGTATATAGGCATGCACCTCATCACGTAAGTGGTCCTTTAGTCCTGATACAAAACAGCTGAGTAATGTCCTCTCCTCCCAGTGTACTCGATTTGCCAGTTTTTCAAACTCTGTATGTTGGAACCCTAGGTTTTGATTTGAGTTCAGTCCTCTCTTTCTGTCTCTTGACCCAAGATTTATCTATGGTCAAAGGTTAGTTGATAGGTTAGATTCTCTAGTTGTGTAGAATTGCTTTTCCAGATGAATATTTGGTTAAGTAGTTTTTCGTTCGACTATAGTCGAACGTCGCTCGACTATCGTCTATCGGCTGATCGACGATCGTCTATCAGTTGGTCGACGTTCTGTCTGTGTTGATAGGTCGACTATCTGTTTGATAGGTCGACTATCTGTTTGCTTTGGTAGTTCGACTATCTGTCCTGATAGTTCAATTATCTGATAGCTCGACTATCTGTTGATAGGTCGACTATCTGTTGTCTTTGATAGTTCGACTATCTGCTTGGATAGTTCAACTATCTGATAGCTCGACTATCTGTTGATAGGTCGACTATCTGTTGTCTTTGATAGTTCGACTATCTGCTTGGATAGTTCAATTATCTGATAGCTCGACTATCTGTTGATAGGTCGACTATCTGTGTTGCTTTGATAGTTCGACTATCTGTTGATAGGTCGACTATCTGTGTTGCTTGATAGTTCGACTATCTGCTTGGATAGTTCAACTATCTGATAGTTTGACTATCTGTCTTGATAGATCGACTATCTGTTTTTCTGTGATAGGTCGATTATCTGTTTGATAGATCGACTATCTGTTTTGTTTGGTAGTTCGACTATCTGTCTTGATAGATCGACTATCTGATAGCTCGACTATCTGTTCTGATAGATCGACTATCTGCTGAGGTAGTTCGACTATCTTCTTTGATAGTTCGACTATCTGGATCGTTCGACTATCTGTCTGATAGGTCGACGATCTCCGTGCTTCGGTCGACGATCTCCGTGGGTCGTTCGACGTTTTGCTGTATGTCTTGAGTAGTTTTGTCGTCTTCTATGATGTGATTAATTTCATACTTATTTTGGCATATTTTATAAAAGATTATCTGAATAAATTGTGATATTATTTCCATGCAATATCAGTTCCATTCCTTATGCATGAGCTAATCTTTTTCTGACAAAGTTGTTTGTCTTGTAGCTGAGATATGTTTTCTGCTTTATCTGTCAGGCTGTCCTTTATAGCCGTTAGACTCAAAAAGTCTTCCTTGGCTGTAAAGAGTCTTTTCTGATATGACTTTCTCTAGTTTTATTTCATCAGAATTATTTGCAGCTTCTTAGAAAGCTTTATCCTCTTATAGGATACCTGTCTGCAGTATTTTGTTTTGCTTTATGCTTTTTGCAGCCCAGCTTGCAGAGTTCAGTAGAAGATAAGATTCAAACTCAAGTTAGAGTCGTTGCTGCTGCTGCTATATAAAGACTTCTTTGAAGAAAGAAATCAACTAGTTCTCACATATTGAAAAGCTAACTGCAGCATTCAAACTAAAAGCTTACAGTTTCCAACTGCTCTCAGCTCATTCACATCTAACTGAGAAGAAGTTGTAGTTCTTCACTCTTCTTCAACCTGAGTTCTCCTGCTTACAGAAAGATCTTCACTCAGAGCCTTTTGAAGAAGAAGAAGAAGAAGATAGCTGCCTAAAGAAGAAATCTTATTTCATATCATTTATCTTCTTGTAGCTTTTTCCTTCAGTATTTTCTGAAGTGTTTCTGCACTGAAGCAAGACTTCACCTGGACGTTCTTTTAGCCAGGGGGAGCCTTGATTCTTTTAGAGTTTTCTAGCTCAGTGCAAGTTATTGTGCTTCTCTAATCTATTGTAAAATAGAGAAGACACCTTAACCTCCTTTCCCCCTCCTGTAAAGGGTTATTACTCCCTTCAAAAGTATCCCTTGGTGGCAGGGCACCTGATCAAAAACCTGTGTTGGTTTTTAGACACCTGATCAAAAGTCTAAAGGGTTTTTGGATCTACCTGAAGCAGATCTTGTTGGTGGCAGGGCACCTGATCAAAAATCTGAGTGGATTCATACCTTGTTGGTAGAAGAGTGGACGTACCCAAGTTGTTTGGGGAACCACTATAAATTCTTTGTGTCGTCTGGATTGCTTTAATTAATTACTTGCATTGTGGTTGTGATTAGACTTTAACTAGGTTTGCTAGTTGCTGTTTAGGATTCCAAGCCTTAACTGTAATTACAGTTGGCTGCTTTTTGTGCACATCACTTGTGTTAGGCTTTAGGGTTTAATCTCAAATATCTATAATCTTCATTCCGCAATTAACTCCAAGGAAGTTGAGTAGACAGTCAACTTTGCTAGTGCAATTTTTGATTACTCTATTCACCCCCCCTCTAGAGTAGTATCTATCCCTTTTCTTTCAATTGGTATCAGAGGATTATTACTCTATTCCAAGCCTTAACGGTACTCCAACATTGTTCCCTTCTGACACAGCTTCTGCAGGAGAGCATCAAAGTCCTCATACTCCAACGGATCGAATCTGGTGGTTAACCCCTCCACAAAATCCATCCAGGGCATGTAGTTCCTGCCCCTCAAGAACCACTGCGTCCACTGAAAGGCGTCATCCTCCAAATGGAAGGACGCTAGCCGCACCCAATGGCCCTCCGGAACCTCTTGATAATTGAAAAAAAAACTCGGCCTTGTGCACCCACTCTAAAGCGTTTCCTCCTTTGAATTTAGGAAAATTCATGTGTGTCAATTTCGGAGGCATGTATGCCCGCGGGGCGGCTTGACCTTGCCACCCTTGTTCCTGCCCATACCATGCCTGTCTTCGCGTATACATAGGGCCGAGATTTGCCCCCAGGAAACCTTGAGTGTGCTGGCCTCCCCAATAAGCGCCCGGTCTGAAGCCCCCGGAGGAACGCCGCCACAAGGGTGGGGTAGGAGACCCCCGCACCTCCTATCTGCATGTTTGAAGCCCGTCCGACCCCGTAGTGCTCGCCGCCGACTCGTCCCCAAGGAGCGCGCACAGATCCGCACTCAGGAGCCCCGATCGGAGGCCCGCGATGTCCCCAGGTCGATGTCGCGTCTCCCGCCACCGCCGACCGAGCTGCTGGACCCGCCCTCGCGCGCCCTGGATCGGTCGATCCCGGAAACTCGCCGACCATCATTGTGTGATGTTGCAATGCGATCCTTTCTTTGGTTAGATTTTGCAAGCCACCGCCTTCCTCAAGCACTGTGGCCTTCCCCTTCAGATTTTGCGATAACAAGGCTTTGAGTTCTTCCATGCGGGCGTCGATCCGTTCCTCTAACCGTTGCGTGGACACCTTCATCTCTTCTTCGATGGAGGCCACCGAATCCGTCAATCCGACATAGTTTTCCTCGAGGGTTTCCAAACAATTGAGTTCTTCTTGTGAGCGGGTGTTCACCATGGCCGAAGGATGAATCCTCTGATACCAAATGATATGAGAGAACTAGAAAGAAGGAAACTAAAGGGAGAACTAGAGAGGAATTAGGGTTAGAGAAGGAGAGAAATACCTTGAATATTCTTCAATGCATCCAAAAGAGAGGGCCCCCGGGTATAAATATACCTAGGCCCAAGAGGGGCCGACCGGCCCCTCCCACGAGGCTGAACCGGGTGGGTTCGGCCCCAAACCGCTGGCTTTAGAGAGTGGGGGCTGAACTGGATGGTTCAGCCTCGTTGCCACCTGTCGTCGTCTTCCGCCTGTGAGCGTGTGTACGCCCAAAGAACTGAGTCATGTTCGGGAGCGTAATATTTTGTAATGTTGCTAAAGGAGTGGGGTTTGTTGTTGTTATTCAGAAAGCAGATAAGCTTGATGGGAGACCTAAACTAATGGTTTTTTGGGTTGTGATAGGGGTGGTTCTCCTCGTGATAATCAACATTCAAAGGGTTTGGCGAAAAAATATAAGAAAAACAAGCTCCAAAATGTGTGGATGTTCATTTTCTTTACTTGGACAAAAAATGCATGTGCGGATGAATGTAAAGTTGAAGTCAAACGTGGGTAGCAAATCATGAATTTGTACATCTTGAGGCACACGGCTATGCTGCAAGGCTAAATGAAAATGAACAAAAGATTGTTGAGAAAATGTGTGCATCCGACACAAAGCCTCAAAAAATTCTGTCTACTTTAAAAAGGAGAAATCAAACAAATTCTCTCGTCATGAGAACCATTTGACGGTGGGACTCCAATTCAGTTTCTCTGCAAGTGTATTAAGGATATGAAATACATTAGTTATAATCATGTTAACCATGTTAATAATAATTTTGAGAGCTTATATTTAGTTAAACAATATGTTTCCAGATGTTTTTATCATTGATTGCACCTACAAGACGATTTGCTATAAATTACCTTTGCTTTCCATTGTTGGGTTGACATCTATGAATTTGACATTGTTCTCAGCATATGCTTTTATGTCCAATGAAACCAAAGACACTATAAATGGGCATTTAAGTGTTTTTAAAAGTATGTTGGATACAACTTTTTGGCCAAATTTAATGATAGTTGACAGGGAAGTAGTTTTAATGAATAACATAAAAGTGACTTTCTCTCAGACAAGAATTATATTATGTCAAGTGCACATGAACCAAAATATATTAGCACATTGTAAGAAGTTCTTCGAGCATGGTAAGGAAAGTGAAGTTTTTTAACAAGAATGGTAAACTTTGGTGAACTCGCAAACTGTTAATGATTACTATCTTTGGATTGTACTTCAGTGCCAACTCCATTAGACAAATGGATGACAATGTCGGACATAAGATAGTGATCATATTATGATATAATATAGTGGTAGTTCATTACTTAAAATTTCAGACTTCCACATTCCTACCTCTGCACACTACAACTCCAACAAGCCATAAGACTATCTTTATTGGATTTGTCAACGATAATCACTACATTCACTTGTTGATGTGCGACGATTGTTCGCTACCACCATTGATCTCTATGTGGACTACATATCATGATACAGTTGCAGAGGAGTGAAACTTAAATTAAATCTCAAGAGATATAGTTCTCCATGACAACGAACAAGAGGAAGAAGTTATTAATTTGGTAGATCCATGATATGAGGTAAACTCATATTTTATTAATCATTCATAATAACAACTAATTTTTGCTATAATATTAATATACAAGTTTTTGTGCAGATAGTTGGAGTCTAATATTTATAGGTGGCGTTCATCGCAAAAAGGCAATACACAATGTAGAGATATAATATTGCATTTTCAAAAAAATTTAGTGACAATTGATACATAATAAAAATCTTATGTAAGTTTATATATATGCATGTTGAGAATACTGAAAAGAAATTGAGTGGAAGTTTTTGAAGCATTGATATAATCTACTAACATAGTGATTGTTTAAGTTGCCTAACTCAAAAAATTCCCTGCTTTTGAGCAGGGTACCGCCCACAAGTAGTTTTTTAAGTTGATTTACAAATTTTAAAAAATTAATTTTGGTGTGTCATTATAGGCTTGGTGTGCAAATATATGAATTTGGGCTGCATTTATACTTCAGTTGTACATATTCAAAATTGGTGTGCATATAACACCCCTTAAACATTCTCTCCAACAATATCAACTTCATTATCTTTTTTCCACAATTGAGAGCTCCAACCTTGATTCATCAAGCGAAAGATTAATTATCTCAAGTGTATCTATATCTTCAAATGACTCAAAGTCATCGTTCACAATATTTCACAACCTAGACTTTCCTCCATTGTATTTTTGATCTCTTCTAGAAAGAACTAGAAATTGATGTGGATACTTATTAAATATTCGACACGTTGCGGTGTCATTCTGTTATTTTTCATTGAATGGATAAAGAAGTACTTCAATTTACTTTTACGTCTGAAGAAGATGGTTGTACTAGTAGCATTAAAGCTATGGTTTGAAGCGAAAGGGCCGACGAACAATGATTAATCCACCAAGTTTTTTGATCTAGAATATAACGTTTTTGAATTAAATCATAGTCGTTAAAATCTCCTGATTTGTCAATGAATTCAACAAACTCTTTGACAACTACATTATGCTTCAATAAGTATGAAAAATATTTTTTCAAACATTTAACCATTTCCTTGCTAATTTCAAAACCTTTCTGAGGAACAACTCAATTTGAATCCTCTGCTAGCAAATATTCACTATAATATCTGGTAAAATAATAAAAAAATATTAAAAATTATTAAATTAAAAAATTTTAATAATACAAAAGATATAAAATATAAATTTATAATAATAAAAAAAATAATTACTTTGTATTTCATGAATATGCAAAGCAATGAAGTGGAATGTTATCTTGTTCCAATGATCGACAAGAATAATATTTAATACCTCAAAAAAGATAGATACATCTTCTCTTTTTCTCTCATGAGCATAGATAGTCTTCTTCACCCTTTCAATCATTGTGACCCACATATCACATATATTAAATGAAGATAGCTTGTCCACATCGCAAAAGTGAATCCATATCATATAAGAGCGTTGAACGAAAGAATGTCTCAATGGAATTCCACAAATCAACATCCAATACTTTCTCTTTCACATGTCAAGATTTTTTTGTATTATCATCATGATATATAAGTCAATGATCATTAATAACCATTATTTGAAGTTCATTTTTTATAAATTTGGATCATTTATATGATGATCATTGATGCAAAACGAGTTTCGTCAATAAATAATAATTTTAAACTCACAGACTCATTAAACTTTAAAATTTTGTGGAATGATTCATTATATAGTTTTTAATGAACATTGCATCATCATCTATATGGGTAATTCATGACCATTCTTCAAATGTAACTGCATTATTTTCCGGATTTTTAGTGACATGTTTTCAAAATTAGATTGAGAATTGCGCCACACAATCAGACCAAAAAATTGATGGAAACTCACTCTCAATTAGTCCCCCCCTGTAATTTGCCGAATTATCTATTATAACTTGAACAACATTCTCATTTCTGATTTCTAAAATTACCTCTTTAATCAAATATATAATGAAGTACTTGTCTTTGGTTTGACCTTCACAATTAACTGCCTTCAAAAACATTGCTTTTGAATGGGTATTGCCATAATATTGATGAGTGGTCGTTTATATGGATCGCTCCATCCATCACATACAATGTTAACTCCCTTGTCAACCCACATCCTTCGTATAAGAGCTAATCTTCTTTCAATTCATATCTTCTCTTTCAAAAACAAGATGGTTCTCAATGAATTATATCTGGGTGGTACATATCCGACAAGGTTATGACTAGCGACAAAGGTATATGATTCTCTCCAATACAGATTTCTTGCTAGATTAAATGATAACCTCGTTGAATAAAGTGCTCTAGAAATTAAGGCATCAAAATGAGCGGGAATTGATCGGGTTGGTTATGGCAGGGCGATACTAGAAGAACATGTTTCATTGGACACTTAAGAAGACCATGTTTCATTGGACACTTAAGAAGAACATGTTTCATTGGACACTTAAGAAGAACATGTTTCATTGGACACTTAAGAAGAACATGTTTCATTGGACACTTAAGAAGAACATGTTTCATTGGACACTTAAGAAGAACATGTTTCATTGGACACTTAAGAAGAACATGTTTCATTGGACACTTAAGAAGAACATGTTTCATTGGACACTTAAGAAGAACATGTTTCATTGGACACTTAAGAAGAACATGTTTCATTGGACACCGTAGGCGATACATGCACTTCAAGATTTGAAGGCATCCCTCGCATGCGCCTTAGTCCTACAACTCCTTGACTTCACACAAGATATTGTGGTGGAATGTGATGCATTGGGGAGAGGGTGAGCAGTCCTACAACAACATAAACACCTCAATTGTGTTCTTCATACCCAAATTGGTGATGCATCATATGAAGTTGCACCTTTACGAGCGGGAATTGATCGGGTTAATTAATGCAAGGTGACACTAGAGACCGTACTTGTGGGGCCGTAATTTCAGCATTAGAACAAACCACCACAGTCTTAAGTACCTTCTGAAGTAAAAAATTGACCATGTCCCCACAACAGCATTAGATCAATTAACTCATGGAGATTGACTTCACGGAGGAGTATCGGGTGGTTAAGCTAAACAGAGCTGTGAATGTACTTTCCCATCGCCACAAGGAGAATAGTGTCTCACTATCAATTTCTGAACCACACTTGGCATTGTTCGAGGCCGTTTGAGAGGAGGGGAGTTTCAACTATCATGGCGCAAATATTGGCTAGCATACAGGTGGGAGGGCTCCCCAATCGATAGAGTTGCACAAAGGGGTTGATTCGGACACAAGGGGAAAATCTTACCTCCTACCAACTGTTCAGGTGTGATTCATCTCAAATCAATGTTTGTAAAAATACTCAATGTTTTCAAAAAAACAACTTTCAAACAACTATTCTACCAAACATTTTAAATGAAAAAACTATATTCGATCAACACTTAAGTACAGACTCTCTAAACAATCTGCAACTTTCTCATCACTACTTTTCTAACAACTCTATTCTCATGGCTCTAATGATCAACGACTTTTCATCAGCACCAGCTGTCCCAAACAGAACCTTAATGTGCAACACACAAGTTTATATTGTGTTGGCAGTGATATTAATTTATTAATTTCTCCTAGGTCGCAGACTTCAATAATATTAACAATTTTATTTTGTTGTCTATTAAACCAAACACTCTAAATATATAATTTAAAAAGTCATCTGATATAACATTGGGATATATCGACCGATATATTCCAAAAGATTCGTTTTGTCTATGAAACCTTTAATATCAGCCGATATCCACAACATGATTCTTTCATAGATCTTAGCCAATATTTCCAGGGATTTCATGGTTGACATGTTCTTAAGGCAAATCCAGTGTTTTTGTAGGTCGCCCGCTACTCAAAATATGCTTCATACCCTTGAGTTACATTTATACAACAGTTAGTGTGGCGCGAGTTTTTTTTGAGCATGTCGTGTGCCTTTATGGGATTCCTGAGACCACAACGCAATTTTTACAAATAAGTTTGGGTGTAAGTTATTTCACCTCTCCAGTACCAAGTCGGTCTTATCCTCTGCAAGTCACCCACAGTCTGACTTCGATACAAAGATGTACTTGCGATGCTTGGTGGGAGATAACCACGAGTTCTTGGGTCGGACGGTTGGTTTGGGACCTTGGGTTGAGTACTATTATAACACCTCTTAGTACTTATCGTTGCGAACAACACCATTCAAGGCAATTTATGGTCGTGACTCACCTACAATCATAACATATACACTAACAAAGCTAGAAGGGCTGGATCTACTACTCCAGACCAGAGATTCGATATTAGTTGTAGCACGTGAACATCTCCAGACTCGGGAAAAGCAAAAAAATACTACGATGGCGGACACGCCAATGGAGTTCGAAATGCACACATGGGTGCGATTGAAGCACATAAATAGTTGATGATCGCGCTACACTTGAGCAGCAAGCTCTCACCCAAATAATATGGATCATTCCAAGTAAG
Organism: Platanthera zijinensis; assembly: GCA_039513925.1. Lineage (NCBI taxonomy): Eukaryota > Viridiplantae > Streptophyta > Magnoliopsida > Asparagales > Orchidaceae > Platanthera > Platanthera zijinensis. The sequence goes on along the minus strand of CM077086.1, from coordinate 44,114,713 downwards.
ATAGATGATTGCCTTGGTGACTTATCTCCTGATACTGCTAGTTAGGTAGATGAAACATGTTGTCTTCCACGACTTGCTTAAATACCATTGATATGACGATATTCGGGTTGAGAAATGGTCGTGGTTGTTGAATTTTTTGAAGTGAAAGTGGCAGCCTGGGCGGACTGTCTGCGCGGTCTGTGCGGACATTATTGGCGGTTTGGGTCAGACTGTGCGGTATGTGCGGACTGAGCTGGCGACTAGACAGGTCGGCCAGCGTTCTGCAAGTCGTTCACCAGCAATTCCAGGCAGATAGGCCTTGTATCCGCGATTGGTGCGTTCTGGTGTTCGCCATGCTGGGCGGACTTGTGTTGGAGTCCGCTTGTTCCAGCAGTCTTGGTGAACCTGGTGTTGGTTCCAAGTCAAGGCGAGCTCGGTCTGATGTGCGCTGTGCTGTCCTCAGTTTGTGCAGACTGGAGTTGTGTCTGCATAGATGTGCAGATTGTATCCGCATGGTTCGTTGGTTGCGACGGACTGGTTTTGTATTTGCGGGGCTTGCGGATACACTTTGTTCTTGTCGCGAGCTCAGGTGATGTTCTTATCGTTAGGGCGGTGACCACACTGCTCTCCGTGCCTATAAATAGGACCCTTGACACATCTACAGTAACTGAATGAACAGTAAGTCTACTCGCGATTAGTTGTTGCGGCCTGGATTTTCTATCCGCGCGGGTTGAAGAGGTTAACCGGTTTCTGCTGTGCAGGTTGTGCAGATAGCACTGAAGAGGCAGAGATTTGGTTCTATGGCAGTGCGAACTCTGCGGATTGCAATCGGCAGTTTACAGCAGCTTGCGACCAGGCAGTTTCTCTTCTGCAACTTTTCCCAGTTCAATAAGTTGTCCGCTCTACTGGATTGTTCAGTTCGGCAGCAGCAGATCAGCAAACAGAGTTAAGCCTTGGAATAACGGGCAGTCCGCGCGGCAAGGTTGCGGTCTGATGACCTGTCGGTTGAGCGGACTCCATAGCGGCTAGCAGCAAAGTCGGCGGCTTCTCTCTTAGTCCGCGCGGCTTGTTTCATCTTGCTTGTTCTTTTCTTATTGTCCTCGGGTACATCGGCGAAACATGTCTCGCCATGTATGTCTTGCTTTGTAAAGAAGATTTTTGATATTACAAGATTCTTGCTCTGCTTTATGCATTTGGTTTATTTGACTCAAGAGGGTTGAGTGTTCCTGCGTCTGCTTTTCCGTTTTTCGCGACTATCAAATTTTTTCATGGTATCAAAGGGAACAGAAGCCTGAGCAGTGTTCAACCGTCAGCTTGCTTTTTGCTTCTGTGAGTCTAAGTAAACCAAGGGTAGTGTAATGGAAGCTAGGTATGCAAGGGGTCTTGGTATTGAGCTTCTTACACCGACTAACTTCAAGAAGTGGTAGTCGTGTATGGAGAGCTATCTTCTGGGGGAGGACTTATGGGATATCGTCAGTGGAGACGATACGCAAGAGGATGTTACTGCTGCTGGTGCTGAGGCCTTGAGAGCTTGGAGGAAGACTAACGCGAAAGCTGAGTTTAACCTCAAGCGGGCTATCTCATTTGAGCTCTTCGACCACATCTTAGGATGTCGATCTGCTGCGGAGATATAGACTTGCCTTGATGGGTTGTTCAATAGGAAGAACGTAGCAAAGCTACAATTCCTATAAAATGAGTTGGTTAGGGCAAGCCCATCTCTACCTTCTTTCTAAAAATGAAGAACTTGTGCGCTGAGATTTCAGCATTAGATCCTGATGAGCCCGTTTCTGAAGCCAAGATGAAGAGGCACATAATCCGCGGGTTGCGGAAGGAATATGTGGCATTTGTTACTTTTGTTCAAGGCTGGGTCACTCAGCCGTCTTTGATTGAGCTGGAGAACCTGCTGGCTTCGCAGGAAAGCTTGGCTAGACAGATGACAGAGATTACTATCTCTGAAAGAGGTAGTGAGGCGCTCTTCACGGGAAAGAAGAAGAGATGAGAGAAGAAGAAGAAGACTGTTGCTGAGGATGGGCCTTCAACTTCTTATCAGCAAGAGAGGAGCACTGCTCCTAAGAAGGGCTGGATGAAGTTGAAGTGTTACAGGTGCAATCAGCCGGGTCACTTCAAGAAAGACTGCAAGGTCAAGCTGCAACCTGGGCATGCTGCAGACAAGGAGGGAGCTGGTTCCAGTGCTGAGGAAGCCGGGTGGGGAAGTGCTTTTCTGACAGGCACGTGTGTCCGTGCTCTTTCCACCGTCGACTACCAAGATGACTGGATCATTGACTCGGGGTGTGGTCACCACCTCACTGGAGACGAGTCAAAGTTCTCATCGTTGTAAACTTTCTCAGGTAACGAAGCTATTATAACCGCTGATGATACTGTTGATACAGTAGAGGAGGGTGTAGTATCTTTGGGTAGTGATAAGGGTCCACTCACGTTAAAGAGTGTCTATCACGTACCAGGCATGGAGAAGAACCTTTTCTCTGTGACCAATGCAGTTGACGCGGGCTATCACGTTCTGTTCGGTCCGACAGAAGTGAAGTTTCTCCGCAACGTATCAGCGGTGAAGGCTGATGTTGCTCATGTTGGGAGAAGGGTTAGGGACTTGTTTGTATTATCAACAAGTTCCTATGTTGATCGGATGAGGGCTAACGATAGCGCTGCTATGTGGCATGAAAGACTGGGGCACGTTGGGATGGACAAATTGAAGGTCATGACGATTAGGAATCTTGTGAAAGGCTTGCCTAAGTTGTCATCCTTTGGTGATGGTCATGTCTGCGCGGGATGTCAATACGGAAAGGCTCATCGCCTTCCGTTTGACAAGTCTCAAACTAGGTGTAAAGCACAATTGGAGTGTATCATAGCTCGATCTGACATTCATACTAAGGCAGTTTATCATAGTTCGGAGTCCCTCGAGCAGACATATCAGCTCTCCCTTCGTTATGAATAGTCATTGAGATCCGCAAGAGCTGGTCGATGGGATTCTCACCCTGACCTCCGCAGTACGAGTCTCTCCCATACTTAGGCCACCATGACGCATATCACTATCCTGTCAGCCACGACAGAAGTGATACACGAGGCGGATTGCTCTCACCCTAGTGAGGTGCTTAGCCCAGTGAGTGACCTATCTCTTGTCTCTGACCCGTCTCATACGACCCCGATTGAGAGTGAGCCTGAATGACCTATTGAGTCTGCAGAATTGTGTCCCTCACCCACACCTCCTCTTCTGTCATGCACCGGGTTAGTTAAAACCCTCACCACACACCCAATTCATGACACTACACCCACAGACCCATTCTTTAGTGTAGGTCTATGTTCCTCTCCCGTTGTCATTGCCCTGAGTCACATCACGACCGAGAGCCCAGAGCTTGATGTTGATCTCGCAGTGACTATGTCACCCATTCAAGGGGACACGATCCCTTACGATGGTACTCACATGGAGGATCATGACCCTAGTGAGGAGTTTTACGATGACCCCTCTGTTGAGCCTCCTGATGAGCCGCCACATCCTGGTGAGGATGCGATTCGGGTGAGACGCCTATTTATGAGCTTTGAGTTATTGGCATCTCTTTCGCCATCATCTATAGCCTTGCCCCAGAGAGTTGATCTTGCGTGGAGCATAACGTATGTAGGGTCTTCCTTGAGTACGCTTGAGCATTCTCATATTTTGAGGGCCTGCATTATGACGCATTATACCCTCGATGAGTTTTGGGACGCACTACCTGCTGACCCCCACCAGACGAGCTCTTTCTTTTCGGGAACACGCACCACACTCGAGAGTCACGTTTTCTAGTCGGTGTACACGACTTTCACTCAGGTGGTCGTCTCTTCCGCGATGACTTTTCGTACACACCTGTTGGTGAGCCCCCTGATGTGTTACGTTCCCTGAGAGACATTTGGTTGGCTACGAGCTCGTACTTGAGTGTACGTGTCTCACACAATCATCTAAACACTCGTCGCACACGTGATGAGTTTTTCTACACTCCACCGAGAGAGCCTCCTGATAGGCCACCTCCTTTGATAAATTTTCAGGTCATTATTAGATTCTCCCATAGAGAGCAAGTTGTGTCGGTCATGTGTCATTTGCATCATTTGTATGAGTTTGTTGAGTCATTTTGTCATCATTTGCGTGAGTCTGTTGTGTTGTCTGTTCATCATTTGCATGCGTGTCATGAGTCGGTCTGACGAATAATCCATATTGATAATAAAACGTGTAAATCTCATGCGGATGTTCATTGGCAAGTGCAGGTACTTCATGAAGGCAAGCAGGTGATGGTAAGAATCTGCGTTGTGAGGCTCTGTGCGAGGTTTGCTAAAAACTTGAGTGTTAGGTGAATGGATCCCTATATAATCATGAGACAAATCGAAGCAAACACCTATGATCTTGATATCCTTGCAAGTATGGGTATCCACCTGGTATTTAGTGTTGAGGATATGACGTCGTACTATGAGCCTCGCCAGTATGTGGACCCAAGTAGTGGGGACTTCCAGCCGCCCACACCTCCATGTCCGTTACCTTGCCACCTTCATAGCTCACATACGTCTGATGACCACCACTACTCACCCACTTCAGACACCCACCCACCTGGGGACTCGTTTTCTTTGGTTCTTCCTACGGCGCCGCTGATCGCACCGAGATCCACCACTCGTGAGTTGAGCGTTGAGAGCTTCATAGAGACCAGACTCCATCAGTGCATTCCTACTACAGACACTGGTGACACTTGGATACTTGCAGCAGAGCTTGATCGATTCGCTCCTGAACTTTGACTTCAGCACAGCCGTCTCCATTCACTGGAGATGACAAATTTTCAGTCAGGGGGAGTTGATTGATGAGGACACTTTTCCAGCGACGACACTTGGGCGACCACTGGTGGACTTCTTCGAGTTCTGCCCGACATGCAGCGAGAGAATTCTGATCCCTATTCATCGGAGATGAATTCTTTCAAGCCGGGGAGAATGATGCGGAGCATAGACGAGCACTTGCAGTGGATGACAAGTTTTGGGTTCATTCGGGTCTGATTTGGCGACTTTCCATATATGACATGGCCGGATCGATGATCGGACTCCGCAGATATGTTCGGATTCGCGTTGCGAATCGATTTGATATATTATTTCACTATTTTGCATTTTATTTTGATGTATTTAGGTGGCCCCACCTTCGGCCAATCATAGTCATCGATGGTGGGATGCCATAATCTTCTATTTATTATAAATAGACCGCTTAGGGGCTGATTTGAAGCATTGCAGAATTTGGTGAAAAGAATTCCCGGATTCTCGCGATCCCTCCACGGTGCCGACTCCGTGGAACCCTAGGTGACGACTCCTAGGCTTGCATCTTCTTCCCCAAGGTAACCCCTAACCCTAAGCCTCTTTTCCCTCTCCCAAACCCTCTCCCATAGCCCTAAAAATCCCCCAAAACAGCCCACCGTTGGCTGGCCAGAACATTGAATTCTTATTCACTGCTACTGTTGAATAAAGAAATTCACTATTCCTCCCCTATAGTTTCTCTCCCGTGAACAGTGGCCTGAAATCCTTAAGGAAATCCCCGTCATCAGCCTTCCTCCCTTCCAGCAACCCACCGCCACCACTTGAGTAGCCTTCTAGCCAACACCGCCCAACCCCCCCCCCCCCTTTCTTCCACAGCCCAAACCGTACCCTCACCACCATTCCCCTTCGTGGAACCGCCTCCAAACAACCCCAATTTCCAGATCAGTCCAGATCTGAAAATTTCAGCCCCCGATCCGCTCTCCCCTTCACCCGTTCGCCACCCCTTAGCCCGGATCTGCCACCAAACATCGGATCCATTTATCCCTTACCCGGATCTCCCTCCTAGTGGTTGGATCTATTCATTTCCGGCCCGATCTCCCCACTTTCCGCCGAAGACAGCCACCGCCATCATTTTCATGCCGCCGGTTCCACATCCGATCGCCGATCTACACATCCGGACCCTAATTCTTCAGTGCCTCGGTTCAACCCATTACTTTGTGAGTACTTGTTGTATCGGATAATTATTTTCAGCATATCTATATTGGATTGGATTGGATCTTGTACTGGTTTTGGATCTTTTGTATGGTAGTTGTTTGTTAGATTATTATTGTGATTTGCAGGATTTATTCGTCGCGCGCTCGTTCTTTGTCCCTCCACGCGAAGGAAAGCCTAAGCTTGTTTGCCCAAATAAATTATTTTGCTTTGTCGTGAATTTATTTTGCGTGGGATGTTTTATTTATTATCTAATTGTGATCTAACCATCGGACTATTGCATAGTATGTAGGGTTAGGTCGCAGATCTTCCGCTGCCTATAGATTCGCCCTGCGTCACATTGCATACATAAGCCATTGGTCAACTTTAATTTTTGTATCTTGGGCTTGATGGGCCTTCTCACCTAGCTCCACGGGTGTGATAAGGGCGAGTCTTCACATAACCTCTAATTTGTAAACATTGTCATTTAGTAATGATTCCAGAGAAACTTTTGGAAGACTTCTTGTACACAAATGCTAGCAACTTTTGGAAGACTTCAATGTGTGGGCTTCAGGTGATATATTTCTACTTGAAAAGTTCAATTTGAGGTTCTTGAACAGATTTAAATCTTTATCATAATGAATGTGCATTCGAAAAAAAACCGATTGCATCAAAAAAAAATAAATGATCTAATTTTTCTGATGTACAATATGAAGTTGATGGAACGACAAGATAGAAGAGATATGCAACTGAAGGAGAAGTTTTTAAATTTTGAGGATATCTGATGGGGGACCATCGAGCGCACTTCGGCGCAAGGCGGACCCCACCTTCGTATATTCGCGCCGACGGACTTGATCAAACCGGCGATCCGTTACCGTGGATGCGTCCGGCTCGTCGTTTAGATTCATTTTCATATATAGCACTTTGTATTTCGGACATTATTTTATTTAGTTTTGGGGACGGAACCGCCGGCCGATCATAGCCGTCGATTCCGGTTGCCCTAACTTGGCTTTCTTATAAATAGAATAGGAGGGCTGCAGGAATTCCTATTGCTGAAGTTAGGAGAAAATCATCTTCCTCGCTTCCGGTGATCATTCCGCGGTGCCGATGCCGTGGAGCCCCTTGGTGTCGACTCCTTGGGTAAGATTCCTATCTTTTCTTGTGTCCTTTTCCCCTACCTAGCAGCCCCGCCCCCTTCCTTTCCAGATCTGGCCGCCGGCCCCCTCTCCCCCATCAATCCCCTCCCGCCGGCCACCCTTGGCTCCTCCCTACAGCCGCCGCCCCTCCCTCTTTCCCCCTTGCAAGCCCCACACCGCCGGCCTCCAAGCCCCCCCCCCTACAGCCCCTTCCGCCGCCCCCTCTGCCCCCAACCTGCAGCCCCCGCATCAGCCCAGTTTCAGCCCAGCCGCAGCCCCCTCTCAGCCTCCCTGCACCCGCCGCCCAGATCTGGCCAGATCCGGCTAGATCCAGCCCGGTAGCCTCCAAATCCGCCATCGTCCCTTCTACTCACAGCCACCATCATTTCCCCACGTGGATCCACCTTTCCCCTTGCCCGATCTAGTCTCGCCACCACCCGGAAGTCCCTTTTAGCCTTCCGAAACTTCAGATCCTTATATAGTTCCTGCAGCCCTAATCTTTAATTTAGAATTTTGTACTTGTTGTTGGTGTGGATTTTTATTGTTGTTTGGTATAAAATATTGTGCACGTTGTGGACCTTTGATTAATGGAATTATAGCACGTTATATTTGCCTGTGAATCTCTTGCTTTGCAGGACGCTTAATTCGCCGTGCGCTTAAATTAGCCCTCCGTGCGGAGGAGCGCTATTGCCTAAATAGTTGAACTGAAATTGCCTCCCTTGTTTAGAATGAATGTTATGTTTAATATTTTGTCTTGCTGCTTAAATTGATTCATCGCCTGATCATTGTTATCTTGCATATAGTCATTGTTTAGGGTGAGTCTTTCCCCTTCACGTCACTAGCAGGCGTCTTAGGATTTCACTCCACAGCCTACCCTACATCAATTGGTATCAGAGCCCAAGGTTGGGCCATTGTGCATGCTCCGTAGTGGTAGGACATTTAGAAGCATGGTAGATCCGCCAGCCACCCACGAGCGAGCGGCCGGCTCGAATTCGAGCGCCGCCACCACGGATTTTGAGTGACTTATCTTAGATCGCTTTGATGCCCTAGGCACCCAATTTGAGACCGTGCGCCACGACATCACTGCGGTGAATCGCCGCCTAGATCGGCTAGAGCACGCTAGGGAAGCTCCTTCCTTACATGACGATGAGATCGCAGATGACCCAGACGACTCTCCCCGGCGCGGCCAGCGAGTCAGAGATGACCCGCCTCCGGCAGGCCGTTATCGTCGTGAGATCCCTGTGAGAGGCCCCACCCCGCCTGCGAGGCGGAACCCAGAGCCGGCACGTGACCGACCCCCGCCTCCGCGGGAAGATTACCGCATACCACGTCAGCCTGGCCCTAGGAACCGTATACCTCCACACGATCGTTATGACCAGCGTCGAGACGAATATTATCCACCGGGTCGACGCGAACGCGGACCCCCACCCGCTCGGCACGATTATGATCGCGACGACGATCCTGACGATTATCCTGACCCGCGGAGAGGCGACCGCACCTTTGATATTACCCGTAGGATTCGTCTTGATGCCCCGACCTTTGATGGCCGCCTAGACCCGAAGGTCTTTAGTGATTGGCTCCTAGACATGGATCACTACTTTGATTGGTACGATACGAGTGACGATCGATGTGTCCGGTTTGCCAAGATGAAGTTGGTCGGGCAAGCCAAGGTGTATTGGATTAGTGTGGAGCGAGCCTTAGAGCGTGATGGTTATTACCCCATCACCAGATGGGATGATATGAAGGAGAGGCTTAAGGATAAGTACCTTCCTGCCTCCTACCGTGATCAGCTACTTGACCAGCTACAAAGTTTACGCCAGGGAACGCTTTCCGTAGCCGAGTATATGGCTCGATTCGACGAGCTAGTCGTTAGGAGTGATATTTCGGAGGAGCCTATTGCCACTGCCTCTCGATTCAAGGCTGGCCTCCGATCGGATCTCCGGAGAGAGTTGATTCCCCATCGTCTGGAGACCGTGGATCAGATATTCCAGCTCGCCCTCGAGTACGAGCAGTACCTTCGTACACCTGGTACGAGGCAGTTCCCCACCCGGACGGAGTCATCGACGTTTAGGAAACCCGCTCCAGCCCAGACGGCTACAGCCGCCCTACCCTCACGGGTCACTACTGACTTGAAGGGCAAAGCTGTCGCTACTGAGGGCCAGAGGCCTGGGGGTATTCAGTGTTTTAGATGTTCGGGCAGAGGACACGTGGCGGCCCACTGCCCCACGAGGAGTCTGTTGATCGAGGATGAGGAGCACGGAGTAGAAGGAGAGGAAGAGGTTACTGAGGAGATCACCACCACCGTTGAGGAGGGATGGGAGAGCGACGCTGAGCGCTCATTAGAGGTGGGAGTAGTCAGACGCCTCCTACACACCCCCCGTACCGATGAGGACTGGCGCCGTACCACCATTTTCTACACGTATTTCCCGAGTGCAGGCGGACCCTGCAAGTTGGCTATTGATAGCGGGAGTTGCGTGAACATCGTGGCCCAGAAGGGTCTAGACCGTATGCAGGTGAAGGCGGAGCCCCACCCACATCCTTATCGTATCATCTGGGTTGATAAGACAGCTATCCAGGTTACCCAGCGCTGCCTCGTTCCTATCACCATCGCATCCTTCGAGGACCAGGTTTGGTGCGATGTCATCCCTATGGACGTCGCCCACGTTCTGCTAGGCCGCCCTTGGCTATTTGATCGCGATGTCACGTGCTTCGGTCGATCGAACACGTGTGTCTTCTATGACAAGGGGCGGAAGATCACGTTAACTCCCACCCAGCCCAGAGAGAGGCCTAAGGGCCGGGTCGAGCCGTCCACTAGCACGATTGCCTCGAGACCCGTGCATATCCTTCGATGTGGTGAGTTCCTGAGAGACAGCACTGATGCTGGTATCATGTATGTGGTGGCCGCCACTATGGCTTCTGATGGCCCCACATCTGAGGCTCCTCCTACCGTGCGACCTTTACTTGATGCGTTTGCAGACATTATGCCAGAGGAGCTCCCTGACGAGTTACCCCCTTTGCGGGACATCCAGCATGCTATAGATTTAGTCCCGGGGGCCTCGCTCCCCAATCTGCCGCATTATCGTATGAACCCTGTTGAGCACGCTGAGCTCAAGAGGCAGGTTGATGAGCTTCTTCGGAAGCAGTTTATCCGGGAGAGCCTGAGTCCGTGTGCCGTACCCGCCCTTCTTACTCCTAAGAAGGACGGCAGCTGGCGTATGTGCATTGATAGTAGAGCTATCAACAAGATTACGGTGAAGTATCGTTTCCCGATTCCTCGTCTAGACGACCTATTAGATACGATGTCCGGAGCCCAGATCTTCTCGAAGATCGATCTCCGAAGCGGGTACCACCAGATTAGGGTTCGAGAGGGAGACGAGTGGAAGACGGCGTTTAAGACGAAGGACGGTCTGTATGAGTGGCTGGTCATGCCATTTGGGCTCTCGAACGCCCCGAGTACGTTTATGAGTGTCATGACCCAGGTCCTACGGCCCTACATGGGCAAATTCCTAGTCGTCTACTTCGACGACATTCTGATCTATAGCCACACCGAGCCAGACCACCTCGAGCACTTGAGGCTTCTGTTTGATATCCTCCGAAAGGAGAAACTGTTTATCAACCTGAAGAAGTGCTCCTTCCTAGCCGAGTCTGTCCATTTTCTGGGATTTATTATCTCCGCCTCAGGCGTGTCAGTTGACCCTGAGAAGGTCCAGTCCATCCGCGAGTGGCCCATACTATCGACCATTCATGAGGCCCGTAGCTTCCACGGACTTGCGACCTTTTACCGGAGATTTGTTAGAGGTTTTAGCTCGATTATGGCCCCATTCACTAGTTGTCTGCGCAAGGGAGATTTTCAGTGGACCGCCGCGGCCACTCGAGCATTTGAGGAGATTAAGGACAAGCTGACGTCCGCCCCCGTTTTGCGACTCCCCGATTTTAGCAGAGCCTTCGAGGTCGCGTGTGACGCGTCGGGCGTAGGTATTGGAGGAGTGTTGAGTCAGGAGGGACACCCGGTTTCTTACTTTAGTGAGAAACTGAATGAAGCCAAGCAAAAATACTCGAATTACGACCGAGAATTTTATGCTATTGTCCAGTCGCTGCGATATTGGAGACACTACCACCTTCCCCGGGAGTTCGTGCTATATTCGGATCACCAGTCCCTACGCTATCTCGACTCTCAGAGGAAGTTGAGCCATCGCCATGCGAAGTGGGTAGAGTATTTACAGGATTTCCACTACGTTCTCAAACATCGCGCCGGTGTTGAGAACAAACCCGCCGACGCACTCAGTCGTCGAGTCTCTCTACTTCACACATTGAGGGCCCAGGTGGATGGTTTTGAGAGGGTGATTTTGGACTACCCCACTTGTCCAGATTTTGCTGAGATTTACACCGCGTTATCGAGGGACCCTCCAGATCCTGTTGAGGGGTTTCGGATCATTGATAGGTATTTGTTCCGGGGCTCCCGTTTGTGTGTGCCCAATACCTCATATCGTGATTATTTAGTTTGGGAACTACACGCCGGGGGTGCCGCCGGCCATTTCGGGCGAGATAAGTCGATTGCTATAGTAGAAGATCGTTTCTATTGGCCGAGTTTGAAGAGAGATGTGACTCGTATCGTTCGACACTGCCGTGTGTGCCAAACGGCCAAGGGAACAAAGCAGAACACGGGTTTATACACTCCTTTACCCGTTCCCCATCGTCCTTGGGAGGACATTAGTATGGACTTCGTGTTGGGACTTCCGCGCACCCTGCGGAAGCATGATTCTATCTTTGTTGTGGTCGACCGGTTCTCTAAGATGGCGCACTTTATTGCGTGTAGTAAGACCGCCGATGCCCCCCGCGTCGCGGCCTTATTTATGAGCGAGGTCTTCAGATTACACGGTCTCCCAAAGTCCATTGTGTCCGATCGGGATGTGCGGTTCGTTAGTTACTTTTGGAAGACGTTGTGGCGGAAGACTGGGACCACGCTTAAGTTCTCTTCCGCATACCACCCTCAGACGGACGGTCAGACTGAGGTGGTAAATAGAAGTTTAGGTAACCTACTGAGGTGTCTAGTTGGTGAGCATGCGTCTAGCTGGGACTCCGTGCTCCCTATAGCTGAGTTTGCATACAATAGTTCCGTCAATAGGTCGACCGGTCTGAGTCCGTTTCAGGTAGTGTCGGGTTATGACCCGAGGAAGCCTATTGATCTATTACCAGTCCCGACTGAGTCACGTCCTAGTGAGTCTGCTGAGTCCTTCACACGTCATTTGCATGAGTTGCATGAGTCTATCAGGCGTAAAATCAATTTAAGCAACGAACATTACAAAGAACTGGCAGACAGACATAGACGGGAGAAACATTTTCTGGTTGGCGAACAGGTGATGGTGCGAGTTCGTGCGGAGCGGCTCCCTCAGGGGCCTGCTAAGAAACTGAGCGCCAGGCGAATTGGGCCCTACACTGTTTTGAGGCGAATCGGGTTGAATACTTACGAGCTGGACATTCCTGCGAGCATGGGTATCCACCCTGTGTTCAATATTGAGGACCTGACACCTTACTTTCCACCCATGAGTACCCCGATCCCTACCTTGGCGGCCCTCCCGAGCCTCTACCACCACCCCGTTCTCCCACCACCCAGTCTCCCCTTGACCCCCACTTCCCCAGGAGTTCCCCACCAGTGGCTTCACCTGTGGCACCACCACCATCACCGGACCACTTCTCCCGTGAGCTGAGGGTCGAGCAGATTACAGAGATCATTGCACATGAGTTCGTCCCTTCCACTGACGGACCCGTGTGCCGCTACTTGGTTCGCTGGCTTGGACATTCTTCATCCGACGATACTTGGGTTATTGCAGCTGAGCTTGATCGACTCGCCCCCGGGCTTCGACTACAGTACGACCATCTCCATTCATCGGAGATGAAGGCTTTTCAGTCGGGGGGAGTTGATGGGGGACCATCGAGCGCACTTCGGCGCAAGGCGGACCCCACCTTCGTATATTCGCGCCGACGGACTTGATCGAACCGGCGATCCGTTACCGTGGATGCGTCCGGCTCGTCGTTTAGATTCATTTTCATATATAGCACTTTGTATTTCGGACATTATTTTATTTAGTTTTGGGGACGGAACCGCCGGCCGATCATAGCCGTCGATTCCGGTTGCCCTAACTTGGCTTTCTTATAAATAGAATAGGAGGGCTGCAGGAATTCCTATTGCTGAAGTTAGGAGAAAATCATCTTCCTCGCTTCCGGTGATCATTCCGCGGTGCCGACGCCGTGGAGCCCCTTGGTGCCGACTCCTTGGGTAAGATTCCTATCTTTTCTTGTGTCCTTTTCCCCTACCTAGCAGCCCCGCCCCCTTCCTTTCCAGATCTGGCCGCCGGCCCCCTCTCCCCCATCAATCCCCTCCCGCCGGCCACCCTTGGCTCCTCCCTACAGCCGCCGCCCCTCCCTCTTTCCCCCTTGCAAGCCCCACACCGCCGGCCTCCAAGCCCCCCCCCCTACAGCCCCTTCCGCCGCCCCCTCTGCCCCCAACCTGCAGCCCCCGCATCAGCCCAGTTTCAGCCCAGCCGCAGCCCCCTCTCAGCCTCCCTGCACCCGCCGCCCAGATCTGGCCAGATCCGGCTAGATCCAGCCCGGTAGCCTCCAAATCCGCCATCGTCCCTTCTACTCACAGCCACCATCATTTCCCCACGTGGATCCACCTTTCCCCTTGCCCGATCTAGTCTCGCCACCACCCGGAAGTCCCTTTTAGCCTTCCGAAACTTCAGATCCTTATATAGTTCCTGCAGCCCTAATCTTTAATTCAGAATTTTGTACTTGTTGTTGGTGTGGATTTTTATTGTTGTTTGGTATAAAATATTGTGCACGTTGTGGACCTTTGATTAATGGAATTATAGCACGTTATATTTGCCTGTGAATCTCTTGCTTTGCAGGACGCTTAATTCGCCCTCCGTGCGGAGGAGCGCTATTGCCTAAATAGTTGAACTGAAATTGCCTCCCTTGTTTAGAATGAATGTTATGTTTAATATTTTGTCTTGCTGCTTAAATTGATTCATCGCCTGATCATTGTTATCTTGCATATAGTCATTGTTTAGGGTGAGTCTTTCCCCTTCACGTCACTAGCAGGTGTCTTAGGATTTCACTCCACAGCCTACCCTACATCAATATCCTTTCAGAAGATGAATGGATCGCTGAGAATGAAGATCTTGTTCTTTCCCGTAAGGGCAACTGGTTGGGAATTCTTCAAAATAGAGATATCTAAAAAACATAGAGTGATGATAGTGCGTAAAGGAACGTCGAAGAATTCGTTGCAGTAGTAACTGAAAATGTAAGTTTAATATTAATTCATTTGATAATGCAAAATTTCTCAACAATATTATATATCATAATTAAAGACTATTTATTTTAGGTGGAGTATATGATCTCACCAAAAGGCGCAATGACCTTGATGTTGGCGAGTATATTAGTGAAGATGAATGAAATGATGATCAAAATGATAGTGATGATGATAGTGAAGCAGAGAATGTAGAACTTGATGATGAGGACATGGTTGATGTAGCAGTTAAGGATTTATATTAGATCTTTTATCGTAATGTGAACTTTATGTTTACTTATGTAAAACTTATAGTTAAAACTTAGAAAGATGTTATTTTTTTAGTTTAGTTGTTCATTTGCTTATTTTTGATATAAGTACTCAAATGTTGACTAGTTCTTTTGTGTTAATTTTGTGTAATTGGATGGTACAAAATTCGTTTATGATTGTTGTAGAATCTTACAATCCCTGATCTAATCCCATGATCCGATCCAACCGAGAAACAATCATGAGGTTGAGTTTGCTTACCACTATTTCATCTTCGTCCCCCCCCCCCAAGCCTAAAAGATCCCTTCTCTATGGCATCATGAGGTTGAGCCCGCCTGCCCCGTCACACCACGTAGGTTGAGCTCGACTTCCTTCGGACGACTCACTTATATCTCCGACATCTCTGCAACCTTGCTACCTCTAGTCACCTCCACAACAAGCTTACGACACGTTATGGGAATAGAAACATTATTATTCTATTGTATTATGACATTTGCACCATAAAAAAACATAAAATGTATAGATTAGCATCTAAAAAACTTCAAAGACATAACAAACGGAGAGGAGGGGGGATCAAGATAGCTCATGCCTCATATGTCAAAGTGCCCCCAGAGGAACCTGGCTGCCGCAACGTAACATTTGAAATAGCTCCATTTGCAGATAAAATACATACAGCCCTCGGCCCCTTGTGCGAAAAAGAAAGTATTCTAGCTGCCACATCCTGGATCAAAAACCAACAAAATAAAGGAAAACAATCAACAGATGAAGTAAAAAAACAACAAAAATAATGATCTAGGCTGAAATAAATTACCTCCCCAGCTGCAATAGACACAACATGAGGAGTGAAACTCCCTCCTGCAGATAACTGAAACAACTCCCCTAATCAAATACAAAAATCACATGAGATTACATCTCATTTCAGCATGAAAAATAATATAAAAGAAGATATTTTAAGAAGTAAAAAACATTTTTATCCCCGATATTTTAATTTAATTTCAAATTCAACCATGAGGATTCAATTTGTGTCAATGTCTTCCTTCCCGACATCCTCCAGCGACATTTTCCAGCCAAAAAAACTCTTTTTTTTTGCAGAAAAAAAGATATTAACACAAATTTCAGTCATGAATTTGACATCTATGTGAATACTCGGGATGAAATTAATGCTTACCCCATTTTAATGTAGAGAAGGTAACAATAGAAATACATTTTTATGCACTCATATGCCCCAAGAAGAATCTAATATCAATCTTAAAACCTTGAGAAACTAACCAAAAAATACAACCTCTGAAGAAGTTTGGAGGAAAACTCAGATTGAAGGCATTTGCTCAGTTTGAAATGGAAATGTAGTAAGAGGAAGAAAAATAGAAATAGAATAAGCAGTACCCAGATTTGCGAGGAGCTGGCATCTGCCGGAGCCAGGTGGACGCCCTCTACCCCGTTTGCCGGAGAAGTCAGAACCAGAAGAGAACAACGACGGTGAACTCGGCGTCAGCGCCATTGCCATGCTCTCCGGCTCGTGCTTCTTCGGCCTCCCACGCTTCTTCCTCATGAGCTCATCAGAACCAATCATTCCCGTCTCCATTCCCATGCCTTCTGCATGGTTCTCCTCTTCCGCGGCCGTCGCCGCAACCCCACCTCCGGTTACTCCGATAAAGCCGCCAGGTTCACAGCCAAAGCCAGCGAATCCTCTGCCGTGCTGCGGGGAGGGCGGCGGCGAAGGAGAAGGGGTTGAAGAAGCGTAGTTCTTTACTCCGTCGGCTCCGCCGCGCACCTCAGAACCGTAAAACACCGCTCTCTCTCTACCTTCCATGCATATATACTGCTTCGGAGATTATACGCCGCTGTGTCCACTATGCCTCTCTCACTCCTATTCTTCAACTAGTCCTGTCTATCTCGGTTCTATTCGAATAAAGATGGAGCTTTTCAACTTCTTCTTCCCCGTAACTCGCCGTCGCCGGAAAAAATAGTATTCACCTCCTCGTTTTGCTCTGTTTTTTCTCCCCCTACGCTCACTCTGCCCACGAAGAAAGAGCGGTTCTTCCCAGTGGAAATGCAGTTCTGCCCCTAACCTCTCGCTCCAATTTCCGATGGAAATTTTACGAAAATCAAAGGGCATTATGGAGAATTTGCTCGGAGGACATTAAATATTATTATTAATAATAATTTATTATTTAAAAAGTGATTTCGTTGAGTGGGGAATTCAATGGAAAGATACCAACGGGCAAAATAATAGGAGCATGGGAGGAGATAAATAAAAAAAAAGAAAAAGGAATAAAAAAAAGGAAAGGGCGGGGGGACGAAATCATCATTACATAAATAACGCATTTATACGGGGGGGGTAGCAGTGCTTTTCAATTTCCATTTTTTGAAACGATTTTGAAATTTTCAAAATGAGGTACCGAATATAAAGTCCATCTCATTTTGCTTTTAATGGAAAATGTACTTGCAGAAGTAAATCTAAAGCGCCAATGAATAGAGAAAATAGGCACGGGTAACTTATATTGAACACCAAAGATTATAGTGCGTGATAAAATTTAGATCTATAATTTGCAATCCAACTAGTCGTGTCCAAAAGGCCCGGGCTCAATGGGCCGGCCCGAGCCCGGCCCGGCGAAAGCCCGATTTGGCTCGGCCCGGAAAAAGTCCGGTCCGGGCCAAGGCCGGGCTCAGGGCCCTTATAGGGCGCTGATTTTGGGGGCTAGCCCGGCCCGATACCCGGCCCAGGCCCACAGGCCGGCCCAGCCCTGCTGGCTTCAACGGCTCTAAGAGCCGTTGGAAATCCAACAGCTCTTAGAGCCGTTGGAAGCAGCCAGCAGCTGCTGCTGCTGCTAACAGCCGACAGGGCTGTCAGCAGCAGCCCTGCTGGCTGTTGTGGCCTACGGCCTAGGCAAGGCCATTTAAAAATAAATTAATTTTTTTAAAAAAAAAAAATTATTTAAAAATAAATAAAAATAACCTATAACCCCCCCCCCCCCCCCAGCCCCCTACCCGACCCCCTCTCTCTCTCTCTCACTTACTCTCTCTCACTTTCTCTCTCTCTCTCTCTCTTCCACTCACTTTCTCTCTCTCTCTCTCACATTTACTCTCTCCCTCTTACTCTCTTACTCTCTCTCTCACTACATGGCATCGTGCTCCTCAACATCGGCGTCGTCGACTTAAAGCACGGTCGAAGTGGTGGAGCATAATCGGAGGGCGCCCGTCTGGAAGCATTTCGACAAGGTTAAAGTCAGCGACGAATTCAAGGCGCGGTGCAAGTTATGCTCAAAATTGCTAACTCTTACCGGTAACTCAACACTAGCAAGACACATTAAGTCGTGTTTTGCGAAGCAAGCTCCAGAGTCTAGTCAGGGACAAATATCAGCATCAGGACAAATTTAGACGTACGATCAAGCAAGACAGCGAGACCTACAGGTGAAAAACGTCATCAGACGTGGGTTGTCATTCAGTCACTACGACAACGATGAGACGACGGAGCAGTGGCGGATCCAGAAAATTAATAATGGGGGTGCACAAATTAATAATGGGGGTGCATAAATTGATAATGGAGGTGCACACATATTTTTTTTGAATGCGTCACTTAGTTTTAAAAATTTTAACATGGGAGGTCAAACATCAACTTCTTTCAAAAAAAATTTGAACATTTCAATCTTCTTGGAGCTGTTTCTCCCTCATCTGGTCACCATTTTTGACGTATAAGTAGTCAAAATTCATTGCCTCGACGAGAGGAATCCAAATACACTAATTATTTTGAAAAATAATGGGGGTGCCAGTGTCCCTCGGGCCCCCCTCTAAATCCGCCCCTGCGACGGAGTACATACACGAAGGGCTTCAGCCCAAATATCAACAGATAAGTAGATCCACTATTAAACGCGACGCACTTAAATTATATTTTGATGCAAAACAAGATTTAATAATTTTTTTTGAAACTTTCGAGAGACGTGTGAGTTTAACGAGCGACGTTTGGAATAGTTGCGTAAAGGTAGGATTATCTTATATTTGTATCACGACTCATTGGATCGATCACGTTTCATGGGAGTTAAATAAGCGCGTAATATGTTTTGAAGGTTTAGAATTTCCGCACACAGGTAAGGTTATATATTCGGTAATTATTAAATGTTTGTGTGAATTTAAAATAAAAGATAAAATAATAAATCTTTTTTTTGATAACGTTAGTAATAACAACACCGCAGTAGAGTGGTTATAACGTGAATTAAAAGCAATGCTCAACGGTGCGTTTTTTCACACTCGATGTGTCTGCCACGTTTTAAATTTAGTGATACAAGATAGTTTAGAAGCTATGGAACCATATGTTGAAAAAATTCGGACTATGCTTAGATTTATTTATTGTATCAAATAATGAAGTCAAGATTTTCGAAAATTTGTGATCGCACAAGGTCAAAAATATTTGAAACCTCAATTTGATATGTCTGTAAGATGAACTCAACATATAAAATATTAAAAAAAACGTTTCAACAAAAAACACTTCTTATGAAATATTACACTTAACAGATAATCATGATTTAACTGATAACGATTGAGACATATTATTACATTATATGGATTTAATAAAATATTTTTATAGGGCGACTGTTTTTTTACCTGACGTGTATTATCCAACTAGCTCGTTAGTAGTTGAAAATTTTGTAAATATCGCACAAAAACTTAACTATTTTAAGCAACACTCCGGATGATTTCCTTTAATCGAAGTAATAGAAGAATTTTTTTTAAAATATTATAGAGAAATGTCTCATGCATTTTCATGCGCCGCCGCTTTAAACCAGTTATTCGTTGTACACGGCGTAGAAAATTTTATAGATGAAATTAACGTTAACTTAGACATAAATTTAAGTTTCGATGACGTTGAAGACGTTAATACTACTAAATTTAATTCTGTTTTTACTGAATGTTTTAATTATTAGGACAACTTATACGGCTCACGACCCCGAGAAGAAATAACGCAATCTAGGACAAAAGATTTTTTTACAAATAAAATTTTAGAATTAGCTTGCAGGAAAAAAAAAAGCACGCACATCGAGTAGTTTAAACGAATTAGAATTGTATACAAAAATGCAATTTCGTGATTTTATGACTACGGAAGAGATCGAAAACTTCGATATCTTAAAATGGTGGAAAGGTAAAGCTAATACCTATCCTATTTTGTCCTGTATGACCCGTGATTTACTAACATTCAAGTTAGTACAGTAGCTTCAGAGTCCGTTTTTTCTCTTAGTGACAGGATTTTGAACAAACGGGGGAGCCGACTAAATGAAAAATCACTGGAACTATGCATCTGCTATAGGGATTATTTGGATGCTACAAAGAGAAAACAACACATTTCGGTATTGGAGGAGAGCTCGAAGGAAATTAAAGAGGAGATGGACAACCTGAATTTGTAAAAGTGTAATTTTTTTATTATTATTATTAAAAATAATAAATTCCATTTTTTTCCTAATTTTATTTTGTAAAAGTGTAATTTTGATTTTTTAAATTTCAATATTAATAAATTTTTTTATTCGGTTTTTTATTTCTTATTTTAAGGTTTTAATATTTTAAATAAAAATGTTTTTTTAAAAATAATAAGGCCCAGCCCGGCCTGGGTGGCCGGCTCGGGCCCCTTTCCGAGGTCAAAGCCCGAGCCCGATACAGGAAGGGCCCGAGCTCGGCCCGATTTGCAAAAGCCCGGGCCCAATCAGGCCCGATCTGGGCCGGCCCGATCGGGTCTTTTGGACACGGTTGAATCCAACGGTGAAGATTATGCGCAAAAATATAAGCGTAATATAGGTGTATTGAAATATGGCCCTATTTTCAATCAATTGCATATAAAATGTCATGCTTGCAGAAAGAAACATTATGATAGCATATCCTACATGGTGATCTACAGCGCGTTACACGTGCGAACATTTTTTTTCCCAATCGATAAGGCCATATTTGGGGTGCTGCAGAGCCCCGCCACTCTTCTCTTTTGGCGCAATAGAGGCGGGATCAAACAATGCGAACTGGTGTTATGTCCCAGTGTGAAAAAAATAGTCATTAAGCTGTAGATTTGATCCCTGGGACTCAGGGAGTCCAACCCAATATTTCGTCCCACCATGGATAGGAGGTATTGGGGTCCTCTCCATTTGGGACCCTAAATAAAGGTTCATTTCATGATAAGGATTGATTCTCACTTCATCTAAAGATGCAAATTTTTTGGGCGCAAAGACCTCTGCTTCAAAATGCGAAGCGTCGGCGGTAATTACTTTTCGCGGTATCTGTGGAAATTTCTCACAGAAGCTGAGAACGATCGCAGGAATACTCAGCCAAAGTTAAAGCCAAGTAGAAATCAGTAACAATAGAAGCACCAGAGTCTCAATATGAAATTATCATCAACTTCTTTACAAGGCGAGGTATACATTGCTAGACATGATTTTGTAATGTACTCGATGGAAACAAAAAAACTATAGACAAGAGTGAAATCGGCGGTCTGATAACAGAAACCGTCCAAGCCGTAAATCGCCAAGACAGTCTGCCGAAACCGTCAAGTCGCTAACCCACAACACAAGTCGCGCAGACTGCCTGTTATTAAAATGCTGATGAACTTGAAAACAGTCTACTCACTGATGAACTAGGCGAACTGCTTGAACTATCCACAATCCTGAGGAAGAGACTTCAAGCCGCCTAAACCGCAACCTGCTGTATACAACAGACTGCTATCCGTGAAATTTTCCATATTGAGTTTCCGAACTAGTTGACTAGTGGACTGGTGCTAGCCGCACAGTCTACACAACACAAGTCAACTTCACTTAGCCATTGTTTAAAGTAGCGAACAAACGACTAGAGCAGAGAATAAACGACTAGAAAACAAGCCGGAACTTTGAATAATTGAAATTTTATTATCTAAAAAGATATCATTTACAAAGGTATGGCCTCCGTTTTATAGAATGGAGGAGAGAGAGTAGAATACAAACTAACAATATGGGACTAAAGCTATACAACAGATCTGGGCGGCTAGAATAAGAGACCGGAACAGGACGCGCGGTTAGACAATGTTCTAACCACTCAGCAATACCAGAACCAAGAGAGAGATGCGGTAGGAGACCGCTAGACCGGCCGGTTTCCAAGCCGCCGGAGATAAGCCGTCAGACCGCCGGATACCACACAGCAACAGTCTGGAAATCAACCCGCCAACCTCAATCCGCCAGACCGCCCGGTCAACAACCCACCATACTCAAACCGCCAGACCGCCCGGTCTCATACTTCGACACTCCCCCTCAAGCTGGAGCATATATATCAATCATGCCCAGGTTGTCACAAATGTGGAAGAAGGAAGTAGAAACCGGCTTGGTGAAGATATCAGCCAACTCTTTGTCGGAGGTGACGAACGGAGTGCAAATCTGTTTCTTCAAGACCTCTTCTCGGATGAAATGGCAGTCGACCTCTATATGTTTCGTTCTCTCATGGAAGACCGGATTTTTGGATATGTATATAGCGGCTTTGTTGTCACAGAACATAGGCAGAGGATAGTTGTAGACCTCTCCTAGGTCAAGCATGAGAGCCCGCAACCATTTTAACTCACACGTGGTTGACGCCATACTCCGGTATTCGGCTTCTGCACTGGACCTTGAGACAACAGACTGCTTCTTGCTCTTCCAGCTCACAAGATTACCTCTAACAAATGTGCAAAAAACCCGATGTAGATTTACAGTCACCTTTATCATCCGCATAGCTTGAGTCTGAGTAGGCTTCAACTCTCAGATGACCATGCTTCTGAAAGAGTAGCCCTTTCCCTGGTGCTGCTTTGACATACTCTAGTATCTTCAAGGCAGACTGAAGATGACATTCCCTGGGAGTTTGCATGAACTGACTGACCTTGCCTACAACATAGGCGATGTCGGGTCTGGTCACCGTGAGATAAATGAGTTTGCCCACCAGACGTCTATACCTCGTGGCATCGGATATAAGAGGTGAGTCATCTGTCCATGTTTTGTCTTCTCCAGTGGCCATGGGATACCGGGCCGGTTTGGCCCCGGTCAATCCTGCCTCTTGTAGAAGATCAAGCGCATACTTCCGTTGGGAGAGAACCAACGAGTCGGGCTTTCGAGAGATTTCTATCCCCAAAAAATATTTCGGGGAGCCCATATCCTTCGTGACAAGGTGTTGACGGAGGTGTTTCTTTGTCAAGTCCACCCCAGCCTGGTCATCGCCGGTAAGAAGGATATCATCCACATACACCGCCAAAACCACAAGGCCTGATGCGGTTTTGCGAATAAACAATGAGTGATCGGCGGAACTTCTTGTAAAGCCAATTGCAGCCACAATGCCACTAAACTTGTCAAACCACGCCCGAGGGCTCTGCTTTAGGCCATAGATGGCCTTCTTCAACTGGCATACTCGTGTCTCCCCCTGAGCAACATACCCTGGAGGTTGCTCCATATAGATGTCCTCCTGAAGATCCCCATACAGAAAAGCATTCTTGACATCAAGTTGAGAAATTTCCCACTCCCTGTTGACGGCCACAGAAAGAAGAACCCGGATGGTGCTGAGGCGAGCAACCGGAGATAAAGTATCAAAATAGTCAACTCCATAAGTCTGAGTAAAGCCTTTGGCCACCAGTCGGGCCTTGTAACGATCCACAGTGCCGTCCGGGCGAAACTTCACAACGAACACCCAGCGGCAGCCAACCACATCAGTACCTATCGGTGGAGGAACAAGGGTCCAGGTACCTCTTTCAGTAAGAGTGGCAATTTCCTCATCCATGGCAGATTTCCAATGAGGAATAACAAGAGCCTCCTGATAAGTGCGGGGAGTGGTAGTAGCCGAGATGGCCAAAGCAAAGCACCTGCGAGAGGGAGTAAGCCGATCATAGGAAACAACAGCCGCAAGCGGGTGTTGGGTACACGCCCACACCCCTTTGCGAAGGGCAATGGGAAGATCCAGGTCGTCTTGTGCCTCAGGGACCGGAGCATCCGTGGCAGAGAAAGCTGGCCCGGGACTAGAGAGAGACGGCTGCGGAGAAGAAGGAGGGGAGATAATAGGGAGAGGAGGAGACGGAGGAGGAGACGACATAGGAGGGGAGACGTCGACATGCGTGGAAGGCTCACAGAGAGATGGTGGAGAGTCAGAGACAGCAGGAGGAGGTGAAGATGGGAAAGAAAAGTAGGATGCATTTTCAAAGAAGGCGACGTCTGCGGAAACAAACTGTTTGCGCAGAACGGGATCAAAGCAACAGTAGCCTTTTTGAGTTGTCGAGTAACCCAAAAAGACACATTTGGTGGAGCTGGGGGAAAGCTTGTCGCGGGTAGCAGACGGAGCATGCACAAAGGCCGTACACCCAAAGATACGGAGAGGAAGAGGAAAGGGTTCCTTGCTCGGGTAGAGAATGGAGAAGGGGGTCTTGCCGTGAAGAACAGAAGAGGGAATGCGATTGATGAGATAGCAGGCAAGAAGAACAGCATAGCCCCAGTAGGAGCGAGGCACCTGCATCTGTGTCATCAGAGTGCGAGCGATATCGAGGAGATGACGATTTTTACGTTCCGCCACCCCATTTTGTTGGGAGGTGTAAACACAGCTGGTCTGATGAATAAGACCATGTTGCATACAAAAAGATGAAAACTCATGACTGAGATATTCTTTAGCATTATCAGAGCGCAATACTTTAATAGAAATAACAAACTGAGTTTTAATCATATTATAAAAAGATTGCCATACAGATAAGAGTTCAGAGCGGTCTTTTAATAGATACACCCAGGTACATCTGGAGAAATCATCAATAAAAGTTACAAAGTAAAAACTACCCCGACCAACAGTGGGAGTAGGAGCAGGACCCCAGATATCAGAATGAATGAGATCAAAAGGGCGGGAGGAACCACGGCCTTGCTTCTGCGGGAAGGAGGAGCGGTGATGCTTGCCAAGCTGACACGCATCATAGTTGAGCGGAGGACTGGTTTGAGGTAAGTGGGGAAGAAGCTGACGAAGAATCCGAGGAGGAGGATGTCCAAGGCGAAGATGCCATTGAAGCAGATCAGTAGACGAGGAAGAGAAGGCGGACAGAGCGGAAACATTATCGAGGAAGTAGAGGCCGCCGCTCTCAGTCCCAGTAGCAATCGTCCGTTGGGTCCTCGGGTCCTGAAAACAACAAGAAGTAGGAGTAAATAATACAGAGCACTGAAGTTGCTTGCATAAAGTAGTAACTGAGAGTAAATTGCAAGGGAACTTCGGGACATAGAGAGTGTCCGCTAAGCGAAGCGAGGGAGTGACTTGAACCATGCCCGTTCCATGAACCGGGGAAGGCGAACCATCCGCAACGAGAACCGGGGGTAACCGATCATGCGTCTCTAGGAGAGAGAAGCAGTGAGGGTTTCCGGTCATGTGATTTGTAGTATCAGAGTCAATCAGCCATTTACCTTGGGTAACGACGTGTGCACTACCTGAGGTGGTGGCCACAGAAGCAGATGGCCGAGAGGAGGCTTAGGTTGAGGAAGAAGTATCACCGGAGGGACGAAGATGAGGATGTTTCTGCCAGCAGCGGTCAACAGAGTGGCCGGTACAACCACAGTGAGAGCAGAGGAACCTTGACGGACCGCGCGTGCCAGATTGGCTGCGACCACTATTGCCACCCCGCTGGACTTGGTGAGCATAGGAGTCCGGTGGAGGAGGGGAGGACAATAGAGGACGTTGGAGCAGTGAAGTAACAGCGGCGATGCGAGCCGCGGTGGCATCCAAGGTGGGAGACTCGGCTTCGCCCAAGATCTGCTGGCGGATCATATCAAAAGACTCAGGAAGCCGTAGAAGATAACAAACAACCAGGAGTTCCTGGAAGTGTTTGTGCTGCTCGGCCAAGTCCGCGGAGAAGGGGCGATTCTGGAGGATTTCGGCTCCAAGAGCCTGAACTTGCTGATAAGCCGCAGCAGGAGACATGGAAGGGCGAGCGAAGAGATCCGCGTAGAGAGTATAAATGCGGGATGTCTGGGCCCCCTTTGAGTAGAGAGCAGCAAGGTGAAGCCACGCGGTCTTGACCGTCTCATCATGGCGTATGACAGGAAGACATTCATCGGAGAGGCTGTTAGCCAACCACGTGCGGACAAGCGCATCACTGGCATCCCAGTCATCAAATTCAGCAGAGTCTGAGGGAGGAGGGTCATCGGTGAGGTGATGACGTTTGCGCTGAGAGCGGAGAAGAAATGTGAAAGAGACGCTCCAATCCGGATAGTTGGAGCCAACAAGTTTAGAAACCGTGCCAAGGTTGCCAGAGGGAGTAGGAAGCGACGCTGGAGTGGCGATAGGAGTGGTGGTGGTGGAGGTTTCAGAAAGGGCCATAGGAGAAAACTGCGAGAAGCCGCGCGGTTAGAATATAAGCCGTACGGATAGAAAGAAGAAGAGCTGCGGCGGTCACGATGTTAGACACCAGCGGCCAGAGAAGCCACGACCAAGCCGCAGGTCCAAGACGGGGAAGAGGTCGAACGGCTAGAATATAGACCGCGCGAACAGAAGGGAGGAACAAACAAGGCGAATAAAGCAGCAGGTCGCGACGAACAAGGAGATAGGTCACTGCGACTGAAAGGCAGGACAAAGAGGACGCGCGGACAGGGCGCAAACAACGAGAACAGGTCGCGAGAAGAATAGGCAAGCCGCGCGGACAGGGCGCACAGAATCAGGAGGAGAAGATCGAGTCCTCTGATACCATGTTAAAAGTAGCGAACAAACGACTAGAGCAGAGAATAAACGACTAGAAAACAAGCCGGAACTTTGAATAATTGAAATTTTATTATCCAAAAAGATATCATTTACAAAGGTATGGCCTCCCTTTTATAGAATGGAGGAGAGAGAGTAGAATACAAACTAATAATGTGGGACTAAAGCTATACAACAGATCTGGGCGGCTAGAATAAGAGACCGGAACAGGCCGCGCGGTTAGATAATGTTCTAACCGCTCGGCAATACCAGAACCAAGAGAGAGATGCGGTAGGAGACCGCTAGACCGGCCGGTTTCCAAGCCGTCGGAGATAAGCCGTCAGACCGCCGGATACCACACAGCAACAGTCTGGAAATCAACCCGCCAACCTCAATCCGCCAGACCGCCCGGTCAACAACCCGCCATGCTCAAACCGCCAGACCGCCCGGTCTCATACTTCGACAGCCATCCAGTTAGAAAAAACCTAGCCACAGGTTCAAAGTGCGGGATGAGTACTCATTGTTCCTGCTATATATGACGAGTCGGGGACCCTTATTTATAGGCGACAAGAAGAGTGTGGTTACCGCCCATAGTGATAGGATAACCGCCTATCATCCTACAACTAGCACCACTAGTCTGCACAAGAGTGCGGATACCAGAGTTAGACCGCAAAGTCATGCAGATAACATCCTCAGTACACGTAGATTTGAACAAAGCTGACAATCATGGGACCTAAGGCATATCCGCGCCAGACGGTCTGCCGATCTCCATACCCAGACCGCACAACATAAGCGATCTCCGCGAACTCCA
Organism: Platanthera zijinensis; assembly: GCA_039513925.1. Lineage (NCBI taxonomy): Eukaryota > Viridiplantae > Streptophyta > Magnoliopsida > Asparagales > Orchidaceae > Platanthera > Platanthera zijinensis. Next base: position 44,087,625 of record CM077086.1, on the reverse strand, counting down.
AAAGCAGACCGTGCAACTAGCGGTATCCGCGAAACTAAGAAACACCATAGACTTGGCACCACCGTGACCAAGTACACACACACCAACGAACTCTGACTCCAGACCGCGTGAGTAGAACACAACGAACTGTGCGGTTATCCTCCACTATCCGTGCAAACCACCCGCCTCTACGCAAGCCAGAGAACCTTCCAACTTCAAGCGGACTCCACAGTCTCACAACTCAGACTGCGATAGCCGCGGTTAGTCAATGTTAATCGCCTGATTACCTCCTAGGGTGCTTGCTCAACCAAACCGCATTGTAGAGAACAAAAGCCAGAACCTGGTTGTCCACCAACACCAGGACACCTAACCAGCGGCATACTCTGTAGTCTGTGTGGTCTGCCCAATCAGACCGCCCACTTCCACTTCAACAATTTAAACACTCCCCCTTGGGAAGTGAAAACTAGCCCGAGCAACCCCGTAACCGAGTAAACGGTCTCTTCGACAATGACTTCATAAAGATATTCGCGACGTTGTCCTGACTCTACACATACTCAACCATTAAAGACCCCTCCAGAACCTTCTTGCGAATGCAGTGATGCTCGATTTCAATGTGTTTTGTCCACGTACGATAAATTGGATTATCAACCAGTTTGAGAGCACTCTCATTATCACCGTACAGTAGAGTAGTAACCCGTACCTCCTCATGGATGTCCTCCACTAACCTCCTAAGCCAAATGACTTCTTGAGCTGTCAAGTCCGAAGCCTTGTATTCTGATTCCATAGTGGAGACAAACACTGAATCATGCTTCTTATTGCACCATGAAATAGCTGTCGATCCACACATAAAGACATAACCAGATGTCGACTTCTGATCATCTGAATTGTAACACCCCTATCCGTCGCATAACATATAGCAGTAGGTCCGGCCGGGGCCCGACGCCATATACTACGGACAGACCGGTTGGTTATGCGTTGAAACCATTCAACCAATCATGTCGTCCTACACAACACCTAGCGGAAGCAATTTATTAGGTTGCAAAAGAAATAAGAACCCAGCCACAACAGCATGAATGCCCACTACAAACTCAGGAATGTATACATACACCAAAAGAGAAATGGACTTAAGGCCTTACACGGTTCACTTAACAAAAGAAGTGTTTTCCAAACTTCGGCACGCAGGCCGGCCATACATGAAAAACGGGAAGGAAACATAAGCAATTAGGCCTTCGAGGGCCGGCACAGCAACAAGGGCTTTAGCCCGCTATTTCCCGCTCTGCTCCGCAGCACCTGCAAGCCACAAACCACCGCCCGGTGGTAAATAATAGCAACAGTCAGCAATGCTGACCAAATAATAACGATCCCGCCCCCACATTCGGGGCGGCGATGCTCTTTCCCTGCACTTTATTAGCATAGGCACTTATATAAAGTATTTGCACTTCACCACAGGCGTAGGCTCGCACGGCCACATACTCCGTGCACTCAGGGCACATTCTCGGCGAACTGGCCAACGTCACATCAATTCAAGCCATAGACGTTCCCAATCCACCACCGCCTCTTGGACGGTCATCCATATGAGCATTTTGCCTTCCTGGCCTTGGTCACGGCAATTTAAGCCATAGACCGCCGAAGACCCTCATCCATGCCAACGGTCCTACCGAACGACATAGACCGGGTACGGTTCCGCCTGACCCGTGCTCACACCGCAACGACAATTTAAGCCATATGTGCAGGCTAAGACTCACCGAGTCCCGTTTCCACCACAATAATCACATAACCCGGTTATGTTCACGTTGGCTCCCCGACCACCGTGTTGGCAAAACCCGCTTTTGCCCAGTTTTCCGGGTGCACCTTGGTGTTAATCTCCAAGGCTCCCTGATGCAATCTACCACGTAGAAAACCCGAAAAACGCCCAAACACCCGGAGTCTTGCCCGGTTCATATGCAATGCAACATCACCAATCCAGCTCTACTTGTCCGGATAGGCTTCACACACAATGCCTATGTCCGTTTACGCATACGGACTCTACACAAGGGGGACTTTACATATCTACCCCAAGGAACGCTCCAACTCTTCGCTCACTCGCGAGAGAGGGATTCCTATGCAAAGGGAAAAAGGGCTTCACATGCCCAAGGATGAGAAATCGTTACCCTTGCGTTCTTCCGCGGCGCCATGAAAATCTATGCGGATGAAAAGCACCGCAATCTCCTTGCCTCCGCGGATCCGAAGACGGCTCGCAATTTGGAGCTTCGAATCTCCACCGGCCGCCGGAGTTGACCTCCTTCTTCCTCCTCCAAGCTCTCCCTTCTCTCTAGATTTTAGAGAGAGAGTACCCAAGTGAAATAAGGGTTTCAAAACCCTATTCCCGGCTAAAACCACCCAGGAGCAGCCCCCCACCGTCGGATCCAAAGCCAAGGAAACGAACGGCCATGATTAGATCTGAAATCACAAAAACTGGGCCGAACACGGGTTCACACACGTCCGTGTGCCTGGCCGTGTAGCTCATTCGCCGTCTCGACCAAAATTGAAAACCAGCAACACGGCATGTGACACGGCCTCCGACACGCCCGTGTCACCTGCGACACGCCCGTGTCAGGACCCGTGTCACGCCCCTCGCGTGCAATCGATCAACACTTCGCAGTCAAAGAGGTGCACGGCTGGGTGACACGGCATCAGACACGCCCGTGTCAAACTAGACACGCCCGTTTTCGTGCCCGTGTCACTGCCCGTGTACCCCACCGTACAGCCCAGGTGTGACACGGCCTGGGACACGCCCGTGTCCTAGGCCGTGTTCCTCCACACGACCATCGTCGACCTGAACTGGTCGACTACACGGCCAGCTTGACGGCCCGAGCTCGACACGCCCGACACGGCCTCCGACACGCCCGTGTCGGGGCCCATGTCACCTGCACCAAAACCTTGTCTTGGCCAAAAGTGATCCCCGTCGCTCCTACAATATTTTGGGGTGTTACATGAATCTCACCTATAATCAACATCCGTGTAATCATGCAGATTGAAGCCCGTATCCCTTTCATAAAATAAACCCATATTCGAGGTGGATTTCACATACTTTAAGATATTCTTTGCCTCCACTAGATGAGGCTTCCGTAGCTCCGCCATATACCGACTTACTCAACCCACAACATAAGCAATATCCAGCATTGTAATCGTCAGATATATGAGACTCCCAATGAGAGCTTGGAACACCATTAGATCTGGAAGAACCCTTCCCTCATCACGCCGAAGCTTAAGATTGACCTCTAGAGGAGTAGAGTTATTCTTCCCTTCTCGCATGTCGGATATATATATTTTAGAAAAAAAAAGGAAAAATGATAAAATTAACAGATATTCGCGACGTTGTCCTGACTCTACACATACTCAACCATTAAAGACCCCTCCAGAACCTTCTTGCGAATGCAGTGATGCTCGATTTCAATGTGTTTTGTCCACGTACGATAAATTGGATTATCAACCAGTTTGAGAGCACTCTCATTATCACCGTACAGTAGAGTAGTAACCCGTACCTCCTCATGGATGTCCTCCACTAACCTCCTAAGCCAAATGACTTCTTGAGCTGTCAAGTCCGAAGCCTTGTATTCTGATTCCATAGTGGAGACAAACACTGAATCATGCTTCTTATTGCACCATGAAATAGCTGTCGATCCACACATAAAGACATAACCAGATGTCGACTTCTGATCATCTGAATTGTAACACCCCTATCCGTCGCATAACATATAGCAGTAGGTCCGGCCGGGGCCCGACGCCATATACTACGGACAGACCGGTTGGTTATGCGTTGAAACCATTCAACCAATCATGTCGTCCTACACAACACCTAGTGGAAGCAATTTATTAGGTTGCAAAAGAAATAAGAACCCAGCCACAACAGCATGAATGCCCACTACAAACTCAGGAATGTATACATACACCAAAAGAGAAATGGACTTAAGGCCTTACACGGTTCACTTAACAAAAGAAGTGTTTTCCAAACTTCGGCACGCAGGCCGGCCATACATGAAAAACGGGAAGGAAACATAAGCAATTAGGCCTTCGAGGGCCGGCACAGCAACAAGGGCTTTAGCCCGCTATTTCCCGCTCTGCTCCGCAGCACCTGCAAGCCACAAACCACCGCCCGGTGGCAAATAATAGCAACAGTCAGCAATGCTGACCAAATAATAACGATCCCGCCCCCACATTCGGGGCGGCGATGCTCTTTCCCTGCACTTTATTAGCATAGGCACTTATATAAAGTATTTGCACTTCACCACAGGCGTAGGCTCGCACGGCCACACACCCCGTGCACTCAGGGCACATTCTCGGCGAACTGGCCAACGTCACATCAATTCAAGCCATAGACGTTCCCAATCCACCACCGCCTCTTGGACGGTCATCCATATGAGCATTTTGCCTTCCTGGCCTTGGTCACGGCAATTTAAGCCATAGACCGCCGAAGACCCTCATCCATGCCAACGGTCCTACCGAACGACATAGACCGGGTACGGTTCCGCCTGACCCGTGCTCACACCGCAACGACAATTTAAGCCATATGTGCAGGCCAAGACTCACCGAGTCCCGTTTCCACCACAATAATCACATAACCCGGTTATGTTCACGTTGGCTCCCCGGCCACCGTGTTGGCAAAACCCGCTTTTGCCCAGTTTTCCGGGTGCACCTTGGTGTTAATCTCCAAGGCTCCCTGATGCAATCTACCACGTAGAAAACCCGAAAAACGCCCAAACACCCGGAGTCTTGCCCGGTTCATATGCAATGCAACATCACCAATCCAACTCTACTTGTCCGGATAGGCTTCACACACAATGCCTATGTCCGTTTACGCATATGGACTCTACACAAGGGGGACTTTACATATCTACCCCAAGGAACGCTCCAACTCTTCGCTCACTCGCGAGAGAGGGATTCCTATGCAAAGGGAAAAAGGGCTTCACATGCCCAAGGATGAGAAATCGTTACCCTTGCGTTCTTCCGCGGCGCCATGAAAATCTATGCGGATGAAAAGCACCGCAATCTCCTTGCCTCCGCGGATCCGAAGATGGCTCGCGATTTGGAGCTTCGAATCTCCACCGGCCGCCGGAGTTGACCTCCTTCTTCCTCCTCCAAGCTCTCCCTTCTCTCTAGATTTTAGAGAGAGAGTACCCAAGTGAAATAAGGGTTTCAAAACCCTATTCCCGGCTAAAACCACCCAGGAGCAGCCCCCCACCGTCGGATCCAAAGCCAAGGAAACGAACGGCCATGATTAGATCTGAAATCACAAAAACTGGGCCGAACACGGGTTCACACACGTCCGTGTGCCTGGCCGTGTAGCTCATTCGCCGTCTCGACCAAAATTGAAAACCAGCAACACGGCATGTGACACGGCTCATTCTTCCTAAGGGCGGCCATCTCTTCATCCATAACATCTTCCTACTCTTCAATGCCAATTGTGTTCTCAAAGCATGACGGTTCCCGCTCATCCAAGGGACCTGTGAAGAAACATGAAACGAAACTCACCATGTTCTTGTCCCAATACAAAGCTAATGGAATAATGGTCCTCTTATACCTCCGTAGGGCTTGACCCTGATCCATCACTTCTGCTAATTCCTTTGAGCTAGCTTTGATCCCAGAAACACTTGGAGCATCGCTCCGCCTACTTCCTGATCCAGAAGCACCTGCCCTAGAGCTAAAAGTAACCAGAGCACCCGATGACACAAACAACTCCACCAAAAGATCCTGAACAGCTTTCCCTTGCCCTCCGTCCCATGCTCTCTTGTAGTTCCATAGAGGAATTACCCTGTTATGATGTTAGATTGTTAAATAACATGTCCCTAGAGACCACAAACTTCTGCGTCTTAGGATCCATTCATTTCCAACCTTTCTTTCTATCTTCATAACCGACAAAGACTAGCTTCATTGCTTTTGTATCTAGCTTTATTCTTAGAGCATCTGGAACATGCACGTAGTAGGTAGACCCGAACACCTGAAGATGTTCCACATTATGCTTCTCCTTAAACATCGCTCATGTGGAGACTTTATGTTATTGGGACTGAGGGGCATCCAGTTGATGACATATGCCGCATAGGACATTCCCTCCACCTAGAAATCCCTGTGAATGCCTTTAGCATGAAGACAACACTTGTAGGTCTCCATCAAATGATGGAACTTACACTCTGCAACTCCGTTCTATTGTGGAGTATGCACACAAATAAGCTCTCTTTGGATACCGTACTTTCTGCAAAAGTTGGAGAACTCATTTGAGTTGAACTCTCCTCCATTATCAATTATCAACTTCTTAATCCGCAGACCGAGTCGGTCCTCCACGAGCTCCTTGAACTCCACAAACTTCACGAATGCCTCTGACTTATCCTTCATAAAGTATACCCAAGTATACCTCGTAAAGTCATCAACTAAAACCAGCATATACATATTATCTCTGAGACTAGGGGTGACAATCAGTCCCGTCAGATCACTGTAGGTGCACTCCAACGGTGCTTTGCATCGGTCTGTGATTTGTCAAATAGAAGTTGATGAGCCTTACCATATTGATACCCCGCACAGAAGTGACTGTACAACCCCATATTCGCGGAGTGGGTTTTTCCCCCAGGGAGGGGGGGGGGGGTGTGGTTCGAGATCCTTTTGCCAGGCTAGGCAGAAATGCTTGCGCCTGGGTAGGCGAAAGGCCCCTGGGTGGGTAGAACTCCCTGGACATAAGGTGTTGAGTGAGGCTCTTCCACTCAACACTCTCGACACTTCTCGGTATAAGGTGTTGAGTGAGGCTCTTCCACTCAACGCTCTCAACGCTTTTTGGCTTAAGGCGTTCAGTGAGGCTATTCCACTCAATGCTCTCGACGCTTTTCGGCTTAAGGCGTTTAGTGAGGCTATTCCACTCAACGCTCTCGACGCTTCTCAGCATAAGGCGTCTTCCAATCAATGCTCTCGATGCTTTTCGGCTTAAGGCATTAAGTGAGGCTCTTCCACTCAACTCTCTCGACGCTTCTCAGCATAAGACGTTGAGTGAGGCTCTTCCACTCAACACTCTCGACTCTTTTTGGCTTAAGGCATTGAGTGAGGCTCTTCCACTCAACGCTCTCGATGCTTCTTGTAATAAGGCGTTGAGTGAGGCTCTTCCACTCAACGCTCTTGACACTTTTCGTCTTAAGGCGTTGAGTGAGGCTCTTCCACTCAACGCTCTTGACGCTTTTCGGCTTAAGGTATTGAGTGAGGCTCTTCCACTCAACTCTCTCGACGCTTCTCGGCCTAAGGCGTCGAGTGTAAAGTATCAGTCAAGAAAAGTAGGCGGGAGGGCTTCCGCCTAGGTAGGCGAAATGACTCCTGCCTAGTGTGGTCTAGAGGCCAATTTACTTGGATACCCATGGAGGTCTGCATTTAGCTCCTTAGAATAACGGAGTTTGGCTGTTAGCATACCACTTTGGGCTATAAATAGTCTTTTGGAACAGCGGAGCTACGCTGTTGGCAAACGAGATACTAGAAATCTATAAATAGACCCACATGGTACCTCAGAAGGCAGCTTTCTCATTTTCTAAAGTCTTGTAGTACTTTCTGAGGTATCCTTAGCTTAACACTTGGCTAAGAAGGGGAAGTGCTCTGGGATCTTCCGGGTTAGTGGAGGGACCTCCGTGCTACAGCCTAGGGTCGGTTCTTTAGTTTTAGGTAACTGGTCAATGGTCTAAGTTTGGGAGAAGTAGGTGTTACCTACACTCCAGGGTCCGAACTTTCATTGGGGCCAGTTTTTGGTTCCAACATTTCTGGTACGGTGAGTGTGGACCGTAGCTGATTCAAGAAAATCTCAAGCTCAGCATCATGGCTAGAGGTGAGGAGGAAGGAGCAGGTGTCACAACCCGCATTTTCCCAACATTTAAAATACTATCAGAGTAGTTGTCCTCTATGTGACGTGGCATCACAATGCGTAGTTCCCCTACTCTGATAGTATTTTAAATGCTGGAAAATGTGGGTTGTGATAGCAGGCTCAGGAGGTTCTTCACCCCAGATAAGTGGGGTGATGATGGGGATGCTGGAAGATTTCAGGCGGGTAGTCTTTCAGACCATCCAGTTGGCTTTCGCGGCGAGAAGCGAGTGGGCGATGCCTTCCATTACGGTTGTTGCGGCTCCTTCTTTTGGCCAGAACATTTTAGGCCAGCATACCAGGAAGAAGATTCCAGCAGAGAGTGCCGAGTGGGATGTTGTCGGGAGGGAGCTCTTCCCCGGACAGGCTAGCTCTGACAGGGTTAGTGAGCCGAGGTCGCGAGCTGTGCCCTCTCTCTAGGTTATGGGCAGGAGCCATTTTAGTGAGTTGATTGTCTCTGCCCCGGTCCCTGATGGGTTCAGAGAGCCAGATATGTCCTACTACACGGGAAGGGATGACCTCGTGCAGCATGCACAATGGTTCGAGGATGCCATTTCATTAAGGAAGATGTTAGATGCCTTCAAGTGTAGGCTCTTTGCCATCATTTTGAAGGAGAAGGCAAGAGACTGGTTTCATCAACTCCCTGCAAGTTATATCTACTGATTTAAAGATCTACGCCGTGGGTTCCTATTGAGGTTCTCCACATCAAAGAAGAGGAAGAAGGGGGCAGAGAGCTTGTTTGCCATCAAGCAGAAGCCGGAGGAGATGCTGGGATACTATGTTGACTGGTTCCAAGAGGAGATCCTTCTATTTCAGGAGGTCATGTGGTACACATTTGTTGGGTATTGTATCCACAATGTACCTGATTTGAAGAAGCCCCTAGACAAGCTAAGTTGAATTGACAATGTATTTGATGATTTTCTATCAAATTGTGCTTGCAGCTATTCCATGCTAAGTACACACCAATGTCAGGGTACAGTGGGTCAATATACACGGGTCTGCGCAACGTAATCCCTCGTTGAGCAGATCAGTGTGTTGACTCACGTGTGCTCTCTCTATTAGAGTGTACTTACTTTCAAGTACAGGGTCGAGATAGATCAAGAACAGAAGAGGAGCAAAGATGGGTCAAAGACCAAGTTCGTAGGAAGGAAGAGAAAAAGCGTCTAAGTCAAAATCGACGGGAATCACTAAGTGATTCTCGCCGATTCGACGAGAATCATTATTGATTCTCGCCGAATCGTCGAGAATCAGTCAGTGATTCCCGACGACTTCATCCGGCTGACTGTCCTTCTACAAGAATTCTACTAAGGCAGAATCGACGGGAATCACCAAGTGATTCTCGCCGATTCGACGAGAATCACCTTTCATTCCCGCCGATTCCCGCCGGATGACCAGATTTCCAACTGGAATTCTGCCAAGGAAAATTCGACGAGAATGTTGAGTGATTCCCGCCGACTTCGACGGGAATCACCAGCGATTCTCACTGATTTTGCCTTAGGCAAAATTCCTGTTCGCTGGACCGAACCAAGTTCATTGTGCGCCGTTTTGACCGGGACGAGGGCTTCTCCTTGTGGGCCCCACAATGGTCATTTAGGGTTGGCTTCCAATATATATACTCGCATATTTGAACATACTTCGAGATCGAACAACGAAAAATAAAACTGAGGCCGAGCGTGCCCTAGCCGATCGCGGAACTTCACCGATCGCCATCGCCGCTCGCAAGCTAGTCGCCGCCACTGATCTCAGAGATTCTTTGATCTTCCGACGACAGTACCGAGGCAAGCCTAGCATATCACGCTTCTCTATCGAGATCTCTTGTCTCTCGATTTGTTGAACGAAGATAGTTCTTCATTTCGAATCGATTGAGACGACTGATCCGAGTGAGATCGTTGGTAGACCTTGCTTATTTCGTCAAGAAGTTTGGATCTACAAAGCATCGCCGCCGCAATAACTTGCCGCCGCCGATCTTGACAAGATCCTCTCCAAGAGAGTACTCCGGTCGTGGACTCTTCGTCTCTTTCAAGAAAGCATCAACGAACGAAGAGCGACATCGGATTCTCCACAAGTTTGTTTGTATTTCTTATACATTCAATTTTTGCTTTTTTGTAATGGAATTGTATTCCTAGTTGTAAGGGTTGGGTGCAACCCGTGGTGGAGGAGTAGTGACTCCTTTGGTTGGAAGAGTTCCTTCCGTAGTGTGAGGATTGGATTTCAATCCGGTTGGTGAAGTGACCGAGTCGTCCCTTGGTGGGAGATAGGTCAAAGGGGGAGAGTGGACGTACCCAAATCGGGGAACCACTATAATTGCTTGTGTGCTTTTCTGTTCTGTGTTTGTTTATTTGTGCAGGTAATTTAAATTCCGCAAAAGACTGCACGACACCTATTCCCCCCCATAGGTGGATTTAGTTGACACTAGAGACTTTCAAGTGGTATCAGAGGGAGTTTACTCATCAATAAGACCTTGAGTAAGATCCCATCTCTAGTGTCAAGAAGAAAGAAGATCTCTAAAATGGACGGACTTAAGTATTCAGGAAAGATCCTAGTGTGCACCAAGCTGAACTTTACTATCTGGAAGGAAAGAATCAGGTTGTTGGAACCCTAGGTTTTGATTTGAGTTTAGTCTTCTCTTTCTGTCTCTTGACCCAAGATTTATCTATGGTCAAAGGTTAGTTGATAGGATAGATTCTCTAGTTGTGTAGAATTGCTTTTCCAGATGAATATTTGGTTAAGTAGTTTTTCATTCGACTATGGTCGAACGCCGCTCGACTATCGTCTATTGGCTGATCGACGATCGTCTATCAGTTGGTCGACGTTCTGTCTGCGTTGATAGCTCGACTATCTGTTGATAGGTCGACTATCTGTTGTCTTTGATAGTTCGACTATCTGCTTGGATAGTTCAACTATCTGATAGCTCAACTATCTGTTGATAGGTCGACTATCTGTCCGCTTTGATAGTTCGACTATCTGTTGATAGGTCGACTATCTGTGTTGCTTTGATAGTTCGACTATCCGTTGATAGGTCGACTATCTGCTTTCTGTGATAGCTCGACTATCTGTTGATAGGTCGACTATCTGCTCTTCTTTGATAGTTTGACTATCTGCTTGGATAGTTCAACTATCTGATAGTTCGACTATCTGTTGATAGGTCGACTATCTGTTTTGCTTTGATAGGTTGACTATCTGTTGATAGGTCGACTATCTGTTTTCTGTGATAGGTCGACTATCTGCTTGATAGGTCGACTATCTGTTTTGCTTTGGTAGTTCGACTATATGTCCTGATAGATCGACTATCTGATAGCTCGACTATCTGTTCTGATAGGTCGACTATCTGCCGAGGTAGTTCGACTATCTTCTTTGATAGCTCGACTATCTGGATCGTTCGACTATCTGTCCGATAGGTCGACGATCTCCGTACTTCGGTCGACGATCTCCGAGGGTCGTTCGACGTTTTGCTGTATGTTTTAAATAGTTTTGTCGTCTTCTATGATGTGACTAATTTCATACTTATTTTGGCATATTTTATAAAAGATTATCTGAATAAATTGTGATATTATTTCCATGCAATATCAGTTCCATTCCTCTTGCATGAGCTAATCTTTTTCTGACAAAGTTGTTTGTCTTATAGCTGAGATATGTTTTCTGCTTTATCTGCCAGGCTGTCCTTTATAGCCGTTAGACTCAAAAAGTCTTTCTTGGCTGTAAAGAGTCTTTTCTGATGTGACTTTCTCTTATATTATTTCATCAGAATTATTTGCAGCTTCTTAGAAAGCTTTATCCTATTATAGGATATCTGTCTGCAGTATTTTGTTTTGCTTTATGCTTTTTGCAGCCCAGCTTGCAGAGTTCAGAAGAAGACAAGATTCAAACTCAAGTAAGAGCCGTTGCTGCTGCTGCTATATAAAGACTTCTTTGAAAAAAGAAAGTAGCTAGCTCTCATATACCAAAAAAAAGCGATCAGCAGCATTCAAGCTTAAGAACTTACAGTTTCCAACTGCTCTCAGCACATTCACATCTAACTGAGAAGAAGTTCTAGTTCTTCACTCTTCTTCAACCTGAGTTCTCCTGCTTACAGGAAGATCTTCACTCAGAGCCTTTTGAAGAAGAAGAAGAAGAAGATAGCTGCCTGAAGAAGAAATTTTATCTAATATTATTTATCTTCTTGTAGCTTTTTCCTTCAGTATTTTCTGAAGTGTTTCTGCACTGAAGCAAGACTTCACCTGGACTTTCTTTTAGCCAGGGGGAGCCTTGATTCTTTTAGAGCTTTCTAGCTCAGTGCAAGTTATTGTGCTTCTCTAATCTATTGTAAAATAGAGAAGACACCTTAACCTCCTTTCCCCCTCCTGTACAGGGTTATTACTCCCTTCAAAAGTATCCCTTGGTGGCAGGGCACCTGATCAAAAACCTGTGTTGGTTTTTAGACACCTGATCAAAAGTCTAAAGGGTTTCTGGATCTACCTGAAGCAGATCTTGTTGGTGGCAGGGCACCTGATCAAAAACATAAGTGGATTCCTACCTTGTTGGTAGAAGAGTGGACGTACCCAAGTTGTTTGGGGAACCACTATAAATTCCTTGTGTCGTCTGGATTGCTTTAATTAATTACTTGCATTGTGGCTGTGATTAGATTTTAACTAGGTCTGCTAGTTGCTGTTTAGGATTCCTAGCCTTAACTGTAATTACAATTGGCTGCCTTTTGAGCACATCACTTGTGTTAGGCTTTAAGGTTTAATCTCAAATATCTATAACTTTCATTCCGCAATTAACTCCAAGGGAGTTGAGTAGACAGTCAACTTTGCTAGTGCAATTTTTGATTACTCTATTCACCCCCCTCTAGAGTAGTATCTATCCCCTTTTCTTTCAATTGGTATCAGAGGGAGGTTGACTGACTGAATAGGCTAACACCTAAGTCACAAGATCCTGATAGATACCAAAGTTTATAGATATTCACTTTCACTATCATGGCCCAGTTCAAGGATTACTCTAGCACCAGACCTCCAGCATGCAACTTAGCCAAGTTCAGCATCTGGAAGGCAAGGATCAAATTATATATGAACTCTATTGATGAGAGTATTTTTGCTTCTATTTTGTCAGGACCACCAAGAGCACCTGCTGCAGCTACTGTCTCATCATCAACTGATATGAGTGCAGTGCCTCCTCCAGACTACAATGATGAATACAAAAAGGCAAAGATAACATATGCCAAGGCAATGAACATTCTGGCTCAGACAATGTCTGATGAAGTATTCCAGAAGGTTGCTGACTGCTCCTCAACAAAAGCTATGTGGGATACACTGAACCAGATTGTAGCTGGTTCAGCTGATGAGAGGAAGGACAGAAGGTCCAACCTTATCTCACAGTATGAGAATTTCAAGAAAACTGATGCTGAATCAGTTGAAGCTATGTACACAAGGCTCAGCTCAATCATCAATGAGCTGAGGACTCTTGACAAGGATATTTCATTGACAGAGGTCAATGATAAGATTCTTATGTGCTTCCCTAGCACATGGGATCTGAGGATCTGGCCTATCAAGGAGGCCAGAAGCACAACAGAAATCTCAACAGAAGCCCTACTCGGCAAGCTCAAGTCTTTTGAGCAAGTGCTGAAGTCCAGGGAAGCTGAGGCTGAAGCAAAGACCCCAACTCCTACAAGAAAAGAGCAAACCCTTGCTCTTAAAGCTGCTGACATTTCTGAAGGCAGCCAGTCCAATGAGGAACTGATGGCATTATTTGCCAAAAGATTTCTCAAGATGGGAAGGAAAGACTTCAGAAAGAAGTCTTCAAAGTATGAAGAAAAACCAAGGTTTGATCGCACTCCTACTAAAGAAATAATCTGTTATGGTTGCAGGAAGCCTAGACATATTCTTCCAGATTGTCTAGAGGAAAAGAACAAAGATAAAGGAAAGACAAGGATCAGCACAGGAAGCATTCCAAGCCATCCTCCTACAAGAACAAAAAGAAGGAGAGAGGCTTTGTTGCTGAAACCTGGAGCAATTCTGATGAGGAATCCTCTTCCTCAAGCTCCAGTGAGGATGAAGAAGAAAAGAAGCCAAAGGAAGTTTGCCTGATGGCAATTGATGCCTGCAGCAATTACTCAGCTGCAGAGAATTCAGATTCTGATGAAGAAATGCCAATTGAAGATGAGGTATTGTCTTCTTATGACTTTACATCTGCTGAATTTAAATCTGATTTTAAATCTTTATGTTTAGATTTAATTAGTTCTGAAAAAGAAATAAAAGAGCTTAGAATTAAACTAGCTGAATCTGAATTGATTGCTAATGAAAACATTAGGTTAACAGCAGAACTCACTAATGCTAGTGAAGAAATAGAATTCCTTAAGAATGAACTAGCTAAGTCCAAAAGGTTAGAAGAGTCTCTGAATGGTAGAAGCCTTAAGTTGCTTGAAATAACCAGCATGTCTAACACTAGGTCAGGCAATAACAAATTAGGCTTAGGAGCATCTTCTAGTGAGCCCCAATCATTCTTAAAAACCAACTTTTAACTCCAGTGAATTTTATTTCATCTAGTGGAATAAAAAACACTAAGCAAGTTAATCAAGTTAATAGAGCTTTAAATAAAGCTAAAAGAGAGAAAAGAAAACAAAAATTTAAGGAATTACAAAGAGCGTCGAACGCTGCTCGACGATCGCAGGCCCAATGGTCGAACGGAGATCGACGATCTGGGTACCAATCGTCGAACGCCGATCGACGCTTTCAACAAGAATTTCAAAATTCCAACCAGAACTTTCGAAACCCGAATATGAATAGAAACCCTAGGTTCATTGACCCATCATCAGCATGGAGAATCCCACCTAGGAGATCTTACCTATTAGGTTATCACCCTTAGCCTGCTTATTCATTTATTTCCAGTTTTTCTTATGTGAAAAATAAGGGACCTAAGGTTACCTGGGTCCACAATGTTTAAATTGATTTATTTGCAGGTGAAGACCTATCCTATCACTCAAAATAAGTGGTATTTGGATAGTGGTTGCTCCAAGCATATGACAGGAAATAAAGAACATCTGTCAAGGTTCAAGGCAAAGCTTGGCCCAAAGGTAATCTTTGGAGATTCAAGCTGTGGTCAAACTGAAGGTTATGGCAGGATGACAATTGGAGCTGTAACATTCAAGAGAGTTGCTTATGTGACTGGACTGAAGCATAATCTAATTTCAGTAAGTCAGTTATGTGATGCTGGATACCAGGTATCATTCTCTAACTCTCTTTGCAATATTACTTTAAATAATAATGTTGTATTAGTAGGTATTAGACAAGGTAACATTTATTTAGTAGATTTTAACTCAACTCACTCTGAAATCTGCTTGTTTAATGAAATAACAAATAACAATACTTTATGGCATAAAAGGCTTAGCCATGTTAACCTCAAGAATATATCTAGGTTATCTAAACACAACCTTGTTAGAGGTTTACCTTCTTGCCCCTACAAGAAGGAGAGTCTTTGCAAGACTTGTCAATTAGGCAAGCAAACCAAGAATTCATTTAAATCAGTAAATAAAAGTGATTCTCCTAGAATCCTGTATTTATTACATTTGGACCTATTTGGCCCAATAAATGTACAGAGTTTAGGAGGGAAGTATTACACCCTAGTCATTGTAGATGACTTCTCCAGGTTCACTTGGGTGTTCTTTTTGAGAACTAAGGCTGATAACTTCAAAGCCCTTACAGATTTTCTATTATGTGTGCAGACTGAGTACTCTACTCATGTGGCCTTGATCAGAAGTGATCATGGTACTGAGTTTGACTCTCTTCTCATGCAAGAATTCTGTGAGAGAGAAGGTATCAAACATAGCTTCTCAGCTCCTAGAACTCCCCAACAAAATGGGGTAGTTGAAAGGAAGAATAGAACACTAATTGAAGCTGCTGGCACATTGTTGGCAGATGTTAATATGCCTCTTTCCTATTGGGCAGAAGCTGTTAGTACAGCCAACTATGTCTTGAATAGAAGTCTGATACACAAGCTTAAGTGTAAAACTCCTTATGAGTTACTTAAAGGAAAGAAACCTAAAATAAATTATTTTAGAGTTTTTGGCTATATAGTTTATATTCATAATAACAATAAAGAATACCTTAGAAAATTTGAAGCAAAAGCTTCAATGGAAATTTTTCTTGGATATTCCCAAGTAAGCAAAGCTTATAGGGTATTTAATAAATCATCTTCTAAAATTGAAGAGTCTGTTCATGTGTCCTTTGATGAATCCCAAATGTTTTACAAGGAGAAGGAAACTTCCCCTTCCTCAAGTTCATTGCAGGTACAAGAATCTACCAAAGATGTCACTCAAGAGATTCTCCATCTTTCAACTCTTCATATCACTGAATCAAATAGTGATGAAGACATTGCAGAAGTTGTTGCTGTACCACCAATAGTAGATCAAATTCCTTCTGAGGAATTAATCCCAACTATTGCTGAAGATCACATCCCACCTGCTGATGTTGTCACACTTAGAGATCACCCTACATCTCAAGTGATAGGAGACATATCAGCTGGTGTTCAAACAAGACATCAGTTAAGACAGGATGTGATGCACGCTTGTTTCCTCTCACAGATTGAGCCCCTCACCATTAAAGATGCTGAGCTAGATCCCCACTGGATCATTGCTATGCAAGAGGAACTCAATCAGTTTGAGAGATGTAAAGTATGGACTTTGGTTCCAAGACCTAAAGGCCAACTGATCATAAACACCAAGTGGGTGTATAGAAACAAGTTGGATACAAATGGTATCATTGTAAGGAACAAAGCTAGGCTTGTAGCTCAGGGCTACAGATAGGAGGAAGGTATAGATTATGACCAAACCTTTGCTCCTGTTGCAAGGCTAGAGGCAATAAGGATCTTCTTAGCTTATGCAGCCTATATGAAGTTTAAGGTTTTTCAGATGGATGTCAAGAGTGCCTTTCTTAATGGTGAGCTAAAGGAAGAGGTATTTGTTGAACAGCCACCCGGTTTTGTTTCTTCAACTCAGCCCTCACATGTATTAAAGTTGCAAAAAGCTCTTTATGGACTAAAACAAGCACCAAGAGCCTGGTATGAGACTCTAGCTAGTTTCCTGTTAGAGCACAACTTTGTTAGGGGAGTAGTTGATAGAACCCTCTTCGTAAAGCACCATAAGGACACAATCCTGTTAGTTCAAGTGTATGTGGATGACATTATTTTTGGTTCCACTGATCCCAAACTATGCAAAAAGTTTTCTAACTTGATGCATTCTAAGTTTGAGATGAGTAGTATGGGTGAGCTGTCTTACTTTCTTGGTCTCCAAGTAAAGCAAGATGCTGATGGCATCTTCATCTCCCAATCCAAATATGCCAAGGAATTGGTAAAGAAGTTTGGGATGGCTGATGCTTCAGCAATGCATACACCTATGGCTACTAATGTAGTTATTGATTCTGATGATCAGGGAAAGCCTGTTGATCAAAAGAATTATAGGGCCATTGTTGGTTCCCTACTGTATTTAACTGCAAGTAGGCCAGACATAATGTTTGCTATATGCCTTTGTGCTAGATTCCAGGTCAACCCCAAGGAATCTCATCTGTTTCTTCTCAAGAGAATCTTGAGATACCTGAAGGGATGTCCAAATCTAGGACTTTGGTACCCAGCTGAGTCAGAATTTGAATTAATTGGATATTCTGATTCTGATTATGCTGGTTGTCGAGTTGACAGGAAAAGTACCTCAGGAACTTGTCAGTTCCTGGGAGAGAGATTGGTCTCTTGGTTCTGTAAGAAGCAGGCCTCTGTCTCAACCTCAACTGCAGAAGCTGAATATATAGCAGCTGCTAGTTGTTGTTCACAGATCCTGTGGATACAAAATCAACTTTTGGATTATGGGTACTCACACAAGAACACAAAAATCATGTGTGATAGTACCAGTGCTATCTCTATTGCACAAAATCCAGTGCACCACTCTAGAACGAAACACATTGAGATCCGACACCATTTCCTGAGAGATTGTGTGGAAAAGAACAAGATCAGCCTTGAGTTCATATCCACAGACCTTCAGAGAGGTGATATATTCACCAAGCCCTTAGATGAATAGAAGCATCTGTTCTTTTTGGTTCAACTAGGCATGATTAATGGAAGAGACTAAGTGTGACGTCTGCCTTGTTGAAACTTGTTCGAAGATAGTCGAACGAAGTTTGACGATAGTCGAGCGGATAAAGCCTATCGTCGACCTATGGTTGAAGATAGCTTATCTGCTTGAAGATCGTCGACCGGCATTCGAAGATAGTCGAACAGGTCGAGCTTATCATCGATCTATGGTTGACGACAGCTTGCTGTTTGTGATGACAGAAATAGTCGAACGATTGATCGACTACTCTGCTTCAGGACCGATCGTCTAACGACCGTTCGACCATCGTCTCCAGTATTTTTTAAATAGATCGACGATCGTTGTTTTAATATAAAGCCGATGGTCGACCTAGGTTAAGAGATAGTTGCTTTTATCGTCGACGGAGAGCGTCTTTTCGCATTCCGTCTTCCCGCTTGCTCTTTGTCTTGCGAATTTCTGCCGCTCCGTCCTCGCCGTCTCTCCCTCATCTTCTCCAGCTCTCTCGATGGCGATTTCTCCAGCGCTCCTGGCAGTAGTAAAGTTTGATGCAGGATTCAGTATAGATTTCGACTCCTTCAGCTGTTGCGAACCCGGAATAGTGGAAATTCTAAATCTGTGCAAAGATCAAGGGTTAGAGAAACTCATGTCCTACAGAATAAAGATAAACACTCAAGAGATCAAAGAGTGGGCTTTCTTTTCGTCTTTAACTGATGATTCGATTACTGGAACCATTAGCGGAGAAGAGGTAACATTGACTCCCGCTATTTTGACTGAAATATTTGGATTGATTAATGGTGAAGAAGAGTATGAGCAAGATACTCCTGAGTTTGGAAGGATGTTAACTGAGCTGGGACATGCCGCAGGCATTCCCTCTAAGTTGCTGAAAATAAATTTTCCTTTTAAGATTAAGTTTCTTGCTGAAATAGTTGGAAAAGTGCTACTGGGAAAGCACTATGCCCACGATAATATTACAAGGCAGCAGTTTGTACTGATGTGTGCAATAGTGAATAAGAAGCAGATCAATTGGGCAGGAGTATTATTTGATTTAATCAGGAAAAAGAATGGCAAGAAAGAAGTTACCCTAGGAAGGGTAGTTGGGATTTTTCTGAAGGAGAAATACCTCCATCTGTTGGTATCCGCTGCCACCTCCATAAACGCAAGCAAGAAGATGGATCCATCCCTGTTCACCAAATGGAAAAGGACCTTCCTGAAGCCCGCGCCCGCAGGGGTTGCTCCAGTTACATCTGAGAGCACCAGGACTGTCTCAGTCACTCCCCCCTTCTAGCAGCTGGCTCAGCAAATCTGTCCCTTCCATCTTCTTCATCTGTTTTGCCGTCTACTTCAGTTGAAGTTCCCTCAACTTTAATTAAAGTACGACATTCTGCTTCTCCTCTTGCTTCTCCTCCCGCATCTCCTCTCCCGACTCATCTTGCTGGGATCTCTCATCCCAGTTTTGATTTGTTGGTGTCTGAGATTTCTACTCCTCTTCATTCTCCAATTCCCTCTTCTGATCACATTGATTACCCTGCATCCACTCATCCATCTCCAGTTCATTCTCCAGTCCATCATACCATCCCTGCTGATCTTCCATCCTCTGAAATTCCATCATCATCATCATCCTTTGATATAACTCCAACATTTATTTCTAGCATTGTGGAGTTAATTACCCCTTCAATCAAAATCATGATTGAAGAGGCAATTGCTCCCCCTTGCTTCTTCTATATCCTCCTTGACTGCTGCTATTCAAAAACTCTCGAAGTCTGCTGAGCCCTCTTCTTCTAGGGGCCTGGTTTCAGTTTCTACTGAAATCAGGCAGGGGGAGATGCTTGATGAAGATGTCTCAGAGCAGCCTTTGGCCTCCCCTCCAGCAGATCATCATGCAGTGGCAGAGAAAGCAATAGAAGATTCAGCTCCTCCTCCTCTATCTGAAAAGGAAATTTCTGATGCATTATTGAAATCTGAGTTTATTGTTAAAGCATGTTTAGAAGAATGTTCTACTCCCTTGGTCGCCCTACACCTAGAAGGAATCATCACTTCCTTTCTAGATGATTTGTGGGAGTTAGGACACGCAGTGGTCGATTCTGAAGGTATTCCCTTTACTTACTTTTTAGACTTGTTAACTGATATGCTTGTATGGGAATATCTAGAAGGGATGATTAGATGTCATTTAGAAAAATTTTATTCATAATACTACAGATAAATTGGAATAAGTTCTAGATGTTCAAGAACCTGTTATCCAAACTGCTCTAGAAATTCAACCAGAATCAGGTGTTCAAATTTCTGAAGTTGCTCAGCCAGAAGTGCAAGCAGAACTGGTCACTATGACAGTTTCTGATCTTCAAGAAAAAGCTGCAGATGTTCAAATCGAAAAATCTACTGTATGGGATGATTCCCCAGGTTTGGATTTAGATGCTCTCCTGGCACAGGATGCCATGGAAGAAGAACTAGAAAGAGCTGCTCGAAAGGAAAAGGAAAGAGCTTTAAAAGATGCTATTGACCCATATGATCTACCCATCTCTTCTAATTCTGAAGATGAAATCGATTCTGATGAGTCTGCTGAGTCTAAAAGAAAAAGAATTGCTAAAAAGAAAAGAAAAGCTATAGCTCCTCCTCCTGCTAATCCAGATAATGATACCCCGTATTATATACTGAAAGGAATTGATCCAAAGTCAAAAGACTTCCAGCATTGGATGTTATTTTCTAAGAACCAGCAAAAGCAAAGGAAAAAGTCAAAGAGGTATGACTCTCCTATTCCAAGATGGAATCCTAGAGGTCCTCCTCCTCCACCTCCTAGTGCAGGAGCCTCAGGAAACTTATCTGCAAAACCTGCTTCTCAGTCTGAAAAATCAAATCCATCTCAGTCAGCTTAAAGGAGAACTTCACAAGGATACCAAGGTAAAAGTCAAACTGGCTATCAAAGACCTGATGCTATTAAAGAACAAGTAAAGGAGGTAGTGTATCAAAGACCAACATTTTCTCCTCCTCAGTCCAAAGAACTTAAAAGCTCTACCTCTCCTAAGCTAGATCACTCTGAGAAGGATGTTCCAAAAGTTATTCAGGATAAAGAACCAGTTGATACTTCTTCTGAGAATGTTTATGAAAGCCCAGAGCTTGATCCTAACTTTAGGATGGCTCGTTTTCTTGAACTGGTTGGGGCAGCGCAAATTAAGAAAGCAAAAGCAGAAGGAAAAGACACTGCAAGATTGACCACAATGTCGAAATTCAGAATGAAGGAGCTCGATAAGTTCCAGGTTAGACCTGAGATATTTGACCCTTCAAAGTATATGGAAAAGCATCCTGAGGCAGTGGTCCCAAGAACAATAGAATTGAAAATCATTGGAGAACAAGACTTGAAGTTATCAAGAAAAGAAGCTCTAGATCCCACAAGAAAGATTACTTTTGTTTCTAGCTCTTCTGATCCTAAGCCTAACTCTGAAGCACCTTAATTTTTCATTGATTGACAGTTAATTGTTCATCTATTTGATTGATGTTATCTGCTTAGTTATTTCTTTTCATGCATTTTATTTTACTTTCACTAATTAGTTTTGTTGGGTACATTGGAAAATGTGTACCTGATTTGAAGAAGCCCAACTTAGCTCAATGATATACATCAAGGTGTATTTGATGTTGTTTTGAGTTGACATGTGCAGGTGAAGAAGTATTAAAGAATGCAGAAAAATATTCTAAGTCCACGTATCGACACCTGAAGAAATTGTGTCGACACTTCAGAATATTTGTGTCGACACTTCAGAATATTTGTGTCGACACTTCAGAATATCAGTGTCGACACAGAGAAAGATAGTCGATCACATTTATGTCGACACTGGGAAGCAGTGTCGACACATAAAGAAGATCGTCGACCTCAGCACTGGGAAGCAGTGTCGACACAGTGAAAGATAGTCGACACCCAGAGAAAGTTAGTCGACCAGTGAAAGATAGTCGACTAGTGAAAGATAGTCGACTAGTGAAAGATAGTCGACCAGAGAAAGATAGTCGACTCACAGAAGAAGATAGTCGACCTCAACTGTGTCGACACTGGGAGGATGTGTCGACACCTTGAGATTGAGTCGACACATATTGGCAGAAGTCAACTGTGCTTGTGTCGACACCAGAAGACTGAGTCGACACATTTTGGCAGAATTGAAGATTGCTGTGTCGACACCTGAAGGCTGAGTCGACACATACTGAGTTCTGAATCTACAACAACTGTGTCGACACACAGGACTTTTGTCGACACATTGCAGAGCCAAGACCAAGTTATTTTCTGAAGTAGCTGTGTCGACTTAAAGGCAACTTAGTCGACATCATCAAAGACTGTGTCGACACCAAAGTCACTTGTGTCGACACAGATAGACAGATTGGTCTCGACACTTTCTGACAGACTATCTCGACATTTTGCTGTCCAAGGCTAAGGTACAGGAACTGTTTGAAGACTTGACAGCTGTGGGTTGCCACCGTTTAACTGAAGCTGTCAGACCTATCAGAAAATAGTTAGAAACCGGATCAGCCGGTTACCATGAAGAAAGTCTATAAATAGACATATTCAGAAGGAAATAAAAGATAACAGAAGAAGATCTAAGAAGAGAAAAAAAAAATAAGGATTACGATCCTATTGAAGTTTCAATTCAAGAAAGTGCTAAGCTCTAAAGAAGATCTTCATCAGAAGATCTAAGAAGAAGAAGTCTGAAGTATCAGAAAAGGTGTTGGATAGAGAGGGATCCAGTCATCTTGAAGAAGAAGAAGGAAGCCATCAGTGGTTTCTCAAGAAGCTGTTTGGAAATCAACTCAGCTAAGTTCAGATTCAAGAAGCTTTGAAGAAAGCTCAGATTCAGTTGATTTCATCAGCTGATCAAGAAGTGTCTTGTCCTATTCTCTCTCAACAAAGGCAAGACATTAAAATATCTTTTCTAAATTTCTGTAGGATCTGTTTACACAGATCTGAGTTGTAAGCCTATGTTATAAAGGCTGAGTGTAAAAGAGGAGATCTCTGAGTGGTAGGGCTATTTGCCTGAGTGTAGGAGAAGGTTCTTCTCTGAGTGGTAGGCCTTGAGACAAGGCTGAGGTAGGGCTGTTGAGCCTGAGTTGTAGGAACCTATCCAGGTTCTGAGCTGTAGGATCTGCAGATCTGAGAATAGTGGAAGTTTGGCAAAATCTAGCCTACTGCTAGATAGGTGAAGGGGGAAAGTGGATGTAACACCTCTACCCGTCAAGAAGAATATAATAGAGGGTCCGGCCGGGGCCCCACACCATATTCCACAAACAGGCGGAGACGCTACGAAATAATATCATAACCACGCATCCTAACACAGAGCATTCTAGCGGAAGCTTCACGGTTGAATTATTGAACTCAAGATAAATAACATTGTCCACTAAAACTTAGGAATATATATAAACATCACAAGAGTTTGGCCTTAAGGCCTTACAACAGTTTCTCTTAATAAGAGTGTGGATTACAAACATCGGCACGCAGGCCGGCCACACATGAACAAAAGAAACAAAACAATGCCTTTGAGGGCAGCAGCGCAGCTTTGGGCTTCAGCCCGCTAAGTCCCGCTCGGACCAGCAACTCCAGTACCTGTAATAACCAATCCACCAAGCGGTGGCAAACAGGGCAACGGTCAGCATTCAGCCGACCAATTATAACGACCCTGCCCCTGGCACGGGGCAGCGGAATTCCATCCCTGCATAGCAATCTTCCAATATGATATATATAGCAATTTAAGCAAGACGTGCATGCCCGCACAGTCACATATCACAAACGCCGGCACGACGGCCCGACGCTCCGTGCACTCAAGGCACATTATCCGTGTTCCGTATTTCCACGGCCACACCACCGTTCAGAGGTCCCAGACATAACGGTTCAATATGAGCATTCTAGTCTGATCGGCTCACAGGCCGTCGACTCTCGCTATGTGATCCTAACAGGGTCTTAAGCACCCAAGGTTAGACAACCATAACGCGGGTACAGATCCACCTTTCCCGTTGCTCACATCGTCAGACTCACGCCTGGACTGACGCGGGTACAGCTTCACCTTGCCCGTTCCACGTTTCCTAGTTGCAGCCCCACGGCTCAACCTCATACAAAGTAGCAACTCACGGCTACAAGAGAGTCCAACTCTCGATATTTCCTGGACTTCCTCCAGTACTTTATCCATCATGCCTACAAGCAAGAATCACGGAGTCTTCTCCGATATGCAAACAAGCATCACCAATCCAGACCATGTCCAGATGGGCTTCACACAGCATGCCTAGATCCGTACTCCAATTCCGGACTCTAACAAGGGGGACTTCACATATCTACCCCAAGGGACGCCACAACCCACCACACACTCGCGGGGAAGGGTTTTCCCTATGCAATGCAGGAATTAAGGACTTCACATGTCCAAGCAGGAAATCGTTACCCTAGGAGTTCGCTTCGGAGCCATGGAGAGAAATTTGAGACGGATGAAAGCCTTCGCAGCAGCGTTGCCTTCGCAAATCCGAACTCGGCTCGCGATTTGGACCACCGTAGCTCCACCGGCAGCCGGACTCCACTTCTTCTTCCTCACCTTGCTCTCACCTCTCTCTTAAAAGTTAGAAAGAGAGTAGAACTTAAGAAATGAGCCTTCTTCTCCTCCTTTCCCGGCCTTATCAGCCCAGGAATGATCCCCAGTCAAAGGATCCTCTTTAAGGAAAATGAATGGCCAAGATCTGCCCCAAAATATTGAACTTTTTGGCCGACACGGCCTGTGACACGCCAGTGTCACAGGCCGTGTACCCTTAAGCGGCACACGCGGCACTCGCACCGACTAAAAATTACCAGAACACGGGCATCGACACGCCCGTGTAAAACCTGACACGCCCGTGTCGATCATGTGACACGCCCGTGTCACACCTGTTACACGGTACTCAACGAGCGTTAAATCCAGTCAGAGCAGTACACGGGTAGGCACACGCCCTCTGACACGCCCGTGTCAAAACTGACACGGCCGTATTCAAGCCTTGGTTCCGGGCCGTGTACATTTCTGACTCGATACGGCATTTTATTGAGTGACACGCCCTGGGACACGCCCGTGTCGAAGGACGTGTCCCAGGCTCGACTATCGTCGACCTCCGATCGTCGACTAACCTGAACACGCCCTGGGACACGCCCGTGTCCCAGGCCGTGTACCCCGACACGCCCTGGGACACGCCCGTGTCCCAGGCCGTGTTAAGCAACCTGCACCCCAATTCCAATTTTGAGTCTTTTTGGGGTGTTACAACCCTCCCCTCCTTAATAAAATTTCGTCCCGAAATTTGAAGACAATAAGGAGAAAAATAACAAAACAGTTATATGTTTCTATTACATATATAACGAGCAAACAAGTTACGAAAATAACTCGGGAAACTTGGCTTGCATGGTCTGCTCACGTTCCCATGTTAGCTCTTCACGGCCACAATTGTCCCATCGGACTTTGACCATCCCGATCACCTTGTTCCGCAACTGTTTCTCGGCTCGATCCGTATAGGCTTCACCTTTGTTGTTAGCCCATACTCAACCGGCACTCGATCATTGCCAATTACTTGAGCTGGATCCTTGATTGCTTTCCGTAGCACCGAGATGTGAAACACATCATGCAATCCACTCAATTCCGATGAAAGAGCTAGCCGATAGGCGGCTTCCCCAACTCGCTCCACCACTTCAAACGGACCAAGGTATCGCGGACTTAGCTTTTTCAACCGCCGAATCCGAGATACGCCTTTGAAGGGATTAATCTTTAAATAGACCCAGTCACCCACCGCGAACTCCACGTTCCGGTGCTTCGTATTGTAATATTTGGCTTGCCGATCCTGGGCTATTAGTAGCCTCTCTCGAATAGAGCGTATTGTTGAGGTAGCATCCTCGACTTCCTTTTTACCTAAAAGTTTAGTCTCGCCAGTTTCTGCCCAAGCTAGCGGTGTACGACACTTCCGACCATACAGCGCTTCAAACGGGGCCATGCCTATACTCGCTTGATGGCTATTATTATAGGCAAACTCCACCATAACAAGATGCTCTTCCCAATTCTTACCAAAGTCTAGGGCGCACATACGAGCATATCCTCCATCGTTCTGTTGGTTCGTTCAGTTTGGCCATCCGTTTGCGGGTGAAAGGCCGTACTGAATGCTAACTTCGTGCCCAACATCTGATGAACTAATCTCCAATCTTTCGAAGTAAAGCGCCCATCTCGGTCACTTACGATGCTCCGGGGAACACCGTGCAATCGAACAATCTGCTCCACATAGAGCTTTGCCAAAGTTTCCACTGAATCGTCCCGCTTGTTCGGGATAAAGTGAGCCACCTTTGTCAACCGGTCTACAATCACCCAGATTGAGTCATGGCCACACTGAGATCTCGGCAATCCGTGCACGAAATCCATAGAAACATCCTCAAACTTCCATTGTGGAACCGACAACGACTTCAGGAAACCACTCGGCCGTTGACATTCTGCCTTTACCAATGCACAAGTGCGACATTTAGTCACATACTCGGCTATGTCCTTCTTTAAACCAGGCCACCAGAACAGTTTCTTCATGTCCTTGTACATTTTTGTGCTCCCAGGGTGAATTGAATACTTTGTAAAGTGTGCTTCATATAGCAATCTTTCTCGCAATTTACCCGCATTAGGGACGCACAATCGGCCATCTTTTCGTAATAAACCTTCATCCCAGGAGAATTGATCATCAGACCCCTCCTTTGCATAGCGTTGGAGACTTTCATCCAACTCCGTTGCCCGCCGAACCCTGTCAGCAAGGTCATATTGAACCTCCAACCAGTTCACGCATGCAACAGTTGACGAATCTCTTTCCATACAAGATATCTCCAAAGCTTCCAACTCCTGGATTAACCGCTCATCATGTATCCGCAACCAATTTGCCCGTACCAGAGTCCAACGACTCAAGGCATCAGCGACCACATTTCCCTTTCCGGGAACATAGTGAATGTCGAAGGTATAATCCCCAAGGAATTCCATCCACCTCCTTTGTCGCATATTCAATTCTTTTTGATCAAGCAGATACTTTAAGCTTTTATGATCTGTATAAATATCCACTTTCACTCCATAAAGATAATGCCGCCACAACTTTAGCGAAAAGATCACCGCCGCCAACTCCAAGTCATGGACGGGGTAATTACGCTCATGCACTTTCAATTGACGTGAACCATAAGCGATCACCTTGCCAAACTGCAGGAGAACGCAGCCTAAGCCGCTTCCTGACGCATCGCTGTATATTTCAAATCCATCTGTACCACATGGCGACGTCAACACGGGCGCTGTGGTCAAACGATTCTTCAGCTCATCAAAAGCTCGTGCGCACTCCGGTGTCCAAACGAACTTCAGGTCCTTTCTCGTCAACGTAGTCAGAGGCAAAGCAATCCGGGAGAAGTTCTCCACGAACCATCTATAGTAGCCCGCCAGTCCAAGGAAACTCCTGACTTCGGCCACCGAAGACAACACTGGCCAATCACGAATGGCACTTATCTTTGCCGAATCCACAGGTCGGAGGATCGAAACCTCCCTCTGATACCAAATTATAACACCTCTACCCGTCAAGAAGAATATAATAGAGGGTCCGACCGGGGCCCCACACCATATTCCACAAACAGGCAGAGACGCTACGAAATAATATCATAACCACGCATCCTAACACAGAGCATTCTAGCGGAAGCTTCACGGTTGAATTATTGAACTCAAGATAAATAACATTGTCCACTAAAACTTAGGAATATATATAAACATCACAAGAGTTTGGCCTTAAGGCCTTACAACAGTTTCTCTTAACAAGAGTGTGG
Source organism: Platanthera zijinensis (assembly GCA_039513925.1). Classification (NCBI taxonomy): domain Eukaryota; kingdom Viridiplantae; phylum Streptophyta; class Magnoliopsida; order Asparagales; family Orchidaceae; genus Platanthera; species Platanthera zijinensis. The sequence continues at coordinate 44,059,947 of CM077086.1, read as the reverse complement.
ATTACAAACATCGGCACGCAGGCCGGCCACACATGAACAAAAGAAACAAAACAATGCCTTCGAGGGCAGCAGCGCAGCTTTGGGCTTCAGCTCGCTAAGTCCCGCTCGGACCAGCAACTCCAGTACCTGTAATAACCAATCCACCAAGCGGTGGCAAACAGGGCAACGGTCAGCATTCAGCCGACCAATTATAACGACCCTGCCCCTGGCACGGGGCAGCGGAATTCCATCCCTGCATAGCAATATTCCAATATGATATATATAGCAATTTAAGCAAGACGTGCACGCCCGCACAGTCACATATCACAAACGCCGGCACGACGGCCCGACGCTCCGTGCACTCAGGGCACATTATCCGTGTTCCGTATTTCCACGGCCACACCACCGTTCAGAGGTCCCAGACATAACGGTTCAATATGAGCATTCTAGTCTGATCGGCTCACAGGCCGTCGACTTTCGCTATGTGATCCTAAAAGGTCTTAAGCACCCAAGGTTAGACAACCATAACGCGGGTACAGATCCACCTTTCCCGTTGCTCACATCGTCAGACTCACGCCTGGACTGACGCGGGTACAACTTCACCTTGCCCGTTCCACGTTTCCTAGTTGCAGCCCCACGGCTCAACCTCATACAAAGTAGCAACTCACGGCTACAAGAGAGTCCAACTCTCGATATTTCCTGGACTTCCTCCAGTACTTTATCCATCATGCCTACAAGCAAGAATCACGGAGTCTTCTCCGATATACAAACAAGCATCACCAATCCAGACCATGTCCAGATGGGCTTCACACAGCATGCCTAGATCCGTACTCCAATTCCGGACTCTAACAAGGGGGACTTCACATATCTACCCCAAGGGATGCCACAACCCACCGCACACTCGCGGGGAAGGGTTTTCCCTATGCAATGCAGGAATTAAGGACTTCACATGTCCAAGCAGGAAATCGTTACCCTAGGAGTTCGCTTCGGAGCCATGGAGAGAAATTTGAGACGGATGAAAGCCTTCGCAGCAGCGTTGCCTTCGCAAATCCGAACTCAGCTCGCGATTTGGACCACCGTAGCTCCACCGGCAGCCGGACTCCACTTCTTCTTCCTCACCTTGCTCTCACCTCTCTCTTAAAAGTTAGAAAGAGAGTAGAACTTAAGAAATGAGCCTTCTTCTCCTCCTTTCCCGGCCTTATCAGCCCAGGAATGATCCCCAGCCATAGGATCCTCTTTAAGGAAAATGAATGGCCAAGATCTGCCCCAAAATATTGAACTTTTTGGCCGACACGGCCTGTGACACGCCCGTGTCACAGGCCGTGTACCCTTAAGCGGCACACGCGACACTCGCACCGACTAAAAATTACCAGAACACGGGCATCGACACGCCCGTGTCGAACCTGACACGCCCGTGTCGATCATGTGACATGCCCGTGTCACACCTGTTACACGGTACTCAACGAGCGTTAAATCCAGTCAGAGCAGTACACAGGTTGGCACACGCCCTCTGACACGCCCGTGTCAAAACTGACACGGCCGTGTTCAAGCCTTGGTTCCGGGCCGTGTACATTTCTGACTCGATACGGCATTTTATTGAGTGACACGCCCTGGGACACGCCCGTGTCGAAGGCCGTGTCCCAGGCTCGACTATCGTCGACCTCCGATCGTCGACTAACCTGAACACGCCCTGGGACACGCCCGTGTCCCAGGCCGTGTTAAGCAACCTGCGCCCCAATTCTAATTTTGAGTCTTTTTGGGGTGTTACAGTGGATGTACCCAAACCTTGGGGAACCACTATAAAACATTGTGCAATCTGTGATGTTTCAATTTCTGTGATTGCTGTGCTGAATGTTTTATTTCTGCTATTGAATTCTGCCTAGAAGTATAAACAAGCAATTAGAACCTATTCACCCCCCCTCTAGGTGTTTAGGTTGTCTTGAAAGTAAAACTATCAAGTGGTATCAGAGGGAGGTTCCTCAAAAAGGACTTAACAGTCTGAGGTAGATCTAAAAGGCAGAATCAAGATTCAAAAAGATGGGTTCTGGTGAGAATCATAAGGAGCTAGGGTCTATGAAATTACCCATATGCAAGAAAGAAATTTTTGGAATTTGGAAAGAAAGAGTCAGATTGTTTATGGAGGCATCTGACCCAAGGATTTACATCACAGTACAGGAAGGCCCCTTCATTCCAATGAAGGTATCAGTTCTTGATGCAAATATCCAAACTCCAAAGAGTTATTCAGAAATGACCAAGGATGAAATCATCTTGGCAACCATGGATAAAAGAGCTCAGAACATTATTGTTAGTGCCATACATGATTCAACATTTCAGAATCTGATTCACTGCAAGACCTCCAAAGAGATGTGGGACACATTGATTGTCTACATGGAGGGATCTGAAGAAGTAAGGCAGGACAGGAAATCTATGCTCAATCAGGAGTATGAAAGTTTTAGACAAGGAAAATCTGATAGCATAACTGAGTGCTACAAGAAATTCTATAGAATTGTGAATGAGCTTATGTCCTATGGAAGAGTCTTCAGTACTTATGAACTGAATGACAAATTCTTGAGATCCTTAACAAAGGATTGGGACACAAAGATCTGTGCCATAAGGGAAATGGCTAAATTGGCAGAGATCTCTCCTCCCACCTTATTTGGAAAGTTGTTATCCTATGAAATGCAACTTATGGTGAGGAAGGAGGAGGAAAAGAATTCAAGAGGAGAGCATAGAGAAAAGACTGTGGCATTCAATGCAGAAGCCACTAGAAAGAATAGGAGGAAATCACCATCTCCTCCTAAGGAAGTTGCAGAAGATAGTTCTGAAAATTCAGATAAGGGTTCAGAAAGCTGTGATTCAGATGCAGACTTTGCTGCATTCACAAGGCAATTCCAGAGGTTCTTGAAAAAGAAGCAATGGAAGTCTAGGCCTTCCACATCACAGCAAGTTGATGACTATTATCAAAAGAAAAGGTCATTAAGGAAAGAGAAGAGCAGATCAATGCCCAGCAAAGCCACTACTTCAAAGATTGTCTGCTATTGTTGCAATAGGACTGGACATGTAGTGGCTGACTGTCCTGATAAGAAAAAGGAGTCTTCAGACAAGAAGAAGACTCATCAGAAAGGCAAGAAGGAGAAATCCTTTGTTGCAAAGAAAGATAAGAGTCTAACAGACCAGTCAACTTCAGAGTCAGAATCTGAAGCTGAAGCATATATTGGACTATATGATGCATCTGAAGAAGAGGAGTTTCTGCAGTTGCTAGACTCCATCAATGAACAAAAGGATCATCAGTGTATGGGGCTGATGGAAGGATCAGAAGAGGACATATGCCAGAATCAGTCTGGTCCTAATAAGGTACAATGTCCTTCTATTACATCTGTTTGTAGTATAAATGAAGAATCAGCTACATCTGCATCAAGTGATGTAGATGTACCTGAATCTGAAGGAGATGTCTATCAATTGATAGACAAGTATGGGGACTTGTTGCAGGCCCTTAAGAAAAGCAAGAACTTGGTTAAATCTCAGGCTCAGGAAATTGCTGAACTAAGGTTTGCTACAACTGAGTTAGAGAAAGTTATTGATCAAAAATTAAATGAAATTGCCAAGCTGAAGAATATAAATATTATTCAGATGGGCACAATTAATTATACTAATGATCAAGTGAAGAGTCTGGAGGCCAGACTTAGAATTGAAAGGGATTTAGTGGCTAGTTACTCTAAGCCAAAATCTGTCTTACCCTTGATAGATGAATTTGTCACTCAAAAGGGTAAGACTGGATTAGGATTTAAAGGTAACTCCAGGGCTGGCAGATTCAAGAGGAAAGGCAAAGCTCCTGTTCAGTCACTAAACCTTTCAGTCCCCATAAAGTTTAGTAAGGTGGAAGTGCCTTCTAACAAATATGATCATGAAGATATTCAAGGTCATATTAAGACTAATGTTTTGAAGAACAAGGGTGTAAATGCAAGCAGGCCTACCTATGGTCATAAACCCAATGGTTTTAAGAAATCAGTAGGTGAAGTTGCTGCAGCACCAACAATGAACAGAAATTCTTCTAACAAGGATGTATCTAGATCTAGATACAATAAGTTTGAATGTTGGTGCTGTGGCAAGAGAGGCCATTTTGCACTAGACTGCTGGTATAACACAAGTGTTAGAAAGAACAATAGTCTACCTGTTAGAAGAAATAATGGTAGCTTTGTTTATGCTAACTTGAACCAAGGACCCAAGACTTGCTTGGGTTCTAAGGGAAAGTAAATCTGTGTTGCAGGTGAATCCAAGTAACCATGCCCCTATATGGTACTTGGATAGTGGTTGTTCCAGGCACATGACTGGAACAAAGGGGCTGCTGAAGAAGTATTCATCTGTCAAAGATGGACCTAAAGTGATCTTTGGTGGATCTGAAAAAGGAGTCATCAAAGGGTTTGGTAACATTTCTTCTAACCTAATTACTATCACCCAAGTGGCTTATGTAAAAGGTTTGAAACATAATCTAATAAGCATAAGCCAGCTGAGTGATTTAGGATATGACATTTCATTTGTTAAGGATGGATGTCATATCAAAAGGTCAAGTGATCAAGAGATCATTTTGACTGGGTATAGGAAGAGAAATGTATATTGTCTTAATTTTGTATGTGAGAATAAAGCTTCTCCCATCTGTCTTGTAGCTGATGACAATGCTTCTCATTGTGTCAAGTGGCACAAGAGATTGGCTCATCTTAACTACAAGACAATTGGCCAACTCTTTATCAAAGAGTTAGTGAGGAATGGTCCTCAAGTTAAGTGTGTGAAGGAAGGGATATGCTCAGCTTGTCAAAAGGGCAAGCAGACAAAATCCTCCTTTCAAAGCCTTGAAAACAAGGATTCTGTGAGGTGCTTATACCTCTTGCATATGGATCTTTTTGGTCCTATGCCAGTTCATAGTCTAGGTAGGAAGGTCTACACTTTTGTGGTTGTAGATGACTATTCTAGATTTACATGGGTGTTCTTTCTGAGACAGAAATCTGAAACCCCAAGTGTATTACTTAATTTTGTAAAGCAAATTCAGAATGAACTGAATAGTACAGTGGTCAAAATCAAAAGTGACCATGGTACTGAGTTTCAATCTGAAAGCATAACAAAATTGTGTAAAGACTTTGGGATTTTCCAAGAGTTCTCCTCACATAGAACACCTCAGCAAAATGGAATTGCTGAAAGAAAGAATAGAACATTAATTGAAGCAGGTAGAACTCTGTTGAGTGACACCTCTCTCCCAGAATATTTTTGGGCTGAGGCTGTTAACACAACTTGTCATGTAATCAATAGGGCTACTATCACCAAAAGCCACAAAATGACTCCCTATGAGATTGTGAAAGGCAGAAAACCAAATCTATCTTACTTTAGGATCTTTGGTTGCAAGTGTTATATACTTAACAATGGCAAGTCATATTTGACTAAGTTTGCTGCCAAATCCCAGGATGGGATATTTGTTGGGTACAGCACAAATAGTAAGGCCTATAGAGTCTTCAACTTGACTACTTAAGTTGTTGAAGAATCTGTGCATGTTGTGTTTGATGAAACAAGATTAATCAACTGTGAGTTGTCTTGTAGATCAAATGACTCAACAGGTATAAGCAAAAGTATGGACAAGCTCTCCATTACTGAAGTATCAAAGGAAGATGGAGCATTGGAAAATGAAGGCTTCTGTCCAGGGGGAGAACAAGACACTATAGAAGCTGATGAAAACCAAGAGATTCAGCTAAATGAAGGAGCTGGAGATGTTCAACCAGAAGGGAATCTTCCTCCAGCTACAAGACATTTAAGAGATCATCCAGTTGATCATATAATAGGTGATCCAAGACAGGGGGTGCAAACTAGAAGCAGAAATCAAAACACAGTTCTACATTCAAGTTTCCTGTCACAAATGGAGCCTAAGAAGTTTGAAGAAGCTATCCAAGACCAACACTGGATTGATGCTATGCAAGAGGAGCTGAATCAATTTAGAAGGTGCAATGTCTGGGAGCTTGTTCCTAAACCAAGAGGCCACAACATAATTGGCACAAAATGGATCTATAGGAACAAGCTAGATGAAAGTGGAATAATAGTGAAGAATAAAGCAAGATTGGTTGCAAAAGGATACAGGCAGGAAGAAGGGATTGACTTTGATCAAACCTTTGCTCCAGTAGCAAGGCTGGAGGCAATCAGAATGTTCCTTGCCTATGCAGCCTATCAAGACTTCAAGGTATACCAGATGGATGTGAAGTCAGCATTTCTGAATGGTGATCTTAAAGAAGAAGTATATGTAGAGCAGCCATCAGGTTTTGTAGATCCTCTCAAACCTGATTATGTTTATAAGCTTAGAAAAGCTTTGTATGGGTTAAAGCAAGCCCCAAGGGCTTGGTATGAAACCCTGTCTACTTTCCTTATTGAGAATAAATTCTCAAGAGGAAAAATTGACAAAATTCTATTCCTTAGGGAATCCAAAGGCAAGATCATCTTAGTTCAGATCTATGTTGATGACATAATCTTTGGATCTACTGAAAACAACCTTTGTAAAAAGTTTGCCAAACTTATGCAAGGGAAGTTTGAGATGAGCAGTATGGGGGAACTGAAGTTATTCTTTGGACTCCAAGTAAGACAGACTGATGATGGCTTGTCCATATCCCAGTCAAAGTTTACTAAAGAATTAATCAAGAAGTATGGTATGGAGTCATCCTCCATCATGAGAACTATGGGGACAAGTATGCCTATATGCAAAGATGATGCAGGTAAACCTGTTGATGAGACTTTGTATAGAGGAATAGTTGGTTCTCTACTATATCTCACTGCTAGTAGACCAGATATTATGTATGCTACATGTGTCTGTGCTAGGTACCAAGCCTGCCCTAAAGAGTCTCATTATACTGCAGTCAAAAGGATTCTGAGATATCTTAAGGGCACACCTAATCTAGGTCTTTGGTACCCTAGGAATAGAGATTTTCTACTAACAGGCTATTCAGATGCAGATTTTGCAGGATGTAGAGAGGATAGGAAGAGTACTACAGGTACTTGTCAATTCCTGAGAGGAAGACTAATATCATGGAGTAGTAAGAAGCAGACCAGTGTGGCAATTTCCACAGCTGAGTCTGAGTATGTTGCTGCTGGAAGCTGCTGTGCATAGCTATTATGGATGCAACATCAACTTAAGGATTATGGTATTCAAGTAAGTAGAACACCTCTTTTGTGTGATTCTAAGAGTGCAATTTCTATTGCTAATAATCCTGTTTCTCATAGTAGAACTAAGCATATAGAAATTAAATACCATTTTCTTAGAGAACATGTAGAAAAAGATGACATCTCATTGGAATTTGTCAAAACAGATTATCAAATAGCAGATGTGTTTACTAAGCCCCTAGATGAGACCAAATTCAATAAATTTAAAATTGAATTAGGTATGTTAACCATTGATTAGTGTAATCACAAAATCATCAACAATGAAGTTGAAGTGGTAACAAAACATTCAAGTGATATAAAGACATATTGAAGTAGTATCAAGTACTTTGTAGTACTTATAAGTTGTGTTGAACAAACAGAAATTGGCTAAGTAAGATGGTGTCGACACATTCAGTAATAATGTGTCGACTCAGGGTAGTAATGTCGACAAGTCAGAGATATTGTGTCGACACAGAAAATATGTGTCGACACTTAAGAATCTTATTGTCGACTTATCCAGGAATGTAGTGTTGACTTCACCAGAATAGTGGTGTCGATACTTACAGATTTTGTGTCGACACTTATACTAAGAGTCGACACAGAATTTCTGTTGCTCTACTATATATCTCAGGTGTCGACATATCCACAAATTGGTGTCGACACATAATAGACGGACTTGAAGTCGAGTCAATAGAAGCTTGTGTCGACACATTCCATCTGTGTCGACACTTATTGTCTGTTTTTGGCGACTTTTGATCTTCTTTAAACAGAAGGTAAAAATAGGTCAAAAACTCATTCTGTCGACACGCTTATAAGGTTTTCGAGACTGAAACCCTGTGTCGACATTCTCCTCTCTCTCTCTCTCTTTCTCTCATCTTTCAAGCTTTCTCGACTGATCTATGGCGCCAAAGATTGAAGATAACGTAAATGAAAGATATGAGTTGGTGCGCCAGGCCTTTGCTGATGCCCCACCAGATGTTCACGAGTTATCTCTCTCCTCTCCAACTCGGGATTAGAATTTCTGGTCTCCGAACCATCTAAGATATGGAAGAAGGAGGTGCATGAGTTCTTTACTTCTGCATCTGTAGATTCTGAAAGTCACGAGATAAAATCCACAGTTCATGGGACAACAGTGGAAATTACTCCAAGTAAGTTAAGAACAATTCTACAATTACCTATAATTGAGAATGAGGAGGACGTCCCTGCTTCTAAATCAAGGGAGGCTCTTCAATGGTGTGGATTGGATTCCACCATGAAAATTGGAGCTGCTTTCAACAGGAAAGGAATGAATCAACAGGGCAAGTTCCTGTCTGAGGTGGTTGGCAAAGTAATTCTGTACAAGCCAGGTGGATATGATAGGATTTCCTCCTATATGTTCAGCCTCATGACCAGGATTGTGTTTACAATTCCAACAGATTGGTCAACTGTAATCTTTGAAAAGATTAAGGAAGGAATCAAGAAGCCAAATCTCGCTAGAATAATGAGTATATACCCAACTAAGGAGATTCCTGATGTTATGCAACATCTACCTGGAACAAAAATTAATCACATGAGAAGGATGGACATGAGATTGTTTTCCAGATGGGATAGGGTCCTGACCAAAGAGATGCCTGAAGTGGAGAGGCAGGATTCACCTGAGAAATCCCAAGGTCATGCTACCAGTACTAAGCACCCACAAGAAGAGCAAGTAAGACAAGAGGTTGAAGATCAACCTGCTTCTACACAAGTTCAGGATGCCACTGTACCTGCAATTCAAGGAGAACAAGTAAGAATACCAGCTCAGCAAGTTTATTCACCTACACAAGCTGTATCTACTCATGACCAGGCACAGGTGCAGGGGGAGCTGGTGTATTTTCCTACACAAGACGTTTCTAATATTTCTATTTCTGCACATGTCCAGGGGAAGCAAGTGTCCTCACCTACCCAGGACATCACCAATGCTGAACAAGTACAGGGGGAGAAGCTGTCTGAGCAAGTGCAAGAGGAAGCTCAAATTGATTTATCTCAAGATTTGAATACTGCAGATGTTCCAGCCCAGAAGGAATATACTCTAGATGAGTTATTTCCAAATGATGAAATAGTTACTGATAGAATGGAAGTGGAGCAAGCAATTGAGAGGGAGCCTGTGCATGTTGAGGCTGAACAACATGGCACTGAAGCAGATGTTCCTCCTCCTCCCAAAGAGAGAGTTCAAATTGATAGTACTTCTGATTCTGAGAATGAAGAAGCTAGGATGGCTAAGAAGAGAAAACTTATGGTCTTCAAGAGAAGGAGCAAGAGCTATAAGCAGGCTCTACAGCCTACAGCACATCACACTCCTTCTGAATTTGATTATAACAAGTTTATGGGCGATTTACAAGTGAAATTGGATGAACACAGAGTGGCTATTGAAAAATATGTTGATGAGAACAACAAGTCCCTGCAATTTGACTTGGCTCAGGATATAAAGTCTATTCGATTTGAAGTCAATATGCATAAGAAGAAGATGACAAATTGCTTCCATAAGGGAGGTAATGCTGTGGTATATTTGGCAAAACAACAGCAGTCCATCATTCCTAAAGTGGATGATATTGCTTTAAAGCAAAGCTATGTTTTGGAAAATCAGATAAGAATGAATGACAATTTAACTGAATCTCATCATGAGATCATTAATGAATTGAAAAAGACTATTCCAGGTCTGCCTGCAGCTAGAGCAAAGGAAATGGAAGAATTTGATAAGAATTTTCAAGCTGTTATTGATTCTGTTAAAACTGCTATCACTACCTCTCAAAAGGACATATCTGACAAGCTTCTAAAGTTAAAACCATTTTTTAAAGAGGGTGTGAATTATCTGGATGGACAAATCAGATTTCAGAAGGAGGATCTAAGAGATCATATTACTAGAGAAGCCATAAAGGGGGAGAGGTTGTTAGTTCATGCAGGCTTAGAGCACACCAAATGGGTGACCAATAGTATTCGAGCCACATTGGGATATCCACCTTTATGTGATGATGCTATGGTGGCTGAGTCAGGAATACAAACAGGTCTACTTGAAGGCAATCAACCTGAGGTTGCCCAAGTCATTTACCCTCATCCAGATTTTGATATGATTGATCAGCAAGTTCAAGGAATGTATAGTCCTCCAAAGGAGGTTCACAGGGTTGTTATTGGGAAAGTAGATAAGCCTGAGGCTACTTTGAAAGAACAGCAAGATGCTCTACTATCTAAGAAAAGATTTAGAGAGCAGGCTGAACTTAAGCCAGACTTTGAGCAGTGGAGTCCTACTTCCAGAAATATTATACTCACTGCATGGAAGGCTGTCAAAGACCAAGAACATGAAAGAGGCAAGTGGTTCAATGAGATGGAATGACAGAAGTATGAAGCCAGGCAAGAGGCAATAGTAAAGTTTAGAAGAAAAGCCAAGCTGGGTAGGCTGCCACCAGATGCTCAGGAGCCGAGCAAGTACTTTCCAAAGCCCTTTCATTATTTTGAAAGGCAAAGGCTCAAGGAAGAAGCTCTGAAGAAAGCTGAGCTAAAAGGCAAGAAACCAGCTGAAGATTCTGAAGCTCCTGTGAAGGCTCAAATTCAATCTGGCAAAGGGATTGTCATAAAAGAGCCTGATCAGTCTTAATTTTTAGTTCTTTCAAAGTGTTTTGTTATGTTTTGATCATTAAATGTAAAACTCTGTAATCAATCATTACAAAGTTATAAACAAAATATTGTTTGGTATCATATAATATTCATTCTGTGATGGATTGCTTATATTTTGTTTATATTAAGTATTCCTGTTATGTCATATATCATCATATTATACTTTTTATAAATGGTGTATATCATTGGCTATAAGGGTTATGACTTCTCCAAATAGGGGGAGATTGTTGGGTACATTGGAAAATGTGTACCTGATTTGAAGAAGCCCAACTTAGCTCAATGATATACATCAAGGTGTATTTGATGTTGTTTTGAGTTGACATGTGCAGGTGAAGAAGTATTAAAGAATGCAGAAAAATATTCTAAGTCCACGTGTCGACACCTGAAGAAATTGTGTCGACACTTCAGAATATTTGTGTCGACACTTCAGAATATTTGTGTCGACACTTCAGAATATCAGTGTCGACACAGAGAAAGATAGTCGATCACATTTATGTCGACACTGGGAAGCAGTGTCGACACATAAAGAAGATCGTCGACCTCAGCACTGGGAAGCAGTGTCGACACAGTGAAAGATAGTCGACACCCAGAGAAAGTTAGTCGACCAGTGAAAGATAGTCGACTAGTGAAAGATAGTCGACTAGTGAAAGATAGTCGACCAGAGAAAGATAGTCGACTCACAGAAGAAGATAGTCGACCTCAACTGTGTCGACACTGGGAGGATGTGTCGACACCTTGAGATTGAGTCGACACATATTGGCAGAAGTCGACTGTGCTTGTGTCGACACCAGAGGACTGAGTCGACACATTTTGGCAGAATTGAAGATTGCTGTGTTGACACCTGAAGGCTGAGTCGACACATACTGAGTTCTGAATCTACAACAACTGTGTCGACACACAGGACTTTTGTCGACACATTGCAGAGCCAAGACCAAATTATTTTCTGAAGTAGCTGTGTCGACTTAAAGGCAACTTAGTCGACATCATCAAAGACTGTGTCGACACCAAAGTCACTTGTATCGACACAGATAGACAGATTGGTCTCGACACTTTCTGACAGACTGTCTCGACATTTTGCTGTCCAAGGCTAAGGTACAGGAACTGTTTGAAGACTTGACAGCTGTGGGTTGCCACCGTTTAACAGAAGCTGTCAGACCTGTCAGAAAACAGTTAGAAACCGGATCAGCCGGTTACCATGAAGAAAGTCTATAAATAGACATATTCAGAAGGAAATAAAAGATAACAGAAGAAGATCTAAGAAGAGAAAAAAAAATAAGGATTACGATCCTATTGAAGTTTCAATTCAAGAAAGTGCTAAGCTCTAAAGAAGATCTTCATCAGAAGATCTAAGAAGAAGAAGTCTGAAGTATCAGAAAAGGTGTTGGATAGAGAGGGATCCAGTCATCTTGAAGAAGAAGAAGGAAGCCATCAGTGGTTTCTCAAGAAGCTGTTTGGAAATCAACTCAGCTAAGTTCAGATTCAAGAAGCTTTGAAGAAAGCTCAGATTCAATTGATTTCATCAGCTGATCAAGAAGTGTCTTGTCCTCTTCTCTCTCAACAAAGGCAAGACATTAAAATATCTTTTCTAAATTTCTGTAGGATCTGTTTACACAGATCTGAGTTGTAAGCCTGTGTTATAAAGGCTGAGTGTAAGAGAGGTGATCTCTGAGTGGTAGGGCTATTTGCCTGAGTGTAGGAGAAGGTTCTTCTCTGAGTGGTAGGCCTTGAGGCAAGGCTGAGGAAGGGCTGTTGAGCCTGAGTTGTAGGAACCTATCCAGGTTCTGAGCTGTAGGATCTGCAGATCTGAGAATAGTGGAAGTTTGGCCGAATCTAGCCTACTGCTCGATAGGTGAAGGGGGAAAGTGGATGTACCCAAACCTTGGGGAACCACTATAAAACATTGTGCAATCTGTGATGTTTCAATTTCTGTGATTGCTGTGCTGAATGTTTTATTTCTGCTATTGAATTCTGCCTAGAAGTATAAACAAGCAATTAGAACCTATTCACCCCCTCTAGGTGTTTAGGTTGTCTTGAAAGTAAAACTATCAAGTTTTGTATGTTTTAATTGTTGTGAGACTTAACTCAAATAGGGGGAGATTGTTGGAACCCTAGGTTTTGATTTGAGTTTAGTCTTCTCTTTTTGTCTCTTGACCCAAGATTTATCTATGGTCAAAGGTTAGTTGATAGGATAGATTCTCTAGTTGTGTAGAATTGCTTTTCTAGATGAATATTTGGTTAAGTAGTTTTTCATTCGACTATGGTCGAATGCCGCTCGACTATCGTCTATCGGCTGATCGACGATCGTCTATCAGTTGGTCGACGTTCTGTCTGCGTTGATAGCTCGACTATCTGTTGATAGGTCGACTATCTGTTGTCTTTGATAGTTCGACTATCTGCTTGGATAGTTCAACTATCTGATAGCTCGACTATCTGTTGATAGGTCGACTATCTGTCCGCTTTGATAGTTCGACTATCTGTTGATAGGTCGACTATCTGTGTTTCTTTGATAGTTCGACTATCCGTTGATAGGTCGACTATCTGCTTTCTGTGATAGCTCAACTATCTATTGATAGGTTGACTATCTGCTCTTCTTTGATAGTTTGACTATCTGCTTGGATAGTTCAACTATCTGATAGTTCGACTATCTGTTGATAGGTTGACTATCTGTTTTGCTTTGATAGGTCGACTATCTGTTGATAGGTCGACTATCTGTTTTCTGTGATAGGTCGACTATCTGCTTGATAGGTCGACTATCTGTTTTGCTTTGGTAGTTCGACTATCTGTCCTAATAGATCGACTATCTGATAGCTCGACTATCTGTTCTGATAGGTCGACTATCTGCCGAGGTAGTTCGACTATCTTCTTTGATAGCTCGACTATCTGGATCGTTCGACTATCTGTCCGATAGGTCGACGATCTCCGTGCTTCGGTCGACGATCTCCGAGGGTCGTTCGACGTTTTGCTGTATGTTTTAAATAGTTTTGTCGTCTTCTATGATGTGACTAATTTCATACTTATTTTGGCATATTTTATAAAAGATTATCTGAATAAATTGTGATATTATTTCCATGCAATATCAGTTCCATTCCTCTTGCATGAGCTAATCTTTTTCTGACAAAGTTGTTTGTCTTATAGCTGAGATATGTTTTCTGCTTTATCTGCCAGGCTGTCCTTTATAGTCGTTAGACTCAAAAAGTCTTTCTTGGCTGTAAAGAGTCTTTTCTGATGTGACTTTCTCTTATATTATTTCATCAGAATTATTTGTATCTTCTTAGAAAGCTTTATCCTATTATAGGATATCTGTCTGCAGTATTTTGTTTTGCTTTATGCTTTTTGCAGCCCAGCTTGCAGAGTTCAGAAGAAGACAAGATTCAAACTCAAGTAAGAGCCGTTGCTGCTGCTGCTATATAAAGACTTCTTTGAAGAAAGAAAGTAGCTAGCTCTCATATACCAAAAAAAAGCGATCAGCAGCATTCAAGCTTAAGAACTTATAGTTTCCAACTGCTCTCAGCACATTCACATCTAACTGAGAAGAAGTTCTAGTTCTTCACTCTTCTTCAACCTGAGTTCTCCTGCTTACAGGAAGATCTTCACTCAGAGCCTTTTGAAGAAGAAGAAGAAGAAGATAGCTGCCTGAAGAAGAAATTTTATCTAATATTATTTATCTTCTTGTAGCTTTTTCCTTCAGTATTTTCTGAAGTGTTTCTGCACTGAAGCAAGACTTCACATGGACTTTCTTTTAGCCAGGGGGAGCCTTGATTCTTTTAGAGCTTTATAGCTCAGTGCAAGTTATTGTGCTTCTCTAATCTATTGTAAAATAGAGAAGACACCTTAACCTCCTTTCCCCCTCCTGTATAGGGTTATTACTCCCTTCAAAAGTATCCCTTGGTGGCAGGGCACCTGATCAAAAACCTGTGTTGGTTTTTAGATACCTGATCAAAAGTCTAAAGGGTTTCTGGATCTACCTGAAGCAGATCTTGTTGGTGGCAGGGCACCTGATCAAAAACCTGAGTGGATTCCTACCTTGTTGGTAGAAGAGTGGACGTACCCAAGTTGTTTGGGGAACCACTATAAATTCCTTGTGTCGTCTGGATTGCTTTAATTAATTACTTGCATTGTGACTGTGATTAGATTTTAACTAGGTCTACTAGTTGCTGTTTAGGATTCCTAGCCTTAACTGTAATTACAGTTGGCTGCCTTTTGAGCACATCACTTGTGTTAGGCTTTAAGGTTTAATCTCAAATATCTATAACTTTCATTCCGCAATTAACTCCAAGGGAGTTGAGTAGACAGTCAACTTTGCTAGTGCAATTTTTGATTACTCTATTCACCCCCCTCTAGAGTAGTATCTATCCCCTTTTCTTTCAATTGGTATCAGAGGGAGGTTGACTGACTGAATAGGCTAACACCTAAGTCACAAGATCCTGATAGATACCAAAGTTTATAGATATTCACTTTCACTATCATGGCCCAGTTCAAGGATTACTCTAGCACCAGACCTCCAGCATGCAACTTAGCCAAGTTCAGCATCTGGAAGGCAAGGATCAAATTATATATGAACTCTATTGATGAGAGTATTTTTGCTTCTATTTTGTCAGGACCACCAAGAGCACCTGCTGCAGCTACTGCCTCATCATCAACTGATATGAGTGCAGTGCCTCCTCCAGACTACAATGATGAATACAAAAATGCAAAGATAGCAGATGCCAAGGCAATGAACATTCTGGCTCAGACAATGTCTGATGAAGTATTCCAGAAGGTTGCTGACTGCTCCTCAGCAAAAGCTATGTGGGATACACTGAACCAGATTGTAGCTGGTTTAACTGATGAGAGGAAGGACAGAAGGTCCAACCTTATCTCACAGTATGAGAATTTCAAGAAAACTGATGCTGAATCAGTTGAAGCTATGTACACAAGGCTCAGCTCAATCATCAATGAGCTGAGGACTCTTGACAAGGATATTTCATTGACAGAGGTCAATGATAAGATTCTTATGTGCTTCCCTAGCACATGAGATCTGAGGATCTGGCCTATCAAGGAGGCCAGAAGCACAACAGAAATCTCAACAGAAGCCCTTCTCGGCAAGCTCAAGTCTTTTGAGCAAGTACTGAAGTCCAGGGAAGCTGAGGCTGAAGCAAAGACCCCAACTCCTACAAGAAAAGAGCAAACCCTTGCTCTCAAAGCTGCTGACATTTCTGAAGGTAGCCAGTCTAATGAGGAACTGATGGCATTATTTGCCAAAAGATTTCTCAAGATGGGAAGGAAAGACTTCAGAAAGAAGTCTTCAAAGTATGAAGAAAAACCAAGGTATGATCGCACTCCTACTAAAGAAATAATCTGTTATGGTTGCAGGAAGCCTAGACATATTCTTCCAGATTGTCCAGAGGAAAAGAACAAAGATAAAAGGAAAGACAAGGATCAGCACAAGAAGCATTCCAAGCCATCCTCCTACAAGAACAAAAAGAAGGAGAGAGGCTTTGTTGCTGAAACCTGGAGCGATTCTGATGAGGAATCCTCTTCCTCAAGCTCCAGTGAGGATGAAGAAGAAAAGAAGGCAACCATTAGTGATTCTCACCGATTCGATGGGAATCATTAGTGATTCTCGCCGAATCGTCGAGAATCAGTCAGTGATTCCCGCCGACTTCATCCGGCTGACTGTCCTTCTACAAGAATTCTGCTAAGGCAGAATCAACGAGAATCACCAAGTGATTCTCCCCGATTCGACGAGAATCACCTTGCATTCCCGCCGATTCCCTCCGGATGACCAGATTTCCAACTAGAATTCTGCCAAGGCAAATTTGACGGGAATGCTGAGTGATTCCCGCCGACTTCGACGGGAATCACCGGCAATTCTCACAGATTTTGCCTTAGGCAAAATTCCCGTTCGCTGGATCAAACCAAGTTCGCTGTGCGCCGTTTTGACCGGGACTATGGCTTCTCCTTGTGGGCCCCACAACGGTCATTTAGGGTTGGCTTCCAGTATATATACTCGTATATTTGAACATACTTCGAGATCGAACAACGGAAAATAAAACCGAGGCCGAGCGTGCCCTAGCCGATCGCGGAACTTCACCGATCGCCATCGCCGCTCGCAAGCTAGTCGCCACCGCTGATCTCAGAGATTCTTTGATCTTCCGATGACAGTACCGAGGCTAGCCTAGCGTCTCACGCTTCTCTCTCGAGATCTCTTGTCTCTTGATTTGTTGAACGAAGATAGCTCTTCATTCCGAATCGATTGAGACAACTGATCCGAGTGAGATCATTGGTAGACCTTGCTTGCTTCGTCAAGAAGTTTAGATCTACAAAGCATCGCCGCCGCAACCACTTACCGCCGCCGATCTTGACAAGATCCTCTCCAAGAGAGTACTCCGGTCGTGGACTCTTCGTCTCTTTCAAGAAAGCATCAACGAACGAAGAGCGACATCGGATTCTCCACAAGTTTGTTTGTATTTCTTGTACATTCAATTTTTGCTTTGTTGTAAAGGAATTGTATTCCTAATTGTAAGGGTTGGGTGCAACCCGTGGTGGAGGAGTAGTGACTCCTTTGGTTGGAAGGGTTCCTTTCGTAGTGTGAGTATTGGATTTCAATCCGGTTGGTGAAGTGACCGAGTCGTCCCTTGGTGGGAGATAGGTCGAAGGGGGAGAGTGGACGTACCCAAATCGGGGAACCACTATAATTGCTTGTATGCTTTTCTATGCTGTGTTTGTTTATTTGTACAGGTAATTTAAATTCCACAAAAGACTGCACGACACCTATTCCCCCCCATAGGTGGATTTAGTTGACACTAGAGACTTTCAACATTGATGCTCGTGTTTACCCTAGGGTTGAGATCTGGGTTCTTCAGCATGGATCTGAAAAGAGTGCCCCTCTCTTTCGAGGAGCTAATGGAGAGGGTGTTGAAGGATATAGAGATTGAAGCGGCCAACCCGGCATTCGACAGAAAGCTGGCCAAGTTAGCGGAGGAGGATGTGAAGGATTCAGGAGAAGGGAAGCAAAGGGAGCAGTGAGAGGATAGGAGGAGAGAAGAGCCTCGAGGCTAGGGGCACCTGGGGCATCACCAAGGTTGGGGGCATAGGGAGACAAACAACCGGTTGGTCTGGATGTCTCAATAAGGTCCCCCCTGGGGGCAGGTGGAGGATTCCAAGGTGGAGAGGACTTCCGCGATTAGGGAAGGTTCAATCTGTCGGCTTGGAGGAAGGGGCAGAGGGCCCCTCTCCCACAATAATTGGAGGAGATGACGATCGCCTGAGCAAGGAGAGAGAGGATCTAGGGGAAGAAGGAGAAGAGAAGGCATTCTGACATTGCCTTTTTGTGACTTTCATTAGGAGGAGGGCCACGCGACGGCCACCTGCCCGGAGTTTCTGGAGATGAGAGGGGCCAGGGGGCAAGTTCAGCCGCAGCCGCCCGTGAGGATTAAGGAAGTTCTGCCATGAGAAGGAGAAGATAGGTGTGATAACCAGGCAGATGTTGGAGCCCGAGGAGGGATCACAGTGATTCATGGGGAAGTGGGAATTGAGGCCACCCAAAAGGGGAGATTCCAAACCATGTATAGGAGGAGCGTCGCCTCGACCTCCCTGACTCCCCCCCCCTCAAGAGGATAAAATCAACTTCTCAACAAAGGATATGCCGGACTATAAAGACCCGTTCTGTGGCGCTTTGGTGATCCAGACGGCCGTGGAGAACTTCAAAGTCTCTAGGATTCTGGTAGATAATGGGAGCTCCGTGAACATAATATTCTAGAAGGCGTTCAATGAGATATGAAAGGTGGGGTTAGATCTGATTTACTCTAGGGGGGGTGAATAGAGTATTTAAAATCTTTGTTGTTTTTAAATTTTATATCAGAGTAGAAAATAAGTGATACCAATAATATAGAAAGAAGAAAAGAAACAGGCTAAACTATTTCTATCTATCACAACACAGCAAGAACAGAAAGAAAATAAACACAACCAGACAACACAAGAATTTTATAGTGGTTCCCCAACTGGGTACATCCACTCTTCTACCACCCTTATAGGAATTCACTATCAGGTTTTTGATCAGGTGACTGCCACCATAATATCTATTTGCAGGGAGATATTGCAACCCTTTAAGCTTTTGATCAAGTGCCCAAAAACCAACCAAGTCTTTTGATCAGGTGACTTGACAACCAAGTGGTTAACTTTTGAAGGGAGTTAAAAACCCTTTTACAGGAGGTGAGAGGAGGTTATGGTGTCTTCTCTTTCTTTAATCAACAGAGAAGACTAGTGGATCTTGATGTTGACAAAGCTTCCCCTAAGAAGTTGAATGGTTCAGGAAGACTAGAAGCTTTGCTTCAGGGTGTAGGTCTTTAGCCTTGTCAGAAAACAATCCTGGAACTTCCTGACTGATCAAGTTGTGTTGTTCTTGAATGTTCCCGGAGGAGAAGGTTGAAGAGGACTCTTGATAGTGATGAATTCTCTTCTTCAATCTTCAAGATTGACAAGGATGAAAGTAGATTGCACTGTGAGAGAGTTCTGAAGGTTCAGTCTCTATCACTGTATTTTCTCATATGCAATATATTTCTTTTCAGATTTCTGGCTCTATCTGATCTAGTGTTTTAGGGCTCACTTGTATGTCGACTGAAAAGAGAAAATCTATTTTATATTCTCAGTAAATAAAATTCTCCTTGATTTTGAATTCCTGCATTAAATGCTAAAAGATTTGGAGAATACAAACGGCTGGAATATTGAGTTCAATGAGTTTCCCCAACTGTCCCTAATAAAATAATCAAGTAATTATCCTGATGAAGACCATAATCAATGCTGCCAGTAACGGCTATATTCAGGGGAATATGAACATTAATTACTTAGGAATAATACTGCTAAATAATATAGAAAGTAAGGGACAGAAGAAGGAAAACTTCTCATTCTGGCTAGGACAAAAATCATCGACCTCTGAACAATATTCGTCGACCAGAGTTCCAAGTTCGTCGACCTGAGAATTCCTATTCGTCGACCTGAGCTCTGCAAACTGCATACTGAGAATGACTTTCCTATTTTGTGCTCTGAGTTCGTCGAGCTGAGAATCTGTCTGAAAGAAATGATCGTCGACCTGAGCTCGAATATCGTCGAGCTCAACTCAGAGAAATAACTCTGAGTTCATTGATCTGAGATCGACGATCGTCGAGCTGAGTTCGAAGAACTTCGAACTGAACAATCTGTTCTCTGAATACTGTTAAGTCTTGAGTCTACTGAGGTCCTCTGCTGGCTGGTCCAAGATGGTTAAACCTAATGATTGGCATAAACTCTAGGACTACTAGACTTGACCCTGGCTATACAATGTGGGTCAGACTGAGCCTAATTTAGTGAACCTAGCCCAAATCTAACTAGGGATCCAACAATCTCCCCCTATTTGGGTGAGGTCACTAAAGCAAAAATAAAAATAAACAATCATAAAGCATAAGAATATATATCTGACAGAAATAAAACATTCAGCAGATATTTACATAGATTGCTTCATGATTAAACAAAATATAGAGTTCAAAATTAAGAACAGAAACAAAAACAAGATCACTTCTTCTGCTTGGGTTTATCCTTATCTGGCTTTTCAGAAGGCTGCCTGAAAATAATCTCTGTTTGGATTTTTAGCTTCTTTCTTTGACACGGTCATATCAAATGCACCAATAATGTTGAGTGATGTTGCTCTGGGAACCACAGCTTCTGGATGCAATTTCATATAATCACCAATATTAAAGAATTTGTTTGCTTTGGCATACCTTTTGAGTTCTTCCTTTATGAATGAAGACATGGTTGAGAATTGTGAAGGATCCTTTCCTTCAGCTTTGACTTTATTAATTTGTGAGTCCTATCAGCTCATAAAATCTGGCCATTTTAGCTGAAGTCTCCTGTTCTGGATCTACAAAGGGAATTGGAGGAGATTCTTGTCTGTTTGGACTTGAGTCCTGCTTTGATTCAACAACAGAGTCTATAGGAGCTCTCTTGATTGAAGCTGGAGGAGGATGGATTTGAGAAGATTGCTGCTGACTGCCATGCCTGGAATGTCTTTGATAAGTCTTGGTCACTGGAGCAGATCTTTGAGAAACATTGCCAGAGGCACCTTAAGATGGAGGAGGAGGAGGAGGGTCTTTCCTAAATTGCTTAGGAGGAGACCTGTACCTTCTCCTCTTCTTACTTTCTTTATGCTCATTCTTGGATAGCCACATCCACTGAGGCATCCCTGGGTATGGAGTTATCTTTTGCAAGATATAGTAAGGAGTGTCATCGGTAGGATTAGGCTTTGGAGCAGCTTTTGGAACAATCTTTCTCTTCTTTGCAACTTTTTTCTTAGACTTAGGATCATCAGATCCATCATAATCATCATCTATGTCCTCATCAGAAGAACTTTCAGGGATATTGATGAGTCCATATTTTATACCGGATTCCGGACTCATCTGGGCTCATTTTCTTGCCATTGCACTTCCTTTTAGCACCAATACCACTCCTTTTGGATCACTACACTATTCCACACCCAGTGCACTTTTACGCACCTGGTTGTGCATCTTTATTTCTTTTAGTAATTGTATCTATTATCATCGAACGCCACCCTCGACAACCCGATATGTTTTCCTGCAGGTACGGAGATCACGTGGGCGCCCGGGACCAAATTTGGCCATTTTCAGCCAAAGAGTCAATGGTCGTGCATTTTAACCCACACACGACAAGAGACCCCTTTGGCGCACGATCATCGATCGTGCGTGGTCATGACAGGTTTGCATCAGTCCTATCCCGGGCTATCGCACGATCACCGGCTATACCTCGCATGATCACCGATCGTGCGCTGACGATCGTGCGCGTTTATGACCCATTTTCTTTCATCCCTATCTCCGCTATCGCACGAGCGCCGACCATACCTCGCACGATCACCGATCGTGTGCCCTTACTCGTGCACATAATTCTCTGACTTCTTTGACAGACTACAGGTTTCCAGGAGTGTTGTGCACGATCATCGACTGAATAGCGCGCACGACCAACGGTCGTGCACAACTGATCGTGCGCGCTCAATTCTGTTTCGCGCCTATAAATATCGCTCGCGATTTTAGGTCGAGGAGAACTGTTTTTGGAGCGCCGTTTTCCGCGATTTTCAGCAGGGCTCACCTTCTTCTCCACCGCCCACTATAGGGAGGGTCTCCGAGCAAGCTTACAACGCCAAATCAACGTCGGAGCATCCTCTCGGCCTCCTCCTTCATCCACGAGCTTCAAGAAGATCTCGACCTAGCTTTCACCAAGCTTGGAGCAGCTATGCCATTCTCCACCGGCTCATGACATGAAGAAGACGGGCCATTGGGAGTGAGTGACATCCTCCTCTACCCCGGACGCAGTTGAGGACTGAGCTTGGATGTGGATTGACAACCTGGTGACTCCAACCGTGAATCCTCAACAAGGCTTCGGAGCCGATCGATTTCGCACACTCATCTCCTCTTGTATTGATAGCATAGTAGATTTCTTTGTATTGATGAAGTGTATTTTGACTGTTAGCATGTTTAGTTAATCATGTCTATGTGATTTAGTATTCCTGCTTATCTGTTTGAGGTGTGCTTTTGTGATGTGGATTTGTTTTGTGCCGCACTAGCAATTGCTAGTGGCATGCTTCATGAAGAGGTGCTTTCGACCCTCATTTCTCCGTTCTCTCCACCTCATCCGCTAGCCTACTCTTCCATCCGCCTAGCGATCTGGTGCATAGCAGCCCGTGTAGTCTTCTATCCCGTCTGGCGAAGCATCGCATAGCGGCGTTACATAGGAGTAGTTGTTAGAGTTTTACTTCCTTTTATCGCAACCATCAAAACCCCCCCTTAATTAACGCCGACTTGAGGACTTCAATCTCAAGTCCTCCTTGATAGTTACTCCACCTTACTGTGTTCCTTGAGAGATCGATACTTGGGAAAACTCTCCCATTTTATATTACTTGTGCGACCGGTTCACTGCCGTGATCTTTTGCATCAAGTTTTTGGCGCCGTTGCCGGGGAACACAGTCGTGTGAGTTGCTGGAGAGGGAGACCTGAAATTGCGTTCCTTTTCCTTTGTAAATCGCTTTTGTTTTGTTCTATTTCTGTTTAGCTTTCCTTTTTCTTGTTTGTTTAGGCAACTGTAGTAATATATTGTTGGATTTTGTAATTTGCACAATTTATTTTGAATCTGCTATTTTGACACCATGTTGGGATATTCTTATGCCCAATGTCGTTGGTGTGGAAATTCCTCCCACACTAGTCATGAATGCCCTACGAGAGATATTGAGCATAAGCCTCAGCGCACAATGCATGAGATGCTGTATTCGTACAGCCCTTCAAACACTGTGCCCCGAGCTTATGGTCATTCGTCCTCGCCTCATACACCGTTCTCTTATTCCTCTCCGGCCCCACAAGGACCGCAGAGTACTAGGAGAAAGTGTTTGTATTGTCGTAGAACAGATCATGTCCTGAAGGACTGTGCCGAGTACCTCCGTGTTTTGGAAGAGGATGATGAGCCGGAGATCCGGATCATCCCGACTCCTACCGTTGGTGGCACACCTTCATTGTCTGGTTATGTATCCCTGTCACCTTCATCTGTTGAAGGGAATGATGTGGACACAACCACCAAATGTGTGGCTGATCTAGGCTTCGACGTGGCTGAGACCATCTCTCCTATGCATACATCTCCAAGTGTGGAGCCGATTCTTTGTGAAGAACCTGCGCTTGACTTTTATCCAAGCACAGTTCTTCCATCTTTTGTGCATTCTACTTCAGTAGTTTCTTACGACATTTTCGACGATGCAACACAAGTTGAGGCTTGTGATACATGGATTGTTTCCACTCCCATGGAGGAGGACAACCTTCCTGGTGTCGAGGATTCTCCCTCGATACCAAAGGAGAAAGTCCAAGTCTTGGTGGAGACCTCTATGGATCCAGCCGAGTCTTGTAGCATTGTCGACAATGCTGACAATTTTTTTCTACCTCAGCCTTTGGGGAGTGAGACCGGGACCACTCCCTCGATTATTTCCTTATGTTCTCCGTCTTCTTTATTTCTTTATCCCCCTTCTTTATTCGAGCCTGTGCAGGTGGAATCTCTATGGGTATGTGAGGTTGTCGATGCGCCTGGCATTTTTGCCGCTGCCGTCGCTTCCTATGAACCTGTTGTGGATGATACCTTGCTAAGCAAGGATATTTTTTGTGGTGAGATGAGTGAGGACCAGGCCTCCTCCTCATCTTACTTCCTATTTCCTCTTCTTGTGAGGAGCAGGTATGATTATTTAGGCAGAGGGGTAACTGCTTTTTCTCCGTATCGGTACTTGCTACCGCAATAGATAATGGAACAGTTACCTGTTCATTTTTATTTTTATAGGCCCATTAACTAGAACTGTATAGAATTTAATAAGTCGTGCTGGGATGACAATAACCCCAGTACTTATCTTTTATTTTCTGCATTTTATTTTTCATGTTTATTTTAGTTTTAGTAGTTCTTTTTGTATATTTTTTCTTTTATTTTTGCAGAACTCACCCCTGCAGGTATTCATGGAAACTACGTATTGGCGGGGTTGTGATTCTTCGTATGGCGGGCCTGCTTCTACTTTTCATGCGTCTTCTGGTATGCTCACTAACTGAGCATTGGGTAACCTCTTCCCTTAGCTCATTCTGATTTTAATTTCTTTATCATATGATGTGTTGTTTAGTTTAAGTCTGGGGGAGAGCTATTACTTGTTACCTTTTGCACGTGCACATTTCATGTGCATACTAGAAGCTTTTATATTTTTATTTTGATTAGTTCATTGCATTGCACACCACTGCACCCACATGAGCACGTGCTTACCTGTTGGCATGCCGTGAGTTAAACTCATTTCATTGTTAGATTTGGGAAAATTAGGGTGCTGGCTTAGGATTGTGAGACGGAGTAAAATGTTGACCTTGCTGTGCTTCTAGTCAACTGCTCTCGTCTCGTGTAGAAATTTGAGTAGATTAAATTTTTTTGTATGCTTATAGGTTTATATTTTTTTCTATTTGCGTAGATACTTTTTATTCTACTCAAAAGTTGGTGAATCCGGTGTGAATCAAACAGTAGTGTAGGAATGTGTGTAGCCGTCACTAGACTCATTTTGCTCGAGCCGGGAGGAAGGATTATCTTTCTTGGTGGCTAAGAACTTGCCTCAAACTACTCTCGAAGCATTGGTACTTTGTTAGTCAAGTGTGAGTGTGATGTAGGCCATCATTTTGGCCCGGTTGAGCTTTGTACCGTTCCTAACATCATATCTTCGCTAGCCCCATTGTGCCTACCCTTCCTTTTGATTCAGCTCCACCATGATTTCACCAAAGCCTCATATCCGATCCTATTCGCACACCCAAGTCGAGCTTTAATATTTTATATTTTCATGTTGGGATGTGATGTGGTGATATTCATTGTGATTATGTGGTTGTGCTCCAAGGTATATTTGCTGAGATGAAAAAGAAAAAAAAATGAAAAAAAATGTTTGTAAAAAGAAAAAGTGAAAAGAAAAAGTTTAAATTGAAAATATTTTTGGAGATGTGATTATATTTGGAGTAGGCGGTGCACACACCCATATGTTAAAAGTTAAGTCTGGGGGTGTGGCGTACTCGTTTGTATTATGGTTAGTGGTTGGATTCTTTTGTTTTAGGATAGCTCATTTGGGTTAGGTGCATAGCCTTCATGTTTATCATTGTTTACCTCACCGTAACCCAAGCCCCATCTCTAATCCTAAAGTTCTACGGATTCGCGCTTGAGTCTAACTAGTGCCGTGGAGAGAGTGTGGACGGGCAAGCGTATGGTCCCCGACATTGGTGGATTCCTTTGAAGATGATCCTGAGCCTCGATCTTTGGCAAAGCTCACCTTAGTGACCTGCCTACTTTCTTCCCATGCGTGACCGGTTGATTCACCGTGATTCTATTTTTGAGTAATAATAAAATTTTCATACGCATTGTGAAAAATATAAACTATTCTGCATATTTAGAAATTTTCTCTATTGTATTTTTACGCACGCGAGCATGCGACTTCGCATGGTACTCTGTTTTTCAATTTCTTTGTTAGTTAGCAATTTTCCCTATTTGGTTAGATTTTGTTTGCTCGGGACGCACAAACTGTTAAGTCTGGGGGTGTGATGAGTCCATATTTTATACCGGATTCCGAACTCATCTGGGCTCATTTTCATGCCATTGCACTTCCTTTTAGCACCAATACCACTCCTTTTGGATCACTACACTATTCCATGCCCAGTGCACTTTTACGCCCATGGTTGTGCAGCTTTATTTCTTTTAGTAATTGTATCTATTATCGTCGAACGCCACCCTCGACAACCCGATATGTTTTCCTGCAGGTACGGAGATCGCGTGGGCGTCAGGGACCGAATTTGGCCATTTTCAGCCAAAGAGTCAAAGGTCGTGCATTTTAACCCATGCACGACCAGAGACCCCTTTGGCGTACGATCATCGATCGTGTATGGTCATGCCAGGTTTGCATCAGTCCTGTCCCGGGCTATCGCACGATCACCGGCTATACCTCGCACGATCACCGATCGTGCGCTGCCGATCGTGCACGTTTATGACCCATTTTCTTTCATCCCTGTCTCCGCTATCGCACGAGCGCCGACCATACCTCGCACGATCACCGATCGTGCGCCCTTGCTCGTGCGCATAATTCTCTGACTTCTTTGGCAGACTGCAGGTTTCTAGGAGTGTTGCGCACGATCATCGACTGAACAGCGCGCACGACCAATGGTCGTGCGCCACTGATCGTGCACGCTCAATTCTATTTCGTGCCTATAAATATCGCTTGCGATTTTAGGTTGAGGAGAACTGTTTTTGGAGCGTCGTTTTCCGCGATTTTCAGCAGGGCTCACCTTCTTCTCCACCGCCCACTATAGGGAGGGTCTCCGGGCAAGCTTACAATGCCAAATCAACGCCAGAGCATCCTCTCTGCCTCCTCCTTCATCCATGAGCTTCAAGAAGATATCGACCTAGCTTTCACCAAGCTTGGAGCAGCTTGTGCCATTCTCCACCGGATCATGACACGAAGAAGACAGGCCATTGGGAGTGAGTGACAGCCTCCTCTACCCCGGACGCAGTTGAGGACAGAGCTTGGACGCGGATTGACAACCCGGTGACTCCAACCGTGAATCCTCAACAAGACTTCCGAGCCGGTCGATTTCGCACACTCATCTCCTCTTGTATTCATAACATAGTAGATTTCTTTATATTGATGAAGTGTATTTTGACTGTTAGCATGTTTAGTTAATCATGTCTATGTGATTTAGTATTCCTGCTTATCTGTTTGAGGTGTGCTTTTGTGGTGTAGATATGTTTTGTGCCGCACTAGCAATTGCTAGTGGCATGCTTCGTGAAGAGGTGCTTTCGACCCTCATTTCGTTGTTCTCTCCACCTCATCCGCTAGCCTACTCTTCCATCCGCCTAGCGATCCGGTGCATAGCGACCCGTGTAGTCTTCCATCCCGCCTGGCGAAGCATCACATAGCGGTGTTGCATAGGAGTAGTTGTTAGAGTTTTACTTCCTTTTATCGCAACCATCAAACCCCCACCTTAGTTAACGCCGACTTGAGGACTTCAATCTCAAGTCCTCCTCGATAGTTAATCCACCTTACTGTGTTCCTTGAGAGATCGATACTTGGGAAAACTCGCCCATTTTATATTACTTGTGCGACAGGTTCACTGCCGTGATCTTTTGCATCAGTTATCATATAATGCATCTATCTCTTTTAAAGTTTCCTTTGAAATCTGTCTTTCAGCCTGAGGAAGAGATTGAGGTAGAGCAATTGTATGTGGAGCTACATTCTCTGTGATCATCTGAGAATCTTTTATATCTTTATCAGCAGATAGGAAATCATTTTGCTCAGGATCATTCTGAACCAGTGCAAGCTGTTGAGCAACATCTAGAGCAATCAGATCATCTGAGCTGGGGATTGGACTATCATCCATTACATAGGTTAGGCCTGAGGGTTCTACAACCATGTTAACAGCAAAACTTTCCTTTAGTTAATTAATAACTTCAGGACTTATGGGAGGAGTGTAGCACACTATAACCAAAGATGGCATTACTGCTAGAAGAAAAGAATTCAGATAAATTATATTGAAAATTTTTAATAATCTAAGGATGTTTACTTTGGGATTGATATAACAATCACCAGCAGTCACAATATCTGCAATCGGCATATCTACATCAATA
This sequence comes from Platanthera zijinensis, assembly GCA_039513925.1. Classification (NCBI taxonomy): domain Eukaryota; kingdom Viridiplantae; phylum Streptophyta; class Magnoliopsida; order Asparagales; family Orchidaceae; genus Platanthera; species Platanthera zijinensis. The sequence continues at coordinate 44,031,996 of CM077086.1, read as the reverse complement.
ATTTCAGCCTCTGTAACCATATGTACATCTGTTTACTCAACTGTCTACAAAACTGTAGTTGCTTCTTTTGTTGCTGCTGCTTCTTCTTCTTCTGCTGCTGCTAGAGAGCGTACTGGAGCTTCTTCATAGAATATCTCTCCCTGCCTGTTTCAGTAAGTACTGGAACCAGACCCCTTATTGAAGAAGGAGGGACAGAGGAGGCAGAAAGTAGGGCAGCAAGAGATGAAATGGAGGCAGTAAGAGGTGAAATAGCCTCTGCTATGAGTTGCCTTATGAGTGGAGTGATGTGCTCCAGGATGGAGACAATGGAGGGAGAATTGATGTCCATTAACTCAGGAGGGGTTTGAGTGGATACAGATGGGTGGATGATGAGAATAGAATTAGTGAAAGGAATAGAATCAGTCATGGTTTCATGCTGAGTGGGAGAGGATGAAGGAGAATAAGATGGTGAGGGAGTATGGATGGGGGATGACAACAGATTAAATGATGGTAAGGATGATAGGTTATGTAGGGGGATGTCAGCAAGATGTGAAGGAAGAGGGGATTGAGGAGGAGTATGAGCTGGTGTGGATATATGGTATGGGGACAGAGGTGGATTTGGAGAGTTAACTGAACATGGAGATGGTTGGTGAAGGTTTGTAGAAGGTTTTTGACTTTGAGGAGGTGTTGGTTGTTGAGTTGGAGGAGGGGATGGAATTCTGGTATCCTCTGGGGGTGGAGGAGCAGCTTTTTCGGCTCTTATATCCTCAGAAGCTCTGGAAGTGGAAGGAACCTTGGATAGCTTGGTGATTGACCTCTCCCACCTCCCAAATAAGGCACAAGTAAGCCTTTTGGAGGCATTTATGAATATGGTCAGAGAGATTAGGGATTCAACAGCCTTAGCCTGAAGGAAGATTCCCAGAATTCTTCCAAAGCATACCTCTTTCTTTGTATTCTTCTTCTTAATCATCTCAAACAAAATCCTAGACCAATTTACAGGCTTCTTGTTCACAACAGCAGACATCACAAGGAATTGTTGCCTAGTGATGTAATCATGGGCTGCGTGCTTGCCCAACAATACCTTGCCCACAACATCAACTAAAAACTTGTATTCAGATGACAAGTGTTTCTTAAGAAGCTTATTTGGGTTATCTCTAGAATGTGCCATCTTAATCAACATCTCATCATTTTCAGAACTATCAATCTCTAACTCTTCTTCTCCATTAACTAATCCAAAAATTTCAGTTAAGACCGCGTGGTTATGAGATACTGCGTTACCCGATATGGTTCCCGTCATAGTATCAGCATCTGGAGAGGAAGAAGTGAAAACCCATTCCCGAACTTCTGTTGCAGCAGTCTTTATTATTGTGGTCATAAGATTCTTTAACTGCTGATCTTCAAATAATTGCAGAATGTCTAGGAAGATCTGGTCGGAATGTTGGAAAGACTCAAAATCTATATCAAATCCCATATCAAATTTCATCGCCGCTAGAGTGCTAGCCGGAATCGCTATGATAACCTTCAAAGGAAAACACAGAGAGTTCAAGTGCAAGGGGAAATGGAAAGCGCGGGATGGAGCTCGAAGAAAACCTAGATATAAGGTTTTTCAGAATATGAAACGACAAGCTCCGTCCTGCGAAAAAGAAAAATTCTTCGATATGAGGTCGACGAAATATTTTATTAACAAAACGTCGATCTCAATCTGAAGAAGGGAAAGCTTTTCGTCGTTCTCAGGTCGACGAAAATTTTCTGAAGTCAGATCGTCGATCTCAGTTGGACGAATAAAACTTCACACACAGAGAGTTCATCAATCTCAGGTTGATGAATTTTCTCAAGAACTTTTCTCAGTTCGTTGATCTCCGGTCGACGAACTGTGGCAAATTCTTTGACTACGGACAAAAAGTTAAATTAAATCTTCTCCATTGATCATACCAAGCTGATTTAGAAAGAACAGATGATTTCTTTCATCCAAGGGTTTGGTGAAGATGCCTGCTCTTTGCAAATCAGTGTAGATGTAGACAAGATTAATTTTCTTTTTGTCGACACACTCTCTAATGAAATGATGCCTTATCTCTATATGCTTAGTCCTACAATAATGCACTGGATTCCGGGCAATAGAAATTGCACTAGTATTGTCACAAAGTAGAGTTGAATTATTTAAGTTGAATCCATAATCCAGGAGTTGGTTTTGAATCCACAGCATCTATGAACAGGAACTGCCAACTACTATGTACTCAGCTTCTGCTGTTGATGTAGACACAGATGTTTGTTTTTTTACAAAACCAGGAGACAAGTCTAGCACCAAGGAACTGGCATGTTCCTGATGTGCTCTTCCTGTCCACTCTATATCCAGCAAAGTTAGCATCTGAGTATCCAATTAACTCAAATTTTGACTCAGTTGGATACCAGAGTCCTAGATTTGGGCAACTCTTTATATATCTTAAAATCCTTTTAAACAAAATATGGTGAGATTCTTTAGGGTTCACCTGGAACCTAGCACAAAGATAGGTAGCAAACATAATATCTGCCCTACTTGCTATGAGATATAACATGGACCCAAGAATGGCCCTATATAATTTCTGATCAATAGGCTTCCCATGTTCATCAGAATCAACCACAACATTGGTAGCCATGAGTGTTTTCTTTGCTGAGGCATCTGACATCCCAAACCTTTTGATTAGCTCCTTAGTATACTTGGATTGGGATATGAAGATGCCATCAAGCAATTGCTTCACTTGGAGGCCAAGGAAGTAAGAGAGTTCACCCATGCTACTCATTTCAAACTTGGAATGCATTAAATCAGAAAACCTTTTGCATAGTTTGGAATCAGTAGAGCCAAAGATAATATCATCTACATAAATTTGTACTAATAAGATTTTATCTTTATGATGCTTAATATATAAGGTCCTATCTACAATGCCTCTAGAAAATTGATGTTCTAGAAGAAAGCTGACTAAGGTTTCATACTAAGCTCTTGTAGCTTGCTTTAGACCATAGAGAGCCTTATGCAATTTAAAAACATAAGAGGGATAAGTTGAAGAGATAAAACCTGGTGGTTGTTCCACATAGACCTCTTCTTTGAGTTCACCATTTAGGAATGCACTCTTTACATCCATTTGATAAACTGTGAACCTTTTGTAAGCAACATAGGCTAAGAATATCCTGATTGCTTCAATCCTTGCAACATGTGCAAAAGTTTGGTCATAGTCTATGCCTTCCTCTTGTCTGTATCCTTGAGCAACTAGTCTGACTTTGTTCCTTATAATAGTACCTTATGAACTTCTAAAAGGAAGGAAACCAACAATCTCATATTTTAGAATTTTTGGCTGTAAATGCTTCGTACTTAACAATGGTAAGTATCATACTATCAAGTTTAGTGAGAAAAGTTTTGAAGGTATTTTTGTAGGATATAGTAGCCATAGTAAGGCATACAAGATTTTCAATAGAAAAACTCTGGTTGTAAAAGAATCAATACATGTTGTATTTGATGAGACGAACTTGCTGCAAAGCAAATCGTCTAGTGTGCTTGTTGAAGATGCAGGTACAAGGCTTAAAGAAATCAGTTTGTATGAACAGACCGAAAGTAAAGATGATAAGTTCATCAAGATCACCTCTCCGACCCCTATTGGAGAGGTAGAAGATCAAGATGAAAACGTTGTCCAAATTGATGAAGTCATCCCAGTGGCTGAAGAAGTCCCAGATGCCAGAAATCTGGAGCTCAGACATCTGAAGGATCACCCAATGGACCAAATCATAGGAGATCCCCAGGATGGTGTCAGAACTCGTCAAGGTACAACTAACGAGAATCTCTATTTAAGTTTTCTATCACAGGTTGAACCAAAGAAGTTTGAGGAAGCAAACTCAGACGCATCGTGGATCTTGGCCATGGAAGAAGAACTAAATCAGTTCAAGCACTGCAAAGTGTGGACACTTATTCCAAGACCCAAAGGTAAAAATGTCATCGGAACTAAGTGGGTCTATAGGAAAAAAAGATGGATGAGGATGGTACGATCATAAAGAACAAGGCCATACTCGTCGCCAAAGAATATCGTCAAGAAGAAGGGATCGACTTCGACCAGACATACGCTCCAGTAGCAAGGCTGGAGGCCATCAGACTGTTCCTGTCTTATGCTGCACTGAAGGGCTTCACTGTCTACCAAATGGACGTGAAGTCCGCCTTCTTGAATGGTGACATAAAGGAAGAAGTGTATGTGGAACATCCCCCAAGTTTTGTTGATCCTAACTTTCCTGAGCATGTTTATTTATTATCGAAAGCGCTGTATGGTTTGAAACAAGCTCCTCGAGCTTGGTATGAAACTCTGTCCAACTTTCTCCTCGAGAACAAGTTCACAAGGGGAAAGATAGACAAGACATTATTTCTTAGGGAAATTAAAAGCAAGATTTTTCTAGTGCAAATCTATGTCGATGACATTATATTTGGTTCTACAGACGACAACCTCTGTAAAAAGTTCTCTAAACTTATGCAACGGAAGTTTGAAATGAGTAGTATGGGAGAGCTGAAGTATTTCTTAGGACTTCAGGTGAAACAATCTAAAGATGGAATTTTCATCTCACAGACGAAGTTCACCAAGGAGTTGATTAAGAAATTCGGAATGGGGAGTGCAACCTCTATGAGGACTCCAATGGCCTCAGCTATATCTCTGGACAAGGATGAGAAAGGGAAACATTTTGATGAAACCAAGTACAGAAGCATAGTTAGATCCTTGCTCTACTTTACTGCCAGAAGACCAGACATAATGTTCTCCACATGTGTCTGTGCTAGATTCTAAGTGAACTGTAAGGAATCTCACTATGCTGCTGCAAAGCAGATTTTGAGATACCACAAAGATACACCGAATCTTGGCTTATGGTACCCAAGAAGTAATGACAAAGAACTAATCGGTTTTTTAGATGCAGACTTTGCAGGTAGCAAAGATGACAGGAAAAGCACTTCCGGGATATGTCAGTTCCTTGGAAGAAGGCTTATTTCAACGAGTAGCAAAAAGCAAAACTGTGTCGCAATCTCAACGGCCGAGTCAGAATAAATTTATGCCGGTAGTTGTTGTGCACAATTGCTTTGGCTAAAAAATAAGCTAGAAGACTACAATATGAAGGTCAAAGACATTCCATTGTTCTGCGACTCCTCCAGCGCAATTGCAATCGCAAACAACCCAGTCTCGCATAGCCGAACAAAGCACATCGAGCTCAGATATCATTTCATCCGAGAGCATGTGGAGCAAAGGTATGTGGATCTGCAGTACGTGCCAACAGATCAGCAAGTTGCAGATATCTTCACAAAGCCGTTGGACGAGACCAAGTTCAATTTCTTCAAAACTTAACTTGGAATGCTGAATAAAGAAGGATAGATCAAAGGGAATCTGTTTAAAGCTCAAGAATCTAGGACTCTTAAAAAAGGTCAAAAATTTCTCAAGAGGAAGCTAGTTCTCTCAAAACTCAGCCTACTTCTGGAGAAGCAAAGTACTAGTTCTCGAAAACTTACTCAACTTCTCGAGAACAAAAGTCTGTCTCTCGAGAAGTCCCTTAAGTTCTCGAGAACTAATAACTCTACCTCTCGAGAAGTACTCTGAAAGCTCTCGAGAACTAGGCGCTACTTCTCGAGAAGTCTACTATCAGCTCTCAAGAACTTATTTCCTTACTTCTCGAGAACTATACGACATTTCTCGAAAACTAACCCTACCTCTCGAGAAATGCCCCGTCTTTTCAGATTCTGTCTTTGCGCAAACCAACTTATTTTCGAATTATTAAAATGCTTATATTAGCTTAATTAGACATTTAATTATTAAAATTAGAATTATATATATATATATATATATATATATATAAAGTTTTAGAAATCAATAATCAACCGACATTTCAAACTTCTTTCTCTCGAAAACCTTTCGACTTCCTCCGACTCAGAGCCTCGACACCTCCATTCTCCCGCACTCCGATCATCGCCTTCTTCAGGATAAATGGCTCAGAAATCAAAGATAGGAGTTGGACGTGTGCTGCTTGTGGCAAGGATTGACGATAGCTCAGATGACTTCAAGAACCTTCTTCTTCTCCTACAGGACGCCGATATGAACTTTGTTCTTCAAGAACACTGTAACATCCTCTTCCCAGAAGTTGAAGAATTTTATAAGAATGTCAAAATCAAGAGGAATAATACAGTTATTAAATCCAAGGTAAAGGGAGTCAAGATTAAGCTGAGCTCAAACATTGTGTCAAAACTTCTTAGACTGCCAACTGGAAATGATGAAGATGAACTCACTCAGGAAGATATCAGCAGGACTTATCATTTATGTGGAGTACCAGAAAGCATTACCTCTGTGAGGAGATCAACCATGAATGATGTTAGCAAGCTCTTGGTGGACATTATTGGAAAGATCCTATGGAGCAGGACAGGATCTATTAGTTTCATTACAAGTACACTATTTAATGTGATGGCTGCCATTGTCTACAGGAAGAAATTCCCGTTTGGATTGATGATCCTTGATCTGATCAGGGAGAGCATTCCAGAACCAAAATTTGTCAGGATCATCACCTTGTTGCTACATGAGAATGATCCAATTACCTTCAAGACTTCCAGGGGTACACCCATCCATCATCTGAAGAAGATCTCCATTACTTCCATTCATAGGTGGGAGTTGAAGTTAAAGTACCCCAAGCAGTTAGCTAACGAATCTGCAGCTTCTGCTTCAAGGGTCAGGACCCCATCTCCTCCCTCACATGATATTGCTGACCCATCTGGTGCAGTAACTAAGGGGGAGCCTGCACTCTCTGGTCAAGTTACCAGAATTCCTTCTCCTCCTCCTCCAACAAGATCTCCTCTCAGAAGCCCAGTGAGATCTTCAATCAGGAGCCCTATGACAGATTCTCTAGAAGCCACCCTATCAGATGTTCCAGGACAGGAAACTGTCAAGGACACAAATGCAGCAATTGACAACATGATTGAAGAACTCATTTTAGATGAACCAATTCCTCCCCTTCACAAAGAAACTATTGCAGAACTATCAAAAGAACCATCTCCACCACCCTCACCCCAAGCTACTCCACCTCCTTCTCCCTATACAAGGAAAGAATCTACTCCACCAGAGACCATCCTTCTCTCTGAAGAGGATGAGCAAGAACCTAAAGAGGTGGAAGCCCCTCTCAGGAACCTTAACTTCTCCCTCCCAAGATTTGTTGATGAGGAGGCTGATACAGTATCTCACACTGTAAGAGCCCAGAGCTCTGTGGTAATAGAAGAAATTCCTCCCTGAAAAGCACCTCCTCCACCTAAGATTGCTACACCTAGTGCCCCTCTTACTGCCATTGTTTCTGCCCCTCCTGCTGCTACTGCTACCTCCTCTAATTTAGAACTTCTCAGTAAGATTGGACTTCTGCTGGCTGAACAAAGAAAATATTTTGATGAATCCATCAAGTCAGTCAAAGATAAAGTGACTGATTTAGAGCAAGAGATGAGTAGAGGCTTTGCTGAAATACAACACAATACTGACTCTCTCAAAAGACTATTTCAAATAGGTGGAAAAGCCATAGACCACACAATCTCTAGTGTTGGTCAAGTTTTGGAACAATCTCTCACTCTTGCAAACAACCAGATAGAGCTCAAAAAGAAGGCTAAAGAGCATGTGATGACAATCTGCAATGAAGTTGGTACTTTCAAAGAAGAAACTATTGCCAAGCTTTGTGTAGAAATCAGAAAGGGGGAGAGTTTAGTGAAAGAACAAGTGGAAAAGCTTGATGCCAATGCACAAACTCTATGGAATGAAAAATTAACTGAGATAAATAAGAATGTTTTAGCTCAAATCCAATCAGTGAAGTTCCATACCTATGATACCTCAGTTTGGATGCACAACCAAATATTCCCGGACTTTCAAGCTGATCCTAATGTGATTCCACATCATCTGAACCCCCTTGCTGAAGGAAAATCCAGTCAAATGCCAGCTCAGATGCAACAACCTCAAATGCCTACCTTTTCTCCCAGGCCAGAAGACCAGGCACCTCCTCCTGCTTCTTATTTCCAAATTTGGAATGATGATATTCCTCAAGGCTTACTAGAAATTCACATCCCCAAGAAAAGGAAGTATAGAGAAGGTCCATCTGCAAGCAAATCTGTTCCCCAGCCAGATGTAGAGAAAAGGAAAGCACAAGAGTTTGCTAAAGTTTGGAGCCCCACTTCTAAAGCCTTAATTCTTGACACTCTCAAATTAGTCATGGACTTTAATGAGAACAGGAATCTCCACTACAGCTCCTCTGAGTGGGAATTATATGAGAAGTCCTTGACCAAGAGAAGAATATATGATAGAGAGTATGGCAAGAATAACCCTAAAGCTCCTCCTAAGCCTCCAAGATACTATCCTAAGCCCTTCAGCTATCAGAGATGATAGCAAGAGAAGCAGGACAGGCAAAAACAGAGTAAAGGATGAATTCATGTTGTTTTGTTTTTGAGAATGTTTAATGAAATGTTTGTTGATTAGAAATCTAAAACATTATATATACAATTTCTTGTTTTGCCTAATTATGTCTTTAATTAATCTGTTATTGCATTTAGATTTAATTTTTCTTCTCTTCCAGTTCTTTCTTTATTGTGATAATTCACCTTAGTGTAGAGGGTTCTGACTTCTAAAAATAGGGAGAGATTGTTAGGTATAGCATCCACAATAACCCAGATTTGCATGAAGTCACCCTTGAACTAAGATGAATTAAGTTGTATTTGACATCCTTGTTTTAGTTGAGTGTTTGCAGATTCTCAGTGCCAAGTGTAGACCAATGTCAGTCTACAGTTGGTCAGGAACACAGGACCATACAGTGTAATCCCTCACTGTGTGACCCAAGGTGTTGACTCATGTGTAGCCTCTCAATTGGGATACACTTTATGTTCAAACATTAGGAGCATGGGATGAAGACAGGACTAGAAGAAAACTTCTCTAAAGTTTTGAAAAAATTATTTAAGTCAACTTCTCGAGAAGTACCTTTTGAGTTCTCGAGAAGTGAAGTCAGACGTTCTCGAGAAGTCCCAGTTTTAGTTTTCGAGAAGTCTGGTGTAGTTCTCGAAAAGTCTTCTTTGTTCTCAAGAAGTCTTGGCCAGTTCTCGAGAAGTCTCAATTATCGTTCTCGAGAAGTCCAACTTGTTCTCGAGAAGCTTTGCTTAAGTTCTCGAATAGTCAAAAGTTGCCTCAGAAATCTCTCTTAAGTGTTAGTTCTCGAGAAGTCTCCATAGTTCTCGAGAAGTTAGTTAGTTCTCGAGAACTCAGCCTTTTGTTCTCGAGAAGTCCAGACATCTTCTAAGTAGTATAGTTCTCGGGAAGTCCTGATAGCTCTTGAAAACTCAGTTTCTAGTTCTCGAGAACTAAAGTTACTTCTCGAGAACTGAAAGTCAAATTTTCCAGAAAATTATTTTAATTCCAGATCGGCGAAATTTTCAAATGACTTGACGTGATTGGTCCACGTGTCGTCATTAATGTCTTTTCTAGCCGTTAAGGGTAATCCTATATAAAGTTTTTTCATTAAGACAAAACCAACACACTTACAAGGAGTGGTATTCCGTACATTCTAAATTTCTGGATCGGCCTTCTCTTTCCAAAAGAACACGTTCTGAAGCCGCCGCCGCCGCTCACGAGTAGACCGAAATTTCTTCTTTCGATCCAAGAATACTTACTGTTCAAGGGATCATCATCTTCTCCTTGATCGAGTAGGTCAAAGCTTTATCAGGTTAGATCGTCAAGTCTTCTTCAACCGTTTCTGAAAGAGCCGCCAATTCAAGAAGAAGACCAAGAGCTGAATTTTTCCAGATCTGAGAAATCCTTATTTGTATTTTTCTAACTCTTTTTGTTATAATTGTAGGAGATTTTCTCCGAGTGTAGGAGCGTTGTTCTCTGAGTTTGTAGGAAGTTTTTATCTTTCGAGTGTAGATCCTTTTGGATTGAGTTTGTAGGAACTTGGTTCCGAGGCGTAGGATTGTTTTCAATCCGAGATAGTGGAGTAGCCGAGTCTAGTGATTTGCTAGATCAGTGAGGTAAAGTGGACGTACCCAAGATTTGGGAACCACTATAAATCTTCTTGTCTTCTGTGATTGCTTGATGTTTTGTGCAAGTTCGTTAAAATTTTTATTCCGCAAATAGACACACGATTCACCTATTCACCCCCCTCTAGGTGATTTAGGTTGACAAATTTCCACTTTCACTTCTAGATTATGGTGTCAACTTAAATAATTCAACAATACTATGTGATAATACTAGTGCTATTTCCATTACACAAAATGCAGTATTGCATTTAAGAACAAAGCATATAGACATTAGACATCATTTCATTAGAGATTGTGCAGACAGGCAAAAGATTAAACTTGAGCTTATCTCTACTGATTTGCAAAGAGCAGACATCTTCACCAAGCCATTGGATCTAACCAAGCATCTGTTCTTCATAAATTAGCTTGGAATGATAAATGGTCAGAATTTAATCTAATGCTCTGTCTGTGGTCGAAGAATTGTTTCTGTTCGTCGAACTGAAATCGACGAACTGGTAACTGTTCTTGAGATTTTTCGTCGACCTAAGATCAATGAAATCTCTTGTTGAAGCAGTTTCGTCGGCCGGAGAATGACGATTTCTATTCATCGGCAGTTTCAGGAAATTTTTTTGTGAATGATGGAAACTTTCCATCTCTTCGTTCTGAGATCGACGAACTTATACCTTAATGAAATCTTCATAGACCTGTGATCGAAGATTTTTTTTTCTTTCGCCGGGCATAGAATGTCGTTTCGTATTCTAAAAACCCTTTATAGGCTTTCTTCTTTGACTTCAATCCCGTGCTTTCAGAATTCCCCTCCTGCACTTGATCATTTGTTTCCTTTTTGCAGGTACTCTCGTTTCACAAAAGTATTCAGTAATGGCTGCGTCTGGTTCAGCAGGAATGAAGTTCGACACAGGCTTTGACATTGATTTTGATTCATTCCAGCAATCTGATCAAATATTTCAGAATATTCTGCAACTATATGAAGATCAAAAGCTGAAATCGTTTATGACCAACCGCATCAAGCTGCCAGCCGCCGTAATCAAGGAGTGGGTATTCTCATCGTCCTCTACTGAGGAAGAGATGACAGGATTCATCAGCGGGACTCAGGATACTCTCTCTCCCGCAGTTCTTACAGAAATTTTTGAACTTGAGAATGGTATAGAAGATTTGAATATGGATGATGATGAGTTTGAGAATTTGTTAGTTGTTATGGGTCACTTTGGTGAAAACTCTAACAAATTATGGAAAAAGAACTTGTCTCCTGCATACAAGTTTCTTGCAGATGTAGTGGGGAAAGTGTTGTTTGCAAAGCACACTGCCCACGACTACATCTCCAGGTAGCAGTTTCTTGTGATGGCTGCACTGATGAATAAGAGGAAAGTCAATTGGGGATAGATTTTGTTTGATTTGATCAGGAAGAGGAACAACAAGAAAGAAGTGTGTTTTGCCAGGGTTTTGGGCCTGTTCTTGAAGGCAAAGGCTGATGAACTGTTAGTTTCCCAAACTACATTCATCAATGCCTCTAAGAGGCTAACCTCTGCCCTATTTGGCAGATGGGAGAGGATAATTCCTAAGCCCTCTAAGGCAAATCCCTCTGCAGGTGTTTCAGAGAACACAAGGGTGGTAACAACCACTCCTCTCTTGGCTGAAGGAACCCCTCGCCTTACCCCTCCTGCCTATCCTACTCCAGATCATCAGCCCTCTCTTGCTCATAACCTCACACCTCCTGACTCACCTATTCCCTCTCACCTTATAACCATTCCCTCAACCACCTTCCTCTTTCCAAACTTTGAGTTGATAACAGCTGAAATTTCTTCTCAAGCTTCCCCCCTCCAATCCCCTATTCATACTCCCTCTCCTCAGACCCCATCCTCACCTAATAACCAAGATGATATCATGCTTGATACCACCCGCCTAGTTATTCCTCCTCTAACCCCTGATAATGTTTTCATTGCTACCCTCATATCTCAGTTGACTCCCATCCTCAAGGAGCTTATTGCAGCTGAGATATCCCCCCTTTTAAAATCAATAAATTCCCTTACATCTCCCTTTGCTGCCTCCTCCTTCCCTTCCCCTTCTTCAGCTAAGGGCATGGCTTTAGAACCTTCTTAAACCATGCAGGGGGAGATGTTCTGTGAAGAAGCCCTTGCAGCAGCTCAAGCAACAACAATAGATGATGAGATGGTTGTACCTATGCCCGAAGTTCTGATTGGTGGAAATTATTTTTATTTTATACCTCCATCAGTAGATATGGAAAGTATACTCCATCATTCTTTTATGGAAATTCCTTTACTTTCTATTGAATCATCATCTAAGGCCATTATGTGCAATACTCCACCTGCTTCCTCAGAGGTGATAGCCACAATAAGGGCTAGTTTTGAAGAAAGCTCTAAGACTGAAGCTATGATTACTGATAAAGCTTCAGTAGCTAATACCAAAGAGGCAGTTGAAGAGTCTGTTGAATCAGAGTCTGTTGAATCAGAGTCTAAGTACATGACTGACCCCATCCCTCCAGTCTATGCTCCTACTCCTATCCCAGCTCCCAAGGCTCCTTCTCCTCCTCCCAAGGTAACTCCCTAGCAGATAAAAGCAATTGATGCTTTGTACAACTTTGACAGTGAAAGTAGTGAAGAAATCTACAGTGATGATTCCCCTAAGACAAAGAAAAGGAAATTGAGAAAGAAGACTCTAGCTCTAGCTCCAAATCCCCATAATGACACTCCCTACTATATCAGGCACAATATTGATCCATATCCTAACATGCCTCATTGGATGAAGTTGTCAAAGAATGAGCTTAAAGCAAGGAAGAAAAGGAAGTACTCCCTCCCTCTTCTCTAAGGATGAATAGAAGAGATCCTCCTCCTCCTCCCAGTGGTAGCTCTTCAGGTAGTGGCCATCAGAGATTTTCAAACACTACTCAGACTTAACAAAGGCATGGTAGATCCTCTGAAGCTTCTAGAGTTAGTCAGTATCAAAAGCAATATCACTCATTCTCCAGAAGCTCTCTCAGTTCTCAGCAATATACTTCCAAGCCAACATTCTCTCCTTCCCCTTCCAGTGAAGTTAGTCCTGAAGTTAGATATGAAGGACCTCCAATTCAAGCATATGATCCTGAGACAGATCCTAATACTAGAATGGACAGATTTAAAGAATCTATTGCTCTATCTCAGATCAGAAAAGCAAGAGAATATGGTCAGGACACCTCTCAGTATTCTACAATGGCCTCCTATAGGAAGAAAGAGCTAGAAAGATATTAAGTTGGAAATCTGTTTAATGCTGAAGAATACATGAATCTGCATCCTGAAGCCATAGTTCCCAGAGCCATATCTCAAAAGACTTTGGGAGATGCAGACATGACCATGACTCAAAGGAAAGCACTGGATCCAAACAGAGTAATAATATTTGCTAAATCTTTTGATTCTCCCAAGGACAAATAGCTTATTTATTTTCTGTCTGTTTTGCTTATGAACAATTTATGCATAGCTTTATAAAGATGTTGATAGCTTATTTATTCTATCAGTTATCTATTTTTTCTTGCTATGATTATTTGCTTACTTATCTTCTGAAGTAACCTCACCCAAATAGGGGGAGATTGTTGGGACCCCAGGTTATTTGGGATAGGTTCACTTCTTAGTGTGTGACCCATGTTGTATAGTTGGGTTAAGTATTTTATCTTCCTAGTCTTAGGTCAGTCCTACAGCTTGCAGCATCAAGTACCTGCCTGAAGATAGTATCAGATATCAGCCCTAGAAGTTATGTGCTGAAGTCATTTCTGAGCTCGACGTTCTTAGAGCTCAGGTTGACTTACTCTAAGTGAAAGACAAGAGTTCTGTGGTTTGCGAACTTGGCAAAGAAGTTATCTGTTCTAAGGTTGACGATCTTTCAGTGCAGTGCAGCTCTAAGCTCAACGATCTTCCAGCTCAGACTAAGCCAAAGTTTTGAAAACTTTATTCGCAGAGCCAAGGTCGAAGAATGTGTTTTCTGAGGTCGACGATCTCTGATCTCTGGTCGACGAAAACTGCAAGATGTTTTGACTTATTATTTTATTATCTATTCCGATTTATTTCTATTATAAGTCATGATTTTATTGAGTAATTAATGCTCATTTTATAGCTGTTATTTGGCAGCATTGATTATGGTTTTCATCAGTAAATGAAATTGACAAATATCCCGGGACAGTTGGGGAATGAAATATTTTAATTAACATTCTTGACGTTTTCTATTCCCAGATTTTCTACTTAGCTTTAATGGCAGGAATTCAAATTGGAATTGTGGAATAGTTGTTAATATAGTATACTCTCGGCAGGATAAGATAGGAATCAATCACTCAAAGAGAAGAATATTTTTGTGCTTACAACTCTCAAGAAAAACAATACAGTGACAGAAAAAGTGTTTAGAGAAAAAGCTTCCAGACTTTCTAATACTCTTTCTGTGCATGATCTCATTGTTCTCTTAAGAAGGAGAAGAAAAGAACACCAATCATATATCAAGAGTCTTTTTCTTCCTTCTATCTCTGATTCCAGGATCTTCAGTGATAAACCCTTTCAATCAGTCAAGAGAATCCTGGATTTGATCTTGCAGCAGAAGACCTACCATCCCTAACAAAGTTTCACTGCCTGAACATATACTAATCTCAGGGGGAGCTTTGATACAATCAGTAGAATATACAAGGCTTCTCTCAATTTGCTTTGAGAATAGAGAAGTCATCATCAACCTCTCTCTCCCCTCTCTGTACAGGGTTATCTCTCCCTTCAAAAGTGATTCCTGGTTGCAAGTCACCTACCCAAAAGACTTGAGGTTTGGTTTTTGAGCACCTGATCAAAAGCTCATTGGTGTTAGGCACCTGATCAAAAATCTGAGTGGATTCCTACCTAGGGTGGTAGAAGAGTGGATGTACCCAGTTGGGGAACCACTATAAAGTTCTTGTGTTGTCTGTGTGGCTGTATTTTCTTTTGTGCTTATGGTGTGATATTTGTGCTGTGTAGCTTAGATTTATCTCTTTTGTTAGTTTGTTGCACTTGTACACTTGTGCACATATATCCTATTCACCTATTTTACAAAAGACATTTTAATTCCACAAAAGCTTAAAAAGATTGGTTTAACTCTATTCACCCCTCTCTAGAGTTAATCAGAGTCTATTCCCCATTTCTTTCACAACATTCCTGAAGGTGACTGCTCCAATTTTGACCTTTTCATATCCTTCAGTCTAGCCACAATTAGAATCACCAAATTTTACTTTGGGTACTAGCTTTGACTTATAGTTGATTAGATTATCCTTGTTTCCAGTCATATGCTTTGAATAGCCACTATCCAGATACCACTGTTACTGTGTGGTGGGATGTCTTTCACCTGCAATAAAATAGATTAGCTATTCTTGACCCAGGTTACCTTGGGTCCTTGTTGATTTATATAACTAAAGCTAGAAATATAAGAATATTCAGGTTGACTTTTATAACCTAAGGGATGATATTTTCTGAGTGGAATTATCCATTGGTTAAAGGGGTTAATGTTTTGTCTTGGTTGATTAAAAATCCTGTTCAAGTTAAAGTTTCTGTTATGATAAACTGTGGTCGATGAATTCTGGTACATTTGTCGATCTGAGGTCGACGAACGGGGATGAGTTCGTCAAACTCCACTCAGAGATTGAGGGTATTCATTTTCTGGGCCCCAATTTCGTCGATCTCTGGTCGACGAACCATACTGGTTTCATCGATCGCAGTTCATAGAATAGTTGTAGTAAAAGTTTGCGTTCGAAGTTCATCGACTTGAGTTCGATAAACTATACACATTTCGTCGATCTGAGTTCGACGAAATTGCTGAACATTGCTCTGGTTATAATTTTTCTTACTCTTTTTTCTTTTTCTTATTCTTATACTTAAGTTTTGTTTGATTAGCATTATTATCTTCTATTTTCTCTTTACCTTTTTCTGAGACAAATTTTATAGGGGTTGTAAGGATATTTTTCTAAATTAGTGGGGGTTGGCTTGATGAAGCACCAAAGCCCAGCTTGCCAGTGAGTCTGGCATTCACTGTGCTTGTGATGTTCATCAACTTGATACTTCTCCCATTCAGGGATTCTTCAAGTTGCCTAGCCTCAAATAATTCAGTCCTTAATTTTATGATTTGTTCATTAGCTAGAGTGATTTCATCCTTTAGTTTGATATTTTTTGAAAGTAGTTTTTCTTGTTCACTTAGTTTCTCCCTAAGTTGTTTAATCTCTTTTTCAGAATTTATTAAATTAATACATATGGATTTGAATTCTGTTCTAAAATTTTCAGAATTAAAATCAAATGAAAACAATACCTGATCCTCTTAAGATAGAGGTTCGTGTCTGATTGGTCAGCTTTAGAGTGGGTGCTTGATGCATCAATGGCCATCAAGCATATTTCTTTGGCCTTTGCTTCCTCTTCATCTTCACTGGAGCTGGAGGATGAAGATTCATCTTCAGTATCACTCTAGATTTCAGCAATGAAACCTTTCTCCTTCCTTTTGTGCTTGCTGGAGGAGGGCTTGTATTAATGCTATTTCACTGCTTCTTTGTCTCTTCTTTTCTCCTTCTTTTGATTCTTTGGACATTCTGAGATGAAGTGTCCAGGCTTCCTACAGCCAAAACAAATAACTTCTTTAGTAGGTGTTTTGTCATACCTGGGCTTGTCATCTTGCCTTGATGACTTTTTTCTGAAGTCCCTCTTGCCCATTTTATAAAATCTCTTGGCTAAGAGACTTAGGAATTCTTCATTAACTATTGGGGCTTCTTATTCTTCATTAGCTTTGAATGCTATACTTTGCTCCTTTCTCCCTGAAGAAGGAGTCTTCTATTCTGCAGCCTCTCTAGAATTTATCAATTGCTCATAAGACTTGAGCTTGCCAAGGAAAGATTCAGTGGAAATATCATTAAAGCTTCTGGCTTCCTTGATAGGACAGATCCTATAATCCCAAGTGCTGGGGAAGCATATTAGAATTTTGTCATTTATCTCGGTCAATGAGATGTCTTTATTCAGGGTTTTTAGCTCACTGATGATAACACTTAGTTTATTATTCATATCAGCCACTGATTCAGATTCTTCCTTTTTGAAGTTCTTATACTGTGAGATGGGGTTGGATCTTCTATCCTTTTTCTCATTAGCTGAACCTGCCACCATCTGGTTTAGAGAGTCCCAGATTTGTTTTGCTTAAGTGCATTCAACTACCTTTTGGAAGATATCATCAGACATGGTTTGAGCCAGTATATTCATAGCTTTTACATCAACTATCTTGGCTTTCTTCTAAGCATATGTCCACTTAGGTGGTGGAACTGCATGAGTGCTTGAAGTTGATGTGGATGCAGTCTCTAGAACTGGAGGTTCTGTCAAAATATAATTAAAAATATCCTCATCAATAGAATTCATATATAGCTTGATTCTTGCCTTCCAGATGGCAAACTTGTTTAAGTTGCAAACTGGAGATCTGGTGCTTGCATAATCCTTGTTCTGTGCCATCCTATAAGAAATAAGCTAGAGAAATTTAGATTTATGAAGGATCTGTTGGTTCAAGTGTTACCTTGTTCAACCAAGAGAACAACCCTCTGATACCAATTGCAAGGTGGGGTTAAATCTGATTTACTCTAGAGGGGGGGGGGGGGGGAGGGTGAATAAAGTATTTAAAATTTTGGCTGTTTTTAAATATTATATCAGAGTAGAAAATAGGTGATACCAATAATATAGAAAGAAGAAAAGAAATAGGCTTAACTATTCTATCTATCACAGCACAGCAAGAACAGAATGAAAATAAACACAAACAGACAACACAAGAATTTTATAGTGGTTCCCTAACTGGGTACATCCACTCTTCTACCACCCTGGTAGGAATCCACTATCAGGTTTTTGATCAGGTGACTGCCACCATAATATCTATTTGCAAGGAGATATTGCAACCCTTTAAGCTTTTGATCAGGTGCCCAAAAACCAACCAAGTCTTTTGATCAGATGACTTGACAACCAAGTGGTTAACTTTTTAAGGGAGTTAAAAACCCTTTTACAGGAGGTGAGAGGAGGTGATGGTGTCTTCTCTTTCTCTAATCAAAAGAGAAGACTAGTGGATCTTGATGTTGACAAATCTCCCCCTGAGAATTTGAATGGTTCAGGAAGACTGGAAGCTTTGCTTCAGGGTGTAGGTCTTCAGCCTTGTCAGAAAATAATCCTGGAACTTCCTGACTGATCAAGTTGAATTGTCCTTGAATGTTCCTGGAGGAGAAGGTTGAAGAAGACTCTTGATAGTGATGAATGTTCTTCTTCAGTCTTCAGGATTGACAAGGATGAAAATAGATTGCACTGTGCGAGAGTTCTGAAGGTTTAGTCTCTGTCTCTGAATTTTCTCATATGCAATATATTTCTCTTCAGATTTGTGGCTCTGTCTGATCTAGTGTTTTAGGGCTCACTTGTATGTCGACTGAAAAGAGAAAATCTCTTTTATATTCTCAGTCAATAAAATTCTCCTTGAATTTGAATTCCTGCATTAAATGCTGAAAGATCTGGAGAATACAAACGGCTGGAATATTGACTTCAATGAGTTTCCCCAACTGTCCCTAATAAAATAAGCATGTAATTATCCTGATGAAGACCATAATTAATGCAGCTAGTAACAACTATATTTAGGGGAATATGAGCATTAATTACTCGAGAATAATACTGCTAAATAATATAGAAAGTACGAGACAAAAGAAGGAAAACTTCTCATTCTGGCCGGGACAAAAATCGTCGACCTCTGAACAGAATTCGTCGACCAGAGTTCCAAGTTCGTCGAACTGAGAATTCCTGTTCGTCGACCTGAGTTCTGCAAACTACATACTGAGAATGACTTGCCTATTCTGTGCTCTGAGTTCGTCGAGCTGAGAATCTGTCTGAAAGAAATGATTGTCGACCCGAGCTCAAATATCGTCGAGCTCAACTCAGAGAAACAACTCTGCATTCGTCGATCTGAGATCGACGATTGTCGAGCTGAGTTCAAAGAACTTCAAACTAAACAATCTGTTCTATGAATACTGCTAAGTCTTAAGTCTACTGAGATCATCTGCTGGCTAGTCCAAGAAGGTTGAACCTAATGACTGGCCTAAACTCTAGGACTACTAGACTTGACCCTGGCTATACAATGCTGGTCATACTCAGCCTAATTTAGTCAACCTAGCCCAAATCCAACTAGGGATCCAACAAGATGAAGGTAGAGGCTCGAAGTATTTTGGCCTAGGATGGACCATTGTTCGGGTTCTTGGGGGGAGAGGAAGGAAGTTGAGGGAGGGGTGAGACTGCATGTGATGCTTTGGGGGGGGGGGTGTCGAGGAACTGTCGGTTTGTCATCGTTGACGCTCCGAGAAGCTACAACACCATCTTTGGGAACCCTCTCATCAGCGCCTTTCATTGTGTCTCCTCCTCATTCCACCAATATCTCAAGTTCAGTAGTGGAGTAGTGCAGGTCAAGATTAGAGGGGATCCAAAGGTGGCGAGACAGTGCTATGTGACTAATGTCAACACCATATCCTGGATGACATAGGAGGAGGAGTTGGAGAAGGAGATGGAGACGCAAAAGTAGGTTGCAAAGGAGGGAGAGGTGAGCCAAGTTGAGGCTGGAGAGAAGGCCGCGGAGGAGTAGGGAGAAAGAGAAGCTGGGGTGGAGGCCCAGGGAGGCGGAGAAGTGGAGTTGCAGGAGAGCCCGTTAGAGGCAATGGAGGTTGAAGAAGTAGGAGGGGAGGAAGAG
This sequence comes from Platanthera zijinensis, assembly GCA_039513925.1. Taxonomy (NCBI): domain Eukaryota; kingdom Viridiplantae; phylum Streptophyta; class Magnoliopsida; order Asparagales; family Orchidaceae; genus Platanthera; species Platanthera zijinensis. Next base: position 44,012,276 of record CM077086.1, on the reverse strand, counting down.
TTTGGGCAGGAGGAGGAGGCGAGGAGCGGCAGAGAGCAGTTCAGGTTGCATCCGACAGAGGAGTTCTTAGAGATGGAAGTCTTCACTAGGGGGAAGGCGGAGACGGTGCAGATCAGCGACAGCTTGAGCCCTGAAGATCAAGAGAGGATGCAAGAGTGCATCCAAAGGAATGCCAACATCTTAGCTTGGAGTGCGGTGGACATGCCGAGCATCGATGTTGACGTGGCGTGCCACCATCTGAATCTGGACCCCAAGACGCGTCCCATCCGCCAAAAGATGAGAACCATCACCACCAAGCTGGAGGATCCCATCCGCGAGGAGGTTAAAAAGCTTCTCGAAGAAGGTTTCGTCTCAGAGATCCAGTATCAAGGCAGGTCTCCAACATGGTAATGGTAAAGAAAGGGGATGGCAGGTGGAGAATGTGTGTGGACTTTTCTTTATTAAATAAATCATGCCCTAAGGATTGCTACCCCCTGCCTCGGATCGACGCGCTGGTTGATTCAGGCGTCTGTTTTTCTATTATGAGTTTTTTGGATGCCTTTTTAGGTTACCATCAGATCCGAATGCACCCCCCTGATGTCAAAGATGTCTCCTTCATCACAAGAGAGGGATGCTTCAGCTATAAAATGATGCCTTTTGGGCTAAAGAACATGGGAGCCATGCACCAGCATATGATGGACCGGGTTTTCAAAAATCAGAGGGGTAGGAATCTGTAAGTTTATGTTGACGATATCATGGTGAAGAGTAGGGATGTGGGTTCACACTTACTCGACCTAGAAGAAACATTTGCCACCCTGCGTAAAAACAAGATGCGCCTAAACCCCCATAAGTGTGTCTTCGGGGCAAGCCGAGGCAAGTTTCTTGGACATCTTCTAACCCCGGCAGGGGTAGAGACTAACCCGGATAAGGTGAAGGCTATCATGGAGTTGGAGTCGCCGCGTAATGCCAAAGCGGTTCAGTGCTTGACAGGCAAGCTCGCCGGGCTGAGTAGGTTTCTCTCTCGAGCCGGGGATAAATGCTCACCTTTCTTAAAGGTGCTGCAGGGGAACCAGAAGTTTGAGTGGACAAAGGAATGTGAGGAAGCTTTCTAGGCACTGAAGGGTTAACTCTCCAAAGCAGGCTTCTTCAGAGCTTGAAGGAGGGGAGGGTCTGGCTTTGTATCTTAGGGTAGGGGTAGAAGCTGTGAGTTCCGTGTTAGTCAGGGAAGAAGGGAAGAAGCAGTTGCACATCTATTACGTCAGCAAAATCTTAAAGAAGGCGGAGCTCCGCTACCCTATCCTAGAAAAGTTGGCCTTCTCCTTGATAATTTGGCCAAGAAGCTTAGGCTGTACTTTCAGGCCTATTTGATCAAGGTAGTGACAGACCACCCTATGCGGAAGATTTTTGAAGGAGTGGAGCACTCGGGAAGATTGGCCAAGTGGTCCATAGAGTAAAGTGAGTTTGATATCACTTTTGTGCTGCATCTCTCCATCAAGGCGCATGTGGTGGCCGATTTCTTAGCCGACTACATCGTTGAGGTGGAAGGTGAGAAGCAACCATCGCAGTATGCTTGGAAGATGTTAGTTGACGGAGCCTCGGGGAGGCATTCCCTAGGGGGAGGGGTAGTGCTAGTAAACCCTTAGGGGGTCACCATAGAATGGGAGGTAGCACTTCCCTGTCACCAATAATCAGGCAAAGTATGAGGCCGCCATAGCAGGGCCCAGATTAGCCAAAGAGTTTGGGGTACATGACGTGGAAGTATTCACGGACTCGTTGGTAGTGGCGTCACAAATCAGGGGTGAGTATGAGTCTAGAGAGCCTACCCTCATGAAGTACTTGTCCAAGGTAAGGGTGATCGTCGGTGGGTTCCAGACATTTTCAATCCAACATGTACCTAGGGAGGAGAGTGCAGCAGCCAATCGGTTGGCTAAGTTCGGACCCCTGGGTGGAGAAACTTTGACTGAGCTGTTCTGCCCGACAATTGAGGAGGGGGAGTTGAAGGAAGTGGATCGGCGACCCTCATGGATTGATCCCTCTGTAGTTTTCTTAACTACTGGTAAACTCCCAGAGGGGACCAAAGATGCGAAAGGCTTCAGGCACAAGTCGGCTCACTACTTGATGCATGAAGGGGGGTTGCATCGAAAGATATTGTCAGGGCTCCTAGCGCAATGCGTGGTAGAAGAGGAGATCCCATAGATCCTAGAGGAGGTTCACTCTGGCAAATATGGCAGTCACTCAGGAGGCAGTACTTTGGAAGCAAGGGTGGTCAGGCAGGGGTACTTCTAGCCATCCCTCAGAAAGGATACGACAGAGTTCACAAGGAGGTGCCAAAAGTGTCAGCTGTATGCCCCTCTCCAACTCTTGCCTGCCCAAAGGATTCAAAGCATCACGTCGCCATGGCCTTTCGCTATTTAGGGAATGGAACTGGTTGGACCTTTTCCCCTGGCAAGCGGGCAGAGAAGGTTCCTTCTAGTCATGATTGACTATTTCTCAAAGTGGCTGGAGGTCAAGGTGTTGGCTAAGGTGACTTCCCAAATCATTAGGAATTTTGTATGGGGGGAGATCATCTGTCGATATGGGTTGCCCCAAGCCTTTATCACGGATAATGGACTCCAGTTTGCCAGTGAAGAATTCATCAGCTTCTGAACTCAGTTGGAGATTGACCTCAGGTTTGCCTCCGTCCACCACCCGAGAAGCAACAATCAGGTAGAGGCTGCCAACAAAATCATCGTCAACCTGCTTAAGAAGAAGGTAGAGAACTTGGGGGGGAGGTGGGTGGAGAAAATCCCCTCAGTGTTGTGGGCTCTGCGGATGACCCCCAACACAGCCACCGGAGAGACCCCCTTCAAACTTTCTCATGGGTGCGAAGCGGTCTTTCCCATGGATTTTGAGGTTTGGTCGCCGCGAGTCGCAACCCCTAGCAGAGGAGACGAGGAATGGAGGGAAGAAAATGAAGGGGAGCTGCGGTTGTCACTGAAAATGGTAGAGGAACTTTGTGACGTGACTTCCATTAGGCAAGAGGACATTAAACGAAGGATGGCCTAGTAAATCGATAAGCATGTTAGCATAAAGCAGTTCGAAGAGGGAGATATGGTCTTGAAGAAGGTCGATGCCACCGGAAGGTCAGCGGTCGTGAGAAAGCTCAATCCTAATTGGGAGGGTCCCTACATAGTTGAAAAGGCTCGTAGGTCGGTAGGATACCACCTCCAGAATGTGGAAGGGGTGTCCATCGGCCACTCTTGGAGTGGCGATGACCTGAAATGCTTCTACCCTTAAGGTGGGTAAAATTGTATATTTTATTGTGATATAATATTTTAAAAATTGTTTCTCTTAAGGTTGGAATGTGTTTGTGGAATGAAAGACCCCGAGCAGATCTCGCTGTCCAGGCTCCCATCAACTGATAGGGCTGGAAGGCGCACTCGGCCCCGAGTAGACCTGCTATCAGACTCTCACTAGCTGGCAGGGCTGTAGGCTTGCTTGGGGGTTAAGGGAAAGAGATTGTGATTTACAAGACCCCAAGTAGATCCCGCTATCCAGGCTCCCATCAGCTGGCAGGGATGGAAGGAGCACTCGACCTCGAGTAGACCTGCTATTAGTCTCTCACTACCTGGCATGGCCGTAGGCTCGCTTGAGGGGTAAGGGAAAAAGATTGTGATTTGCAAGACCCCAAGTAGATGATAACTTCCCAAAAAGAAGTTTTCTAGTACTTCATTTTCATTTAATATTCATCATTTTGAGAAACACATGAATTAACTAAGTAAAAATATGAGTAAATTCGTATTTATTTTATTTTTGGTTCATATGTCAAATTATACTTTATTTTCTTGCTAGAAATGCCGAATAATTCGATCCGGAGAAGCAAAGCTAAAATTGTTTTTGACCTACACAGGTTGCTACAACAACCTGAAAAAGTTGTTGCAACAACTTCTAGACAGATTTTTAATTTAAAATTCGAATTCTGCATCAAAATAAAAATTGGAAAGAGGCATCTCTTGGTAAAGGGCTGCACATTTTTAAGTGTAGGATCTCATTCCTTAATAGGTATTGAAAAAGTCATTAGAGAAGAGAATCTTAGAGCATCATCTTGAAGATTGCTTTGGAGAAGGACCAGGAAAAAAACCGGATCTTGGAGAAGGACTCCTTGGGTGCGACTTGGAGAGCAATTTCCTGCACTATTTTGAATCCTTACCATCATGTGCTGTAAGATCTTTCTTATTTTGTGGTATTCTTCCGCGATCATGAACTAAATTCTCTTGGTCTTGTATGAAGGAAGTACTATATGTGTTTTGATGGTGTAGTTTTCTTATGTTAAGTTTGTTTAACAGAATCTTCTTGGTGGAACTTTTGAATTTATTAATAGAACTTTTGGTTTTGTTTTCATCTTCTATTTCACATCAAGATTCGAGAGATGAGAGGCAAAATTTAGGTTGAAGGCTATCTTATTTCACCGTAAGAATCGAGAGACGAGTGGTGTAGATCTTTAACTAAGAGTTTTTACTTTACCCTTGCGTTGTATTTCGAGATTCGAGAGAGGAGAAGTACAATCTCTCATAAGTTCACCATAGTAAAGAAGAGAGGAAGAGATTCCCTCCTCTTGCTAGCTAATCCGATTTTTACTCATTAAAATATTTTTTTTTCATTCTTCCAAAGTTAAAGATGACTAGGGGATTATAGGATATTAAGATTTCCGAGATTCAAGAGATGAGGATTTCTTCTTTCAAATTGTTGCAGGATAATTTGGTCAAACATTCTTACTAAATATTAGTTTCATGCACCATTTAACTCACATAGGAAATCTGAAATACAACAATTCTCTCTCCACTGATAAAAAGTATCTCTTTAAATTGTATATTTAGTTTAAATCATCGTTTAGTATTTTCATCACTATTCCAAATCACTTCATTAGATCTGCTTGAATTTGATGAAGCGGGGTAGCTAGTAGTTATAATCACTAAAGTAATCACTTCTCTGTGAGAATGATCTCACTCTTTATTACTTGAGCGACGTGTGCACTTGCACTTAAGCAATTTTATCGCGTATCAAGTTTTTGGCGCCGTTGCCGGGGAGGTGCAACGAATTTTGTGTTTTTCTTACAATATTAGTGATCCTTAGTATTTGGAGGTCAAGCTTTTATTTTTGTTTTAAGTTTATTTGTTTTATTTTCGTACACTGCCTTCTTAATCTACTAGTATATGCCCAGGTATTGTCCAGTTGAACTAGTACCATTAAATTCGGAAATCGAGCGAAGCTGTAGACGTAATAAAAAATCAACTAGATTGGAAAATTTGAATCAACCTAACATGAATTTAGATAATCAAAATAATGATGCTGAGATTCATCAAGAGGGACAGGATTTAGGAGGCCAAGTAGAGCATAACGGGCACCCAATGGAAAATAGGAGAACATGCCGTAACTATAATATGCCTTTTAGGGGAGGGGTACAATTTAGTATCGCCAGACCCATTGTAGAAGCTAACAACTTTAAAATTGATTCCACGGCTATGCAACTTGTCCATAATAATAAGTTTAGTGGACATAACCATGAAGATCCCAACTCTCATCTAAGAACGTTCATAGAAATCTGTGACACATTTAAGATTAATAGCGCATCTAAAAAAGCCATCAAATTATGATTGTTTCCTTTCTCTCTAGAAGGGAAAGCAAAAGATTGGTTGAACTCGTTGCCCAATGGGTCTATTACTACTTGGGCTATATTGGTTGAAAAATTCTTGGCCAAATATTTCCCCCATCCAAAACTGCTAAATTAATGAGAGATATTTCTACGTTAATGCAAGGGAATGGAGAAACCCTCTATGATGCATGGGAATGTTTTAAGGAACTATTGCGGAGATGCCCCCATCATGGATTGGCCGTCCACTAACAAGTATGGAACTTTTACAATGGCCTCCAAACATATGTGATGATCCAAGTAGATGGAGCTGTAGGAGGGTCTCTCATGAATAAATACCTTGAAGATGCATATGGAATCTTAGAAGATTTATCTTCAAACAACTTTCATTTGATTGATCGACAAGGACATTCTTCTGCTATGACGGGTTTGTACTAAGTGGACCAATTCACGTCATTTGTAGCCCAAATGACATCTCAATTTAATTATATTAACAAGAGGTTAGATGCTTTGACATTAAACCAAAACCAAATGACCCCCACAAGTTAATAGCATAATCACTCCCACAGTCACATCTAATCCCACTCTAATAATTGAACAACTTGTAGCTAACAATGAAGAAGTAAACTATATTGGAAGTCATTATAAACAAAATAAAAATTCTTATTCAAATTATTACAATCCTGAATGGAGAAACCATCCAAAATTCTCTTGGAAGAACAATTTCGGTTTTACTCCACCGAATTTATTTAATTCTAATCCTAATTTTCAACATCAAAATCATCATCCCAACCAAGCGAAACATTCTAGAAAATTAACTGATGACTTCATTATGGAGTCAATGCAAAAGAATGAAGCACATTTCACTAGTTTGGAGGGTTCAATGCAGATGATTAAATCACAATTAGGGCAAATAGCGTCTGTTTTGAGTATGAGACAACAAGGAACACTTCCTACGGATACCACACCGAATCCTAAGGTAGATAATCATCATCAATGTAAAGCTGTTACATTAAGGAGTGGAAGGGAGTTTGTAAGTGAACAAAACGATCAACGTGAGAATAATATCGTTTAACAAGATGTGGAGAATGACATCCCTAGTAGGCTTAATGAAAAATTCACCCAAGAGTACAACAATAATGATGAAGAAGTAGAAGTCATAAGAGAAAACCTGAAAGCCAAGAATATGGTATCTCCAAAAGAAAAAGAAAATATAATTATTTACCCACCTCCACCATTCCCTCAAAGGCTAAGGAAGAGTAAATTAGATCTATAATTTCAAAAATTTCTAGAGATATTCAAGAAACTGCAAATCAATATAACCTTCGATGAAGCCTTAGAACAGATGCCAAGCTACATCAAGTTAAGACATCTTAAATAAGAAGAGGAAGTTTGGTGTAAATGAAATGGTAGCACTTACTCATGAGTGTAGTGCAATCCTCCAAAAGAAATTGCCACCCAAGTTAAAAGATCCTGGAAGTTTCACCATCCCTTGCTCTATTGGATATCAATTTGAAGGAAAGGCCTTGTGTGATTTAGGCGCAAGTATAAATTTAATGCCTTTATCAATATATAAGAAGTTAGGATTAGGGAAAATTACTAAGACATCGCTAACATTACAATTGGCTGATAAAACCCTCACTTTTCCAAAAGGGGTTGTTGAGGACATTTTAGTTAAGGTAGAAAAATTTATTTTTCTGGCAGATTTTGTGGTGTTGGATATGAAGGAGGATATGGAGGTACCTATTATCGTAGGAAGGCCTTTCTTAGCAACATGAAGAACTTTGATTGATGTTCATAAGGGCGAGTTAACCATGAGGGTTAATGATGAACAAGTTACCTTTAATATTCTCAATGCGATGAATACCTTGATAGGGAAGAAGACCTTATGGAGGAGGTAAATAACATAACACTATTTGATTGTGAGTTGAATTATGAACACGATAGTGTTGATGAGGACTTAACATCCTTATTGAATTTTGATGAGATTTCTGATGAAGACAAAGAAACACAAGAGTGTGTACATCTTTGTGAAAAAAATCGGTTTTCCTTTCGCAGACCGGAACCTCCAGGCATGCCAGAAAAATCAGTAGCGGATAGACCCTCCATTGTCAATCCGCCCACTTTGGAGTTGAAACCACTTCCTGAGCATCTTTCATACGTATTTTTGGGAGAGAATGATACGTTACCAGTAATTGTTAACTCCAATTTTCTATCAGAATAACATAAAAAATACTAAATCTTTTAAAGCAAAATAAATTAGCCAAAGGATGGACTATAACGGACATTAGAGGAATTATTCCTTCATTATGTATGCATAAAATTCTTCTAGAAGAATCTTACAAAGGGTCTATAGAGCCTCAATGATGTCTTAGCCCACCTATGAAAGAGGTGGTGAAAAAGGAGATCATAAAATGGTTAGATGCGAGAATAATATATCCCATCTCCGATAGTTCATGGGTCTCCCCGGTCCAATGCGTTCTTAAGAAAGGGGGTATGATCGTAATAAAAAATGATAAGGATGAATCAATTTCAACTAGAACTATCACGGGATGGCGCATATGCATGGACTACCGGAAGCTAAATAAGGTTACTAGAAAAGATCATTTTCTTTTGCCTTTTATTGATCAAGTTTTAGATAAACTATCAGGTAATGATTTCTTTTGTTTCTTAGATGGGTATTCTGAATATAATCAAATTACTGTAGATCCGAAAGATCAAGAGAAGACAACTTTCACATGTCCTTAAGGAACATTCGCTTTTAGGAGAATGCCATTCGGTTTGTGTAATGAACCAACCACTTTTCAACGATGTATGATTGCTATTTTTTCTGATATTATGGATAATGGTATAAAAATTTTCATGGATGATTTTTCCATCATCGGAAAAACATTTGATGATTGTTTGAACTGTTTAGAAAAAGTACTTTCTCATTGTGTTGAAACTAACCTGGTATTGAATTGAGAAAAATGCCACTTCATGGTGCGCAAAGGAATAGTGCTTGGTCATCATGTATCAAAAGAAGGGTTAGAAGTAGACAAGGCTAAGATTGAGGTTATCAAGAAATTGCCCCCTCCTAAGAACATAAAAACACTACGAAGTTTTCTTGGACACGCAGGTTTCTATAGAAGATATATCAAAGATTTTTCTAAAATTGCTAAACCCTTCAATTGGTTATTAGAGAAAGACATAAAGTTTCATTTTGATGATCATTGTCTAAATGTCTTTAATGAACTTAAAACCCGGTTAACGACAACACCAATTATAGTGGTCCCTGATTGGGGAGAGCCCTTTGTGCTTATGTATGATGCTAGTAACTATGCCGTTGATGTTGTGTTAGGACAAGTGCGAGAAAAGGTTTTTCATACCATAGCCTATGCTAGCAAAACTTTGATCGAGGCTCATGTTAATTACACCACTACCAAAAAAGAATTATTAGCCATAGTGTTCTCCTTTGAAAAGTTTAGGGTCTTATCTCTTATGTACTAAAGTTATTGCATTCACCGTCCATGCGACTATTAGATATCTAATAGAAAAGAAAGATGCTAAACCTAGGCTAATTCGTTGGGTTTTGTTATTACCAGAATTCTAGTTATAAATCAAGGATAGGAAAGGTGTTGATAATCTGGTAGCTGATCATCTCTTAAGGATCGAATTCCCCAATTCATCCTTCCATTCAACAATAGATGAAAGGTTCCTTGATGAAAGGATTTTGGCCATTTCTGAAAATTCATTACCGTGGTACGCAGATTTCATAAATTATTTAGTTAGTAGAATCTTTCCTCATGGTTTGCATTTTTAACAAAAGAAAAGATTTTTGCATTAAGTCCGATCTTATGTTTGGGATGAACCTTATCTATTCAAAATAGGAGCAAGTGGTATGTTAAGACGTTGCATCCCGAAAGGTGAAATGAAGTCAAGCATAAGGTCGCTTCTAAGAAAGTATGGAGTCAAGCATAAGGTAGCTTTGTGATAAATAAAAAGTTGGATTTCTTATTTTATTTTAACGGTGATTGGATAATTCAATTTATGGGTTGCGTTTTATATCTTTACTTATATACTGCGATTAAGGCAAATGTACCTATCGAGTAATAGTATAATGTTTTTTTAAAAATATCAAGGTCGTATTTTTCCACGGATCTGTGCTGAGTACTCTACTTGAAGGAATGCAACTATTATTTTATCGAAAAGAGTAGAGGTTTATGTTTGTTTTTAAAGTGAAAATTTTTTATATGCTTAGGTTTTGAAAATAGATAAAGGAGAGAGCCCTCGATTTTGATTATTTTGGAAGATATTTAAGAAAAATTCGAAGTTTTTACTAAAATACTTGACCATGGAGGTTCCCTAGATATGAATGCACCTCTATCGAGGATACACCCACCTGAGATTAAGATAAATTGATCGAACTTTCGTCCTCCAAAAATATCTTAACATACGCTTTACGTTGTGAACCCCACTATTGACCTCCTTCTGATATTCGAAGGTTCAACTCGGGAGGCTTACGTTCATCTCTTTCGAGTACAATGCATAGTTTCTCTTTACCTGAGAGTGATCAATTTGTAGACACGAACCTTTCAGCTACTAGTTACGAAATTCAGAAGTGAAAACCATATATCGATTTGTATGGTTCCACTCAACTTCGTTCTCAGGTAATTCTTAAGTATTTAATTTATTATGTAGAAATTTAGGATTTCAAATAATATTATGTCCAATATTTATTTCAAATGAGTGCTATAACGACGTATTTTCAAAATATAGCTGGAATTACAAAAATATATATCCTTCCCAACGTATCTTGGTGGACCGCTAAAAAGTACTTAGCCTGCTAATCGGGATAGGGACGGTAGTAGAATTTGAAATGACATATAAAGGTGCAGAAATAATATCCATCCCACTATCTTAATCAAGCTCTAAAAAGTTCTTAGCCTCTCATCTGGGATAGGGGTGGTAGTAGAAATTGAAATGACATATAAAAGTGTAGAAATAATATCCGTCCCAACCATCTTAATCAAGCGCTAAAAAGTTTTTAGCCGCTCATCCGGGATGGGTGGTAGTAGAAATTGAAAGACAAAAATTAAATAATACTTGAACAATAACTTGTATGCTGAAATTTATTAGACTTAAAAAGTGTTACACACAGAACCCAAAGTAGAGTTTGGAAAATATCACTCAAAAGCTACTCATAAGCACTAAGAAGAACTATGTGGAACTGTACCAGTTCTCTTTAACCATAAGCCTTGACCATCTATTTATAGAGAAAAAAATAAGTGCTTTTGGAAAAGTTGCCAAACAGCTTTTTGGAAAAGTCGCCAAACAGCTTTTGGAAAAGTTGCCAAACAGCTTTTGGAAAAGTCGCCAAATAGCTTTTGGAAAAGCTGAAAATCATCTTATGGGACAGCTGACGATTTGAGAAGTAGACACTTGGTGGCTGGATAAGCTTGAAGAGGCAGCTGAGGGGTTAGCGAGTTACGGGTCCAGGTAGGTACGTGTCCTGGCGGGTTGCGGGCTTGCGGGTTCTAGGTGCTGGCGGGTTATAGGATGGACTAAATCCATTCAAAAACTGCACTGGCCTAGTCTCGATCCCAAGCAATCAGAGGGAACAACTAGACACCATTCCACTAGGCCAACAGATCATTTCTGTCAAACACAGAAACATTTTATTTATATTATGTATTTCCAGATTTATACATATAGAATTATCTTAATTATTTATTTATTTTGTTATAAAATTCCTTTATATATATAATCATACAAGCATATATAAATATTATATATACATTCAAATATAATATATATATTCATATGATTATTTTGTCATAGTTTTTATTTTTATTTTTTATTTACATATACAGATATAGTTTTATATAGTATATATTTTTATATATACCTAAATTTTAATTATTTAATATAATTAATATATAGGTTTAATTTTAACTTTATATATACATATAATGATATATTAATTATATATATACTATTATTATTATAAGCTATGATTATCATTGTTATTAAATAATAATATTATTATTATATACTAAATACTTTAGTTATTTTATTATATATATATTATATTATATACTATATGAAAATAATATAAATATTTATATTATCATTATAACTATACTATTATATTTAATATTTATTATAATAGTTATAATCAACTTTTTTTGTTATATATATAAATATTACATAAATACAACAATTATATATTTTATTTAACTTATATCTAAACAACTTATATTTGTTATAATATAGTATTTAATTTCTAAATAAATTTATTTAGAGAATAAAAAAACAGACCATTTATTCAATAATTTACATAAATATTACGAATTATATTTAGAAATTAAACTAAAATATATACTAAAATGTTTATAAATAACCATTCATCACTTTGGGAAACCATCCTAAAACCAATGGGCTAGCAGAAGTCTCTAATCGGGAAATAAAGAATATCCTTGCAAAGACTGTTAGCATCAATTGTAAAGATCGGTCCCAAAATCTTAATGATGCCTTGTGGGCTTATAGAACTGCTTATAAGACACCAATTGGTATAACCCCCCTATAGGTCAGTATTCAGAAAGCATGTCATTTGACTTTAGAGTAAGAACATCGAGCTCATTGGGCTATCAAGAAGATTTACTTTGATTACCAAGATGCGAGAAAGCAAAGAATTTTACAATTGCATGAATTGGATGAGATTATGATGAATGCTTATGAGAGCTCCAGGATTTATAAAGAAAAAACGAAGAAGTGGCACGACCAATGTCTGAATGACAAACACTTTGATCCCGGGCAATTAGTTTTATTGTTCAACTCTCGTCTCAAATTATTTCCCGGAAAACTTAAAACTCATTGGTCGGGACCATTCCGAGTGAAAGAAGTACACCCGTATGACGCAATCACCATAATTAATGAGCAAGATAATTCTGAATTTAAAGTTGATGGCGAGCGCTTAAAAATTTATCGGAACGGTGATAATGAACGACTTGTGTTGTTCATTCTTTTAAAATGATAAAATTTGACCTGAACGTCCGATCGTGACGTTTTAAACGAGACGCTTGGAGGGAGGCAGCCCATCTTATTTTATCTTAATTCAAATACATATATATAATTATAAATAAATAAATAAATAAAAATTTCGTTTGTTTTCGTTGTTATAGAAAAACAATCAGAGTGAACAATGCTGCGTGGTTAGTGATTGCGTTTAAAAAAAACAAACAAAACAAAAAAATAAAAAGAAAACAATCTGCTGATTCTGCCAATATTGACATCAACTAAAAGGTTGCAATATCCTTTTCAGAATGTTGCAACACTTTAGTTACTGGAAATCTTAAAAAAAGAGATTTTTTTTTAAATATTAATAACTTTAAAACCTAAATCCTACAGAACCCGACTCTTTCTTACTAAAACCCAAAAAACCCCACAACCTGGATCACCACGACCTAGCTATCAGGAGAGAAGGAAAGTGCGGATCGCGGTCGGCAGGCAGCGGCAACTCCGCATTCCGGCGGTCTCGAACCAGGCGACGACTCGACCTCCCAGCGGTTTCGCATAAGGCGGCGACTTGATCTCCCAGGGGTTTCAAAGAAGGCGGAGGCTCGATCTCCTGGCAGTTTCGAAGAAGGCGACGACTCCCTTCCCAGCAGTTTTGTAGTAGGTCGGGACTCCACACCTGGGTGATTTTGCGAACAACGATCGGGAGAGGAGAAAGCAAGCGACAACTCCTTTAACCTCAGGAAAATTGAAGATGGCAGCGAGCGAAGAACGATGAGCGCCGGGCGACTGATTCCTGGAGACGTGTGAGCGGTGAGTGGCAAAACTATGGTCAGATTTCTAGTTTTAATAAGTCAAGCTGCGTCAGAAAACAAGTGAGGTGTTTTTGCAATCACTGATTTGGGAGAATCCTGAGGTATAACTTCTAACCCTAGACCTAACTTGAGAAACTAGATTTATGTCCAGTCATTTTAGATTCAATTTTTGTGTGTGCGTGTTATGCTTAGTCTGGGTCATGTCGTCGAAGAGAAACGAGAAATAAAAAAGTAAAGAGGTGGCTAGGAAAAATGTTCGATTTCTGACCGAGGATGCTCGACATCATTTTAAAACTCTCAGGACCATCCATTTCATTTATGAGCGAGGTTTCAAGATGGAAGCTAGGGCTTGGAGCATGAAATATGCAAATCAAATTAGGGCTCTCCGATGGGAAACATTTTGTCACCCTAGGACTGAGGCAATTTTACCATGGGTGTATGAATTCCATGCTAATGTTAGGGACTCAAGTGGAGAGAAGGTGTTTGTGAGGGGAAAAAGTGTGGAGTTTTCAGCCTCTAAAATCAACAAACTCTTCGATTTGGACAACAATACTCAAGATGGTTGTGCAAATATCTTGTCCAGTTTTTCTATAGAGGAAATGATGGCGGTGGTTTGTTGTACACCAGAGCCGGAATGGGAGAGTAAGTCAAGAAATACCCTACGTGCAACATACTTAAATCGTGAAGCCAAGGTATGACATCTATTCATCAATGCATGGGTTATGCCTACAAGACTTCTGAACATGTTGACAATGGAAAAGGTCGCTCTTATCTGTAGCATTTTGAGGGGGATAAACTGAACATAAGGGCACTCATTTCTACACTTCTAACACAAAAGGTCAAGGAGGAGAAAGTGAGACAGCTTTGGTTTTCTGTTTTGATTACGTAGCTTTGTCGGATGGCAGGAGTGGATCAAGGTGAGGATGATATTGTTGGGGGTGGTGGATCACTTCAGGGCCTCTTGTTTCTCACACCGGGTTAGCCCAAGTGAGCTTAGAGGCAAGGGAGTGTGAAGCGGCCCCTGTATGCATTCTTGTTCCTCTGTTTGAGGAGAGGTCGACGATCGTCGAGCTAACGCTTGAGCGTCGACCTCAGCTGGCGTCGAGCGTCGACCTCAGCTGGTGCGTCGAGCGTCGAGCTCTGTCTGGGGCGTCGACCACCGCTGGATCGTCGAGCGTCGCCCTTCGCTGATGCATCGAGCGTCGACCTCGGGTGAGATCGTCGACCTCCGGTCGACGCCCGAGCGTCGAGCTCGGTTCTGCGTTCGACGTTTGAGTCGTTTTTACTCCTGAGTACTTATATACCTTTTTTCGGGATTAGGGTAAGCAAAGCAAGTTAGAGAAATTGGATTTCGACGGCTGCGTATTTTCCTGAAGAAGACGTATACGAGGTTTATCATTGGAGGCGTCGTTCAGGGGGGTTTTTCCCTCGGGTAGTTTCTTGTCCAGAAGAAGGTGTAGGTAGGGTCGTCTTTTGATCTTTGTAACCTTTGTAACCTGTAATCTTTTGGTGAATACAAGAAGGAGGAGAAGAAGGGGAGAGAGGACGTAGCCCGGTTTTGGGTGAACCTCTGTATTTGTGGTGTTGTGTTCTGTGCTTGTGATTGCTCTGCATCTATTTGTGTTTTCCCCTTTTTTTTGACTTTGCCTCTTCTCGGCACACTCGGTTTCTTACATTTGGTATCAGAGGGAGGTTCGCTCGATTCTCGGATATGGGTTCAGGAGGTGTGCGGATCGAGATAGAGAAATTTGATGGAAGCAGATTTGATCTGTGGAAGATGAAGATGGAGGATCTTCTGGTGGATCGGGATTTATGGGGGGCAATAGCTGATGATCCACCAACCGAGAAGGCTGCTATGGATGTGGTTGCAGCCTGGACAAAGACAGATCGAAAAGCCAAAGGTCTTATCAGACTCTTTCTCACAGACTCTATTTTGACAAATGTGATGGAGGAGACTTCCGGCCAAGGTCTATGGCGGAAGTTGGAAACCCTATATCAGAGCAAGTCCCTTGTGAACAAGCTGTTATTGAGGAAGAAGTGGTACAATCTGAAGATGCAGGAGGGTGGTTCCTTCTCGGAACACCTGACCAATTTCAACACGGTTGTGGGTTAGTTGATCTCTATTGTTGAGAAAATCTCGGATGAAGACAGGGCGATCACACTACTTTGTTCATTGCCAGATTCTTGGGACAACGTTATCGTTGCCATTGGGGGTAATGGAGACAGGGCACTCACTTGTGAGTCGGTGTGTGCTACTCTTCTTTCTGAGGAGACCAGGAGAGCAGGTTCTGAGAAGACCAACAAGGGTGCATTGAGCGTATCCAGATCTCGCCCTCAATGGAGGGACACAAAGCAAGGTGGATCTCGAGACAAGTCTCGTGGAAGGTCCAAGAGCAAAGAAAGGAAACCCGTCAAGTGCTGGAATTGCAATGAGGTTGGGCATGTGAAGTCTCACTGTCCCAACAAGTCCACTCAGAAGAAGGATGGAGGGTCAACTTCGGGTGCCAAGAAGGAGGCTGACGGTGGTGACATGTACATCGCAGCTGCATGTGTTGCTCATCAGGATGCGGATGTGTGGTATGTTGATACTGGAGCCTCTTACCACATGACCCCTCACAGGCACTGGTTTTGTGAGTATGAGGAGTTTGCGGGTGGTGATGTCATGCTTGGGGATGATACTGCAGTGCAGATCATTGGTCGTGGCAAGGTGAGACTGAAGATGGCCAACGGGACTACGAAGACCCTTCTGGGGGTGATGCACATTCCTGGGATGAGCAGGAATCTGATCTCAGTGGGATCTATGGCTGATGCGGGAGTTTGCTTCAGCTGTGACATGCACTCATGCAGGATGACCAGAGGGGCGATGGTGATCGCCAAAGGTGTTAGGCATGGAACACTGTACAAGCTACTTGCTGATACAGTGGTGCCTAGTGGGGCCTTCATCTTTGAAGGCCAAGAGGAGGACCAGGAGGAGCAGTCCAGGCTGTGGCACCAGCGGCTTGGACACATCAGTGAGAGGGGGATGTCGGCTGTGGCATCTGGCCAGATGGTGGAGGGTGTGCCCATGTGCACCTCGAGCTTTGGATTCTACGAGCATTGCCTACTCGGCAAGCAGAACCGGGTTAGCTTTCAGGGAGCAGGGACTAGGGCCACTGGCCCTCTTGATTTGATCCATTCTGATGTATTCGGACCTACTTCAGTTCCATCCCTTGGTGGAGCTAGGTATTATGTATCTTTCATTGATGATTATTCCAGGTTTTCTTAGCTTTACTTTCTCAGGTCCAAGGCGGAGGTTCTAGACAGGTTCAAGGAGTTTAAGAACCTGGTGGAGAACCAGTTGGAGAGAAATGTGAAGGTTCTCCGTTCTGATAACGGAGGGGAGTATTGTTCGGACGCTTTCGAGCAGTACTGTACTGAGCAGGGGATTGCACGACAGAAGACCACGTCGTATACTCCAAAGCAGAATGGAGTGTCGGAAAGGCTCAATCGGACATTGATGGAGAAAGCCAGGTGCATGCTCAGTTGGGCTGGTTTGGGGAAGGAGTTCTGGGCTGAAGCGGCGGCTACCGCTAATTATTTGAAGAACAGGTCCCCCACATCTGCAGTGAAGGGGTGTACCCCCTTTGAGGCCATATTCAAGAAGAAGCCAAATTTGGCTTATGCTCGTGTGTTTGGGTGTGATGCTTACGTGCACATTCCAAAGGAGAAAAGGGGGAAGCTGGATATGAAATCCGAGAGATGCATCTTTGTGGGCTACAAAGAAGGCATCAAGGGATACAAGCTTTGGAACCCGGTGACGAGGACGGTGACGTATAGCAAGGATGTGGTCTTTCATGAAGCCCGTCCTCAAGTCACTACACAAGCGGACAAAGGGAAAGTTGCAGAGAGGTTGGTAGTGGAAGGGAGCATGGAGGAGGCCCCTCTGGAGGATGCTCGGGTAACTACTACAGCTGGTTCAGATTCTGACTCTGAATCTGATGTTTTGGAGGAAGTGAACTTTAGTGATGAGTCAGAAGAGGAAGTTGCCGATGTTCCACTTCTGAGACGCTCAACAAGGGAGAGGAGGGCACCACTCCGGTACTCCCTTAGTGCTGTTGGAGCACAATATTGTCTGAAAATGCTTGGAGAAGATCCCATTTCAGCCAAGGATGCAAGGTCGAGGGCTGATGCAAATCAGTGGGAGCTTGCTATGGAGGATGAGATGGTTTCCCAGAGGAAGAATCAGACTTGGAGTCTGTGCAAGCTTCCAAAGGGGAGGAAGGCCATTGGGAGTAGATGGGTTTTCAAGCAGAAGGTGAATGCAGATGGCACTGTGGAGAAGTACAAGGCAAGGTTGGTTGCCAAGGGGTTCTCGCAGGTTGAAGGTGTGGACTACGACGAGATTTTCTCGCAGGTAGCCAAGCTCACTTCTATCAGGATGGTTCTCTCCATTGCTGCTGTGCATGATTTGGAGATTGAGCAAATGGACGTGAAGACGGCATTCCTTCACGGGGATTTGGAGGAGGAGATCTATATGCGGCAACCTGAAGGATTCGAGGCCAAGGGCAAGGAGGATCAGGTGTGCAGGTTGAAGAAGTCCCTCTATGGACTAAAGCAGTCTCCGAGGATGTGGTACCAGAAGTTCGACACCTACATGCTGGAATCAGGTTTTGAAAGGTCGAACTCGGACCACTGTATTTATATCCAAAGGAAGGGAGAGCACTACACTTTCATGACACTCTATATAGATGACATGCTGCTCATAGGGAATAGTGTTAAGATGATCCAACAAGTGAAGAAGCTGCTCTCGGCCAAGTTTGAAATGAAGGATTTGGGGCCAGCAAGTGTGATCTTGGGGATGCAGATTACTAGAGACCGAAGCAAGAAGAAGCTGTGGTTGGGGCAGCAAAGGTACGTCGAAGAGGTGTTGAAGAAGTTCAACATGGCTGACTGTAAACCTGTTGGTGCCCCTATGCCGGTTGGGGAGAAATTATCTGCGGAGATGTGTCCCAAGACACATGAGGAGATGGAAGACATGGAGAAGGTTCCATATGCTAGTGCTGTGGGGAGCCTTATGTATGCCATGGTTTGTACTCGTCCTGACATCGCATAGGCAGTGGGAGTGTTGAGCAGGTACATGGCCAAACCTGGGAAGGAGCACTGGAACGCTGTGAAGCGGGTGTTCAGGTATCTTCGCGGCACTTCAAACTACTCTATTTGCTTTGAAGGTGCTGTTGATGGGAGAGTCCTGGACGTGGTTGGACACGTGGACTCTGACTGGGGTGGTGATCTGGACAGCAGGAGGTCCACCAGTGGGTATATCTTTACCCTGTTTGGTGGTGCTGTCAGTTGGATGAGTCGACGGCAAGGAGTGGTTGCACTCTCGTCGACAGAAGCTGAATATATGGCCCTTACACATGCCTGTAAGGAAGCCATATGGTTGAGGAGGTTGTGCTGGGAGCTCAGTTTTGAGCAGGGTCCTGTGAAGTTGTGATGTGACAGCCAAGGGGCTATCCAGTTAGCCAAGAATCCGGCTTTCCATGCTAGGACCAAGCACATTGACATCCAGTTTCACTTCATCAGGGAGAAGGTGGAGAAGCAGGTAGTGCAACTGGAGAAGGTTGACACTAAGGAGAACAGTTCTGATTTCTTAACCAAGGCTGTGCCTGTTGCCAAGTTTGAATGGTGTGCTACAGCAGTGGGTTTGAAGAGGAAGTCTGGAGGAACTGCTCTCATTTGCTGAAGGTTTCCACCAAGTGGGAGAATGTTGGGGTGGTGGATCACTTCAGGGCCTCTTGTTTCTCACACCGGGTTAGCCCAAGTGAGCTTAGAGACAAGGGAGTGTGAAGCAGCCCCTGTATGCATTCTTGTTCCTCTGTTTGAGGAGAGGTCAACGATCGTCGAGCTCATGCTTGAGCGTCGACCTCAGCTGGCGTCTAGCGTCGACCTCAGCTAGTGCGTCGAGCGTCGAGCTCTGTCTGGGGCGTCGACCACCGCTGGATCGTCGAGCGTCGCCCTTCGCTGATGCATCGAGCGTCGACCTCGGGTGAGATCGTCGACCTCCGGTCGACGCCCGAGCGTCGAGCTCGGTTCTGCGTTCGACGTTTGAGTCGTTTTTACTCCTGAGTACTTATATCCCTTTTTTCGGGATTAGGGTAAGCGAAGCAAGTTAGAGAAATTGGATTTCGACGGCTGCGTATTTTCCTGAAGAAGACGTATACGAGGTTTATCGTTGGAGGCGTCGTTCAGGGGGGGTTTTTCCCTCGGGTAGTTTCTTGTCCAGAAGAAGGTGTAGGTAGGGTCGGCTTTTGATCTTTGTAACCTTTGTAACCTGTAATCTTTTGGTGAATACAAGAAGGAGGAGAAGAAGGGGAGAGAGGACGTAGCCCGGTTTTGGGTGAACCTCTGTATTTGTGGTGTTGTGTTCTGTGCTTGTGATTGCTCTGCATCTATTTGTGTTTTCCCCTTTTTTTTTGACTCTGCCTCTTCTCGGCACACCCGGTTTCTTACAGATATGGTGACTCAAGTAGGGCACCCCATCACGGAGATAGTAGTGGCAATGAATATCAAGGTGGCTGCGGGAGACTCAAGGAAGCAAGATCTGTTGCGCATTATGGCAGCTGATCAATCCGCTAAGCCATCATCAGCTGACCCCTTTCATATTGATATTCTAGTGGCAGATCGAGGTACCGACATAGATATTATGATGGGGCAGATTGAGTATATTAAAGCATATTAGCGGTGTCAGCATCTTTACGAGAAGGAATAGTTTGAGAACATTCGCTCAAATCTGCGCAAGATTATGAAGAAAGCAAAGATTCCAGTTTCGGAGCCGAACTTTAGGATGACGGGATAGTTTAACGACGAGGGATACCTTCTGACCTCGGATCAATCCAGATTCGACCCAACTGTGGTTGCTATAGAGGAGGGAGACGACGAGGAAGATAATGAAGAAGACAATGAAGAGAAGGACAAGTAGATTTATCTTCTTTCCAGCTCTACTTTTTGCCCTAGATTATATTTTGCTATGATATTCCATGGACTTTGTTTTTATTGATATATATGCTGTGATGTGATATTTTGGATAATTTAGTTCCTGCTTCATTTATATGAGTTTGATGCTGCAAGCTGCTACCTATAGTTATTTTTATGTTTGACATGACACTGATCTGAATTTGATTATTACAATATATCATATGTGTCCTGCTACGTCTCATTTATTCTATGGTGAGCTGCACTCTGATGTCACTCGTTTTTCACTAATGTGAAAATTTTATATTATGATAAATTAATTGAGTTAAAATGTTTCTTAGCCCTGATGCTGCTTATCTTATTACAATTAGTATGTTTTGAAATAAATATGATGGAATGATATTTGGTTTGAGTCCTAATAATGGTTTCTATAATAATCATCATGCTCATGTGATATATTTGTGTGACTTTTGATTATACTCATCGATTCTAACACAAATAGATCTCATGCCAATAACTATGTACACTTTGAGGATGAAAGTTATGCAGGCTAGACTAAATGACTTGGTTGTTGAGTATTATCATATGATGGGAGTAACATGAGTACGTCAACAAGAAGCAAAGGACAACCACTCTATCACATCCATTTTAGGGGAGTTATTCTGATTCCAAGTTTCTTTACCCTGAAAATGATTTTCTTATTAGTAAAAATAATTTGGTGTAACCTCATGATAAAAAATATCTTTGCTAGAGACCAACAAAGGACTTAAGTGTGGAGGTGGGGGTATTATAACCCCTGCTGCTTGAGTGAAGAATAATTCATTTAAACATGAATTCAATGATCTTAATTTTTGTTGTAATTAATCATTAGGCTATTCTAGACATATTCAATGATAATTAATTGGTATGGCTGAACAATCCAAAGAGTTCAATCAATGAATTTGAAGTTAATAAGATTTTTTCTGATATAACTTACTCAAGCATTTATTTTATATACAAAACATCTGTTTATGTCCAATATAATATTTTAATATTGATCTTTAAAATAATAGGGAGGGATGAGCAAGAACTAAGTCAATGATGTAAGCCTAGACATGAGCTTAGGTAGTATTCTTTTTGACCATCCACTAAAATATTTGAGCTTGAACTTCTTCATAAACTTTATTCCAAGCTTACATATCATTTATTCCTACTAGTTATACCTTAGTAAGTTAGCCATTTAAGGGTGTCGAATTTCTCTTAAAAAAAGAGGTTAAATTTCATAGTGACATGTGACCTAGGTATATGTCTACATACTTGGAATGATCCCAACTATGATGGAAAAATGGGAAAAGAAATTTGTGTCATAGTGATATGTGACCTAGGTATGTGAATGCATGCTTAGAATGATCCCAACTTTGATTTAAAAAAAATGGTTGAAATATCATAGTGATATGTGGCCCGGGTATGTGCACTTATACTTAGAATGATCCTTACTATGAATAGAGTGTGAAAAAAATCCATAATCTGGTGAATTATTAAGATTACTAACTAGGGAATACCATACTATTATCAAAGCTATCCATAAATTCTTAACCAAGCCAAAAACAATCCTACTTTCAATTGAACTACTAACTTTTGTGGAGGTTAAATCGTAGACTTAACTTATTTTTATCCTTTCCAATAAATGCGGAGGTTCAATACAAAATTTTGCATAGGAGTAAACTTTTTTCAAGGAGAAGCATGCACTATGCTGAGATACTTGTTTGAGATTTATTTTCTATCTAACTAATGGATTGGTGAATGGTCAAGCTCTTATAGATTGATAAGCTTATCAGTTAAGTAAAGCGAATTTCTTGAGTATGCATTGATTAATTTATTTTCAAGATCTAAAGATCATTTGAGTTCACCTCTTCTTATTAACTCTTCACTCATCCTATTTTTTATGAAATATCATTGTTAGGGACTATCAAACGTTTAAGTGTGGAGGTGTGATAAATTTCCAAAAAGAAGTTATCTAGTACTTCATTTTGATTTTATATTCATTGTATTAGGAAACAAATGAATTAAATAAGTAAAAATATGATTAAATTTGTATTTCTTTTATTTGTGGTTAATATGTCTAATTTTCCTTTGTTTTCTTGCTAGAAATGCCGAAGAAATCAATCCAGAGAAGCAAAGCTGGAATTGTTTTTGGCCTGCACATGTTGTTATAAGAACTTGAAAAAGTTATTGCAATAAATTCTGGACGGATTTTAAATTTAAAATTTGATTTTTGCGCCAAAATGAAAATTGGAAAGTGCCATCTCTTGGTAAAGGGCTACACATTTTTAAGAGTAGGATCTCATTCCTTAAAGGGGATTGAAAAAATCATTAGAGAAGAGAATCTTAGAGCATAATCTTGAAGATTGCTTTGGAGAAGGACTATTAAAAAAACTGGATCTTAGAGACGGACTGCTTGGGTGCGACTTGGAGAGCAATTTCCTGCACTATTTTGAATCCTTACCATCACGTGTTGTAAGATCTTTCTTATTTTCTGGTTTTATTCCACGGTCATGAACTAAATTCTACTGGTCTTGTATGAAGGAAGTACTATGTGTGTTTTGATGGTGTAGTTTCTTTATGTTAAGTTTGTTTGACGAAATATTCTTGGTGGAACTTTTGAATTTATTAATGGAACTTTTGGTTTTGTTTTCATCTTCTATTTCACATCAAGATTCGAGAGATGAGAGGCAAAATTTAGGTTGAAGGTGTTGGAGTTACCATAGTGATTTAGAAGTGGTCAAACATGTAATCTCACTGTCAACGCGATATGAGCCTGCAGGGTCGCACATAAGAGCATGTGGAGAAGTTGGAAGATTAACTGTGTTGGTAAGGGTTACCAATCACCACACAGAATGGGGTCGGGCAAACGTTGCCAAAGGATTTTCGTCGAGAGTCGTCGAGTATGACTCGCTGACTAAGGCAAATTCATCGAGAGTCGATGGGAGTCGTCGAGTATGACTCGCTGACTAAGGCAAAGTCGTCGAGAGTCGACAGGGGTCGTCGAGTATGACTCGCCGACTAAGGCAAAGTCGTCGAAAATCAATCTGTTGGATTCTCGCCGAATCTGGCTGTTGTATTCTCGCCGAATCTGTCTGTTGATTCTCGCCGAATCTGTCTGTTGGATTCTCGCCGAATCTGTCTGTTGATTCTCGCCGAATCTGTCTTCTGATTCCCGCCGACTGATTCTCGCTGAACCTGTGCTGATTCTCGGCGAATGATTCCGAAACCCTATTTTGGGTGGTCTGCGGATAGCGATACTCTCAGGTCTGTTTATGCCTTTGGTATAAATTGAGACTTAGGGTTTTGGGAATAAAATCGGCCTTTTTCTCCTGTGGCCGAATCGAACCTGACGGAAGAGTTCCGCCGTTCCGCCGACAGAAGTGCTTCGCTTCCGCCGCTTTGCTCGCTCCGCTAGCCTCCTCTCCAACGACAGTCGCCAGTGTTGCTCTTCCTGGAATGGACCTAGCAGTCCGTAGAAGTGCAAGGTACGGTTGATCTCTTTCCCGACCCCTCGTGCGACGAAGCTCGGTGTTCTCCTGCTCGTGTGGATTTCTGCAGAGATGTAGACGTTATTCTACGTAGAACTTGCCACTGACAAGGACTCAAAGCTTGGAGCATCTCTGTTGAGTTTTGACTCAACACCGGAAAGGTAACTTTTACCTAGTTGTTTGTTAACTTCTTGATTCAATATTCATGGCCCGATCCCAATCTCTTTGGGTTGTTCTTGATTTTTATTACTTCCGCTGCGTGCACAAGTGTTGTGCCATCCTCATAGAGAAACCCAACAGTGGTATCAGAGTGAGGTTACGGCCATGATTGTTGTTTTTGAAGTTTCGTTATTCCAGTACGTGTAAACCTAGGGATTTAGAAGTGTTCTAAATATCTAGATTTAATCCTAGATCATCAATTGTTGATGATTTTTCCAAGGGAAATCGGTGAGCCCATAACCCACAGGTTAGGGGCTTTGCCCCTTAGAACCCCGCCAGGAACGTCTGGGATTTCGTGGTAATTCTTAATTGTTAGAAATTGTTGTCTCCTTAGCAGTAACCATCCCTCGAGTGGTTAATGAACCCGTGTATTGTTTTGGATTTTGAATCCAAAAATGAGAGACGAGCTTGTCTACTGCTTTAAGTTGAGTTGCCTTTGCCTTTGTCCAATGCATGTAAATCTGAAGATTTGGAAGAGTCCAGATGTTCAGATTTAGCCCTTCCTTCTATCAAATGTTGATAGTGGCATATTGTGCACATAAGGGATGCATGTGGATTTTAGAAGTGTTTTTCTATTGATGTGCACATTGATCAAATGTTGATCATGGTTAATTGTTAACCTATTATCAAAAATCCCTTCATAAAATATTAAGTGTTCAGATGCCTTCCGATGGATGACACTCTTCCTGCCTCGATCGATGAAGTGTGAGCTTGCCAAAGCAAGGTGCATTAATCTATCTTGGTAAGGGTGCGAGCGGATAATTGTGATATCCCACTGTCGATATCGGGTCTAACTTAAGTAGGTGACCTCAAAGGTTGAGTGCCTAGAGGCATAGGGTTGGCATGCACCATATGATGGATGCGAATATGGAGTTATTCACCAACCATACAAGAATTGCATGAGGATGCAATTGGCAAGCGTTGCCTACCTAAATAACCACATCGTGAGAGAAAAGCCAAAGCTGACTCATTGTGTTGGTGAAATACGGATCTTGTCCACTAAGTGAGTATCTCGCATGAACTCTCCGAATTGATAGTGAGGGCCATCATTTCGAATAAAATAGTGGGAGTTTTAATTGAAGTCCAAATTAAAAATAAATTGTATTTTGAAATTTTGGTACTGATATTATTCTACATGAATTCTTGTAGAATTCCATGGCAAGTGGTTAACACTCCACTCTGTCTCTGAAAGCCATCCTTGAGAAGGATAACCTCAGTGGGACTAACTACATGGACTGGTACAGGAACCTGAGAATTATTCTCAGGCAAGAGTGAAAGCTCTATGTCTTGGAAGTAGAAGCCCCCGAGGTGCCGACCGGGAATTCTTCCCATGTTGATAAGGATACTTATAAGAAGTATACTGATGATGCTTTAGACGTCGAATGCTTTTGCTTGCCACCATGAACTCTTAGCTTTAGAAGCAACATGAGAACATGGGGTGCAAGGAGATTGACGAGCATCTCAAGAAAATGTTTCAAGGGCAAGCTCGTCAAGAGAGGTTTGACGTCACAAAAGCGTTGTTTCAGTGCAAGATGGGAGTTTGAGACTCAGTAGGGACTCACGTACTCAAGATGATTGGGTATATAGAGAACCTTGAAAGGCTGGGTTTTCCTCTGGGTCAAGAGTTTGCCACAGATCTGATCCTGTAATCATTGCCGGACAGTTATGAGCAGTTTGTCCTGAACTATAATATGAATGAAATAGACAAGACACTGCCCGAGCTCCTAGGCATGTTAAGAACTGCCGAGATCAACATGAAGAAGGTCAAGCCTGCCAGCCCCATACTGATGGTGTATAAGGGCAAGGGCAAGGCCAAGGGATCTAAGAAGACGAAGGTGGGACCTAAGTCATATCTTGAGCCCAAGTCTTCTGCACTGAAGAAAAAGAAGAGCACGGTGAAGGAAGGGAAATGCCACAACTGTGGCAAGGCTGGTCATTGGAGGAGGAATTGTCCTTCTTATATTGAGGGTCTGTAGAAAATGAAGGGAGGTATGACTTCCGCTTCGAACATTTACGTTATAGAGATAAACCTTTCTGCTCCTTCATCTTGGGTATTGGATACCGGATGTGGTTCACACATTTGTACAAATGTGCAGGAACTGGAAAGGAGAAGATTGCTGAGTAAAGGGGAGGTGGACCTGCGCGTCGGCAATGGGGCAGGAGTTGCTGCTGTAGCCGTAGGGGTTTACCGTCTTTCTTTGCCAAGTGGGCTTGTAATAGAATTAGATAATTGTTATTTTGTTCCGACCATAACTAGAAATATTATATCTATTTCATGCTTGGACATGAATTGATTTTTTTTATAATTAAGAATAACTGTTGTTCTATATTTAAGAATGATATTTATTATGCTGTAGCCCAATTATTTAATGGTCTTTATGTTTTGAACTTGGACCATCTGATCTATAATGTAGAAAATAATAAAAGACTAAGAACAAATAACTCAAACCCTACATATCTCTGGCATTGTCGTTTGGGCCATATAAACAAGAAGCGCATATCCAAGCTCCATAAAGATGGACTTTTGGACTCATTTGATTATGAATCATTTGAGCGATGTGAATCTTGTTTGTTAGGCAAGATGACTAAAGCCCCTTTCACTGGTTATACTGAGAGGGCTGAGGATCTCTTGGGTGTTGTACATAGTGATGTATGTGGACCCATGAGCTCCATGGCTAGAGGTGGGTATTTCTACTTCGTTACATTTACTGATGATTTCAGTAGATACGGATATGTGTATCTTATGAAGTGCAAATCCGAGACCTTTGAAAAGTTCAAAGAGTTTAGGAATGAAGTAGAAAACCAGTTGGGTAAAAGGGTTAAAGCACTCCGATCTGATCGAGGTGGCGAATACCTGAGTCATGAGTTCCGCGATCATCTGAAAGAGTGTGGTATTGTATCACAGCTCACTTCACCTAGAACACCACAACATAATGGTGTGTCTTAGAGGAGAAATCATACTCTGTTAGACATGGTACGTTCGATGATGAGTCATGAAGACTTGCCTGTTTCCTTTTGGGGTTTTGCTTTAGAGACTGCTGCAATGACATTGAATCGTGCTCCAACAAAAACGGTTCTGAAGACACCATTAAGATATGGATTGGGAAGCGTCCTAGTATGTCGTTCATTAAAATTTGGGGCTGTGAGGCATACGTGCGACGTCAAATGCCTGACAAGCTGGAACCCAAATCGAATAAATGTTTTCTGGTGGGATATCCTAAGGAAACAAAAGGATATTACTTTTACCTTCCGTCCGAGGGCAAAGTGTTTGTCGCAAGGACTGATATCTTCTTGGAGAGAGAATTCTTATCAAGAAAGACTGAAAAGGTAGAACTTTAAGAAGTTCAAGAACCACAAGTAGTGAATGAACCAGAATTAGATTCTGAGACAGGACTACAAGATGTAGCTAGAGAACCTGCTCAAGAAACACAAGTCCTACGTAGATCTGGTAGACCTAGATTTGAGCCTGAGAGATATGGATTTCTCATGTCTCAAATATGTAATGTGTTGCTTATGGATCATGATGATGAACCAACAACCTACCAAGAGGCTATGAATGGACCAGACTCCGACAAATGGCTTGAGGCTATGAAATCCGAAATGGACTCCATGTATGCAAACCAAGTTTGGAACTTGGTGGAACCACCTGAAGGGGTACGACCCATAGGGTGCAAATGGGTATTCAAGAAGAATACCAACATGGATGGGAATGTACAGACATTCAAAGGGCGACTGGTGGCTAAGGGTTTCAAGCAAATTCATGGTATTGACTATAATGAGACCTTTTCCTCTTTTACCATGGTAAAGTCCATAAGGATATTGCTTGCTATTACTGCGTATTCTGACTACGAGATCTGGCAGATGGATGTCAAAACGGCTTTCCTTAATGGAAACCTCCTTGAGGATGTGTACATGACAAAACCCGTGGGTTTTGTATCCCCAAATAAAGCCACTAAAATATGACAACTGAATAGGTCCATCTATGGACTGAAGCAAGCCTCTTGAAGTTGGAATCTTTGTTTTGATGAGAAAATCAAAGAGTTTGGTTTCATCAAGAATAAAGATGACCCTTGTGTTTACAAGCGAATCAGTGGGAGCATTGTTGTCTTCCTGATATTGTATGTAGATGACATACTATTGATTGGGAATTACATTCCTACCCTGAAAGTTGTTAAGAACAACCTAGGGAATTGCTTTTCTATGAAGGACTTGGGTGAAGCGACTTACATACTCGGTATTAAGATCTATAGAGATAGATCGAAGAAGTTGCTGGGTTTGACCAAGAGTACATACATTGAGAAGGTGTTGAAGCGGTTCAACATGCTTGAGTCCAAGAAAGGATTTTTACCCATGTCTCATTGTGTGAATCTCTCTAAGGACTAGTGTCCAAAATCTTGTGAAGATAAGGACCGCATGAAGTTGATTCCATATGCTTCGGCAATTGGATCAATCATGTATGCAATGTTATGTACTCGACCCGATGTCTCCTTTGCTTTGAGCATGACTAGCAGGTATTAGTCAGACCCCAGTGAATGTCACTAGATTGCAGTCAAGAATATCCTGAAGTACTTGAGAAGGACAAAGGATGTGTTCTTGGTGTATGGTGGAGAGGAAGAGCTCGTTGTAAATGGTTACACGGATGCTAGCTTCCAAAATGATCGGGATGACTCAAAGTCTCAGTCAGGTTTTGTGTTTTGCCTTAATGAAGGAGCTGTGAGCTGGAAGAGTTCCAAGCAAGAGACAGTTGCTGATTCTACAACAGAGGCCGAGTATATCGCTGCAGCTAACGCAGCGAAGGAGGCTGTATGGATTAGGAAATTCATCGGCGAGCTTGATGTAGTTCCTAGCATTGTTGGTCTCGTAGTTCTCCACTGTGATAACAATGGTGCAATTGCACAATCTAAGGAACCTAGATCTCATCAGCGCTCCAAGCACATACTTCGACGGTTCCATCTTATTCGTGAGATTGTTGAACTAGGAGATGTGAACATTTGCAGAGTGCCGACTGAGGAGAATATTGCGGATCCACTGACAAAGCCTCTCGCGCAGAGAAAGCATGATGGTCATACTAGATCAATGGGTATACGATACCTAAATGATCAACTCTAATGAGAGTCTTGTGGGTTGCATGTAAACATATATTCTGTTGGCTGTTTATTGTTTATTCATATGATGAATTATGTACCTAGATTTTTATTTTACAATTAATGGCATGTTCTTTTATTATGGTTTCTCTATGCGATAGTTAAATGTTAACATAATAAATACCCTTAGAATGTTTGCTTCCATAGGACATCAAGTACGTGACTTGAATGTGAGAGCCTATGATTTATTTGAAGCTTTATTCTTAAAAGGTCCCTGGTCGTAGTATCATCATAGAAATTAAGGGTGATGATGATACATTAAGACTAGCACGTGTGTTGACTGATGACCAGTTCTTATAGGTCATGATATTGTTATATCAAGTCATCACGTGGGTACTTGTTAATGAACAAGTTGTACTGGACAGACCAAACCTGAGACTACTCTGTGGATTGTTATCTAAACGTGTCACGAGTAGGTCTCAATTGACAATGGTGTTGTGGTCCTTTGACCTTAAGTCACAACATTCATCAAGTGAGGAAGAGCGTGCTTTGATGCCATCTAAAGTCTTCCTTGAGAAAGGTTGATGATAAGGGTGGTTGTTGGGCACGTTACGAATCATTTGGGTGTTTGTGTGTGAGCAGATATGGGATTTGTCCTCCTATATGACAGGAGTTGCATCCATGGGGCCCTTGATGGAAATTGACTGAGAAATGCATGGCCATGCTTGGTTGAGTCAATATGTGATATTTGACTCACCATTCTCTGGAAGTCCGTTCTAGATCAAGAAACATAGATTGAGCTATTATGAGGGTGACACGGTCCATGCCTCTTGTTCTTTCCGGATGTAAGGGACAAAGGGACAAAGACAACGCTGGGACATTGTTCATAAGGCTTATGAGTTATGAACTCTTATTTCTTGGGTAGCAATGATGCATTGCTAGATGCCGCTCATTGTTTGCGAGGTTTTTGGTTTGATACTTTCAAGATCAAGTCGGAGACTGTTGGAGTTACCATGGTGATCTAGAAGTGGTCAAACATGTAATCTCACTGCCAACGCGATATGAGCCTGCAGGGTCGCACATAAGAGCATGTGGAGAAGTTGGAAGATTGACTGTGTTGGTAAGGGTTACCAATCACCACACAGAATGGGGTCGGGCAAACGTTGCCAAAGGATTTTCGTCGAGAGTCGTCGAGTATGACTCGCCGACTAAGGCAAAGTCGTCGAGAGTCGATGGGAGTTGTCGAGTATGACTCGCCGACTAAGGCAAATTCGTCGAGAGTCGACGGGGGTCGTCGAGTATGACTTGCCGACTAAGGCAAAGTCGTCGAGAATCAATCTGTTGGATTCTCGCCAAATCTGGCTGTTGGATTCTCGCCGAATCTGTTTGCTGATTCTCGCCGAATCTATCTGTTGGATTCTCGCCGAATCTATCTGTTGATTCTCGCCGAATCTGTCTTCTGATTCCCGCCGAATGATTCTCGCCGAACCTGTGCTGATTCTCGGCGAATGATTCTGAAACCCTATTTTGGGTGGTCTGCGGATAGCGATACTCTCAGGTCTGTTTATGCCTTTGGTATAAATTGAGACTTAGGGTTTTGGGAATAAAATCGACCTTTTTCTCCTGTGGCCGAATCGAACCCGACGGAAGAGTTCCGTCGTTCCGCCGACGGAAGTGTTTCGCCGACGGAAGTGCTTCTTTTCCGCCGCTTCGCTCGCTCCGCCGGCCTCCTCTCCGACGACAGTCGCCGGTGTTGCTCTTCCTGGAACGGACCTAGCAGTCCGTGGAAGTTCAAGGTGCGGTTAATCTCCTTCCCGGGTGTTCTCCTGCTCGTGTGGATTTCTGTAGAGACGTAGACGTTATTCTACGTAGAACTCGCCACCGACAAGGACTCAAACCTTGGAGCATCTCTATTGAGTTTTGACTCAACACCGGAAAGGTAACTTTTACCTAGTTGTTTGTTAACTTCTTGATTCAACATTCATGGCCCGATCCCAATCTCTTTGGGTTGTTCTTGATTTTTATTACTTCCGCTGCGTGCACAAGTGTTGTGCCATCCTCATAGAGAAACCCAATAGAAGGCTATCTTATTTCACACAAGAATCGAGAGACGAGTGGTGTAGATCTTTAACTAAGAGTTTTTATTTTACCCTTGCGGTGTATTTCGAGATTCGAGAGAGGAGAAATATAATTGATCATAAGTTCACCATTGTAAAGAAGAGAGGAAGAGATTCCCTCCTCTTGCTAGTAAATCTGATTTTTACTCGTTAAAATATTTTTTTAATTCTTCCTAAGTTAGAGATGATTAGGGGATTATAGGATATTAAGATATCTGATATTCGGGAGATGAGGATTTCTTCTTTCAAATCGTTGCAGGATAATTTGGTCAAACATTCTTACTAAATATTAGTTTCATGCACCATTTCAACTCACATAGGAAATCTGAAATACAATAATTCTCTCTCCACTGATAAAAAGTATATCTTTAAATTGTATATTTAGTTTAAATCATCATTTAGGATTTTCATCACTGTTCCAAATCACTTCATTAGATCTTCTTGAATTTAATGAAGTTGGGTAGCTAGTAGTTGTAAGCACTAAAGTAATCACTTCTCCGTGGGAACAATCTCACTCACACTTTATTACTTGAGCGACGCGTGCACTTACGCTTAAGACATTTTACCGCGTATTAGTAGATCTTGCTGTCTAGGCTCCAATCAGCTGGCAGGGCTGGAAGGCGCACTTGGCCTCAAGTAGACCCACTGTCAGGCTCTTACTAGCTGGCAGGGCCGTAGGATCGCTTAGACGATAAGGGAAAGAGATTGCAATTTGTAAGACCCCGAGTAGATCCCACTGTCCAGGCTCCCATTAGTTGGCAGGACTGGAAGGCGCACTCGGCCCCGAGTAGACCCGCTGTCAGGCTCTCAATAACTGGCAGGGCCGTAGGCTCGCTTGGAGGGTAAGGGAAAGAGATTGTGATTGTAAGACCCCGAGTAGATCCTGCTGTCCAGGCTCCCATTAGTTGGCAGGGCTGGAAGGCGCACTCGACCCCGAGTAGACCGGCTATCAGGTTCTCTCTAGCTGGTAGGGCCGTAGGGTCGCTTGGGGGGGGGGGGGGTAAGGGAAAGAGATTGTGATTTGCAAGACCCCGAGTAGATCTCGCTGTCCAAGATCCCATCAGCTGGTAGGGCTGGAAGGCGCACTCGGCCATGAGTAGACCCGCTGATAGGCTCTCACTAACTGGCAGGGCTGTAGGCTCTCTTGGGGGCGGGGGGGGGGGGGGGGGGGGGGGGGTAAGGGAAAGAGATTGTGATTTGCAAGACCCTGAGTAGAACCCGCTATCCAGGCTCCCATTAACTGGCAGGACTGGAAGGCGTACTTGGCCCCGAGTAGACCCACTGTCAGGCTCTCATTAGCTGGCAGGGCCGTAGGCTCGCTTTGGGTGTAAGGGAGAGAGATTGTGATTTGCAAGACCCCGAGTAGATCCCACTGTCTAGGATCCTATTAGCTGGCAGGGCAGGAAGGCGCACTCGGCCCCGAGTAGACCTGCTGTCAGGCTCTCACTAGCTAGCGTGGCTGTAGGCTCGCTTGGGGGGAAGGGAAAGAGATTGTGATTTGCTAGACCCCGAGTAGATTCCGCTGTCTAGGCTCCCATTAGCTGGCAGGGATGGAAGGCGCACTCAGCCCCGAGTACACCCGCTGTTAGGCTCCCACTAGCTGGCAGGGCCGTAGGCTCACTTGGGGGGTAAGGGAGGGAAGTTCTTTGTTTCAACAGCCCCGAGTGGACCCGCTGACCAGGCTCACACCAAGCTGGTAGGGCCGACGGCTCGATCGGTAACAAGACATAAAATACTTGGAGTGACTAGATCTAAAGCCTCCCACTACCAGGATCTCACCTAGTTGGTCGGGCCACTGAACTCATAATAGTATTTCGGAGAACTTCGATAACAGGTTTTCAGATAACTAACACCTATCTTGAGTAGGGATGAGGTAATCCAGACCCTTCTCGGTAGAGCTCTCGACATGTCTCTTCCAACAAGGTTCTCGGCATGTCCCCTCCGGCAGGGTTCTTGGCATGTCGCTCTCGGCAGGGTTCTCGGCGTGTCCCTCTCGGCAGAATTTACTTAGTCTATTCTTCGAATGGGTGGCAGTATCACCTAAGAGCCCAAGGCTTACACAAATGTGTGGATTCGTGCGCAGATAATATAATGTGAGATACGAAAAAAAAGTATTAAAAACAATAGCCATTTCAGAAGAAAGAAAGATCATTTATATGTTACAAAAATTGTTATATTTTGCTTGGGGGATCTCGCCCCTTACAGATTCATGAAAGAAAAAATGACAAGTTAAAAACAAAAATGCGAATGCTCTTCAGGGGGAGTCGCCAAATGTCTCACTGTATGATTTGTCAGTGGACCCGTCGCTCTCGCCGAGGATTATCTCATCATCCTCACCCGGGGAGTCATCCTCTCCCGTGGGCCTAGGGATGGGATCAAAAAGCCAGGGGAGGATCCTGCGCAGCGTGAGCGTCTCGCCACCCTCATTCAGAAAGGCGGACTCCCACAGCACCTGGATCACACACTTGGCCGCCGCTTGTGTATTCTCCTGCATCATCACCTCTATCTCATAGTTTGAGTATTTGTGATGTTTGAACTTCTAGACCGGAGATGGAGGAACCAGCGTCTTGGCCTCCTGCGCTTTTTTGAGCTCGGCCTTCTGTAGTGCGATCTCGCACTTGAGAGCATCCTTGCACGCATGCGATAGATGGGCTTGAACGAAATCCTATAAGAATTTAGTTAGAACTGAACATGAGTAGATGGAGGGAAGTCAAGAGGTGGAAGGCCTTTAAATTTTTACATACCTCAATCGCTGGGCAGAGGGAGAGAAGTTTCCGCGAGGCCTCTAGGTCGTCCTTCAAGGTGATGACCTCGACAGCTGCGAGATCCCGCGTCTTCTACGCCTCTCTCAGGTTGCACTTGGTGCTTAGGCTGCGACACACATTCATGTGCATAAGCTCGAATGCGTGCAGCTGGGCTCGAACAGCTTCGTGGGCGAGAGCCTTGGTAAACTCCTGGTCATATATGATCGTGTACACGTGACTATATAGCCCGAAGCCGAGTGCAAAGGCTTCACTGGTGCTTGTTTCCTGCTCCATCCACGAGGGAAGGAGCGATGAGATCAAGACCTGGTTCGCCTTCGGGTCCCATTGCAGGAGGGGTTGGCCCTCTTTATCCAAGTGCTTCCCGCCTAGGCCAAAATTCCGATGCCCACTCGGCACCAGTTTGGCGGGAGCCATCTTCAAGGCAGCGACAACCTACACTACAACATCTTTTTCACCCACTGTAGGCGGGGCTTTAGCTGGGGTCATGGTGACGGATTTTCCCTTGTTCGTCACAGAGGGTTTGGATTTCTTGGAAGGGACGGAAGGGGGAGCGTCGAGTTTCCTCGTCCGGGAACTCAGCTAGGAGGAAGAGCCAGGCTCATCCCGGCAAGCAAGGGCGGCGGATTTGGCGAGAGCTAGTGTGGCGGCAGAACCCCTAGTCTCGTCGAAGGGTTGATGGAGGGGGATCTCCCGCTCACCTATAAAAGCCATTGTTCGGTATTGCATCCACAATAACCCACATTTGCATGAAGTCACCCTCGAACTAAGATGAATTAAGTTGTATTTGATCTTCTATTTTAGTTATATGTTTGCAGGCTCTATTGCTAAGTGTAGACCAATATCAGTCTACAGTGGGTCATAAACACAGGACCATACAATGTAAACCCTCATTGTGTGATCCAAGGTGTTGACTCATGTGTAGCCTCTCTATTGGGATACACTTCATATTCAAGCACTTGGACAAATGGATGAAGTGTTGGCGATGATTGGATTCAAGAAGAAATTTTTTCTAAAAGTCTGAAACTTTATAAGTATTTTACTCGAGTAGACTGTTTGTACTCAAGTAGAAGGAGTAAAAGTTCTCGAGAAGTCAGTCTTATTAATCGAGTATAAAAGTTAGTTCTCGAGTAATACTATTATAGTTCTTGAGTAACCAGGTTTAGTTCTCGAGTGGACTTTATCTCTACTTCTCGAGTGTTCAGGATCTTAACACAGAAAATTTCTAAGTATAGTTCTCGAGAAGTTATCTTGTACTCGAGTAGTTGATAGCATGTCTCGAGTAATCAATTCTAGTTCTCGAGTAACCTTCTTCCAGATCCAGAAAGATTTTCCAAGTCTTTGTTCTCGAGAAGTTTTATTCTACTTCTCGAGTAGATTCCCAGTTCTCGAGTAATTACATTCTACTCGAGTAATGATTCCCTCTATCTGGAATACTTCTGTTAAACTTCTTCTCGAGTAATTCAAGTTGATTTCTTGAGAACCAATCTTATACTCGAGTAATGCTTTCTTCTTCCCAAGTAATTTCAGAAATTCCTCTTCTCGAGTAATCTTCATTTTCCACTCGAGTAATAGCTTCACTTCTCGAGTAATACTACTTCACTCGAGAAATGAAGTTCAGATTTGCAGAAATTTTGTTAAGTCCAGATTTGACGGGATTTTCAAATGATATGACGTGATTGGTCCACGTGTACGTCATTAGGGATAATTATGACCGTTAGGGAGATCTTATATAAGGTCTTGTCAACCGACTAACCCTAAGAAGGATTTTTCAAGCTGTCATAATATTCTAAGTTTCTCCGAATCTCATTTTCTCTCTCCAAAACAAAAGCCGCCGCCGTCGATCTTCTTCGTACAAGGGCTAGGGTTTTCGATTCAAGGATTTAGATCAAGATTGATTTTCAGATCGGGATTATTGTTCGTTCTTCATCATCTCTCCAATCGGGTGAAGTCAAAAGACGTTTTCAGATCTCATTCTTGCCGAGTTATCTTCTTCAACAATTCTGACAGAGCCGCAAGTTATAAGAAGAAGATCCAGACATATCAAATCAAGATTTGAAGATTATTGTTTGTATTTTCAAATTCCTCTCTATTCAATTCTTGTAGGAGATTTCTCTCCGAGTTGTAGGAAGTTTTATCTTCCGAGTGTAGATCCGTTTGGATCGAGTTTGTAGGAACTTTGTTCCGAGGTGTAGGATTGGTGTTCAATCCGAGATAGTGGAGTAGCTGAGTCTAGTGGTTTGCTAGATTGGTGAGGGAAAGTGGATGTATCCAAGGTTGGGGAACCACTATAAATCTTTTGTCGTCTGTGATTGCTTGGTTGATTTGTGTGCATAGTCGCTAAATTTTATTCCGCAAAAAGACGCACAACTCACCTATTCACCCCCCTCTAGGTGATTTAGGTAGACAACTGAACTCATTCAATTGGTATCAGAGGGAGGTTGATTGCTAAAAGGTTAACACCTTGATAGATTCCTTCTCTAGTTTTCTCTTGATATCTTCCAAGCATGGACAAGGCTAAAGATTTTGCCAAGTTTCCTTTCAGCACAAAGAATAACTTTCCCATATGGAAAAAAGGATTACATTTTTCATGGAAGCTGTGGATCCCAGGATCTTTATGATTGTTGAAAAAGGTCCTTACATTCCCATGACTATCTCCACAATAGATCCAACAAAGCAAGTTCTAAAGAAATTGATGGATCTAGATAAAGACGAGATTGCACTTGTCTCCTTGGACAAGAAAGCTCAGAATATAATAACAAGTGCAGTTGATGACTCAATGCTGTAGAACTTGATTCACTGCCAATCTGCTAAGGAGATGTGGTAGTCCCTTGTCACTTTGATGGAAGGAACAGAAGAAGTGAGGGATGATAGAAGATCTCTCCTGATTTAGAAATACGAAGCCTTCCGACAAGGACCTAAAGATACCATTGCTGATACATTTGAGAACTTCTTCAAGATAGTTAACGGCCTAAGAGTGTATGGCCGGGTCTTCAAAACTGGGGATCTAAATGACAAGTTTCTGAGGTCCCTCACAAAGGAATGGGACAACAAAGTTTGTGCCATCCGGGAATTTAGAAAATTAGCTGAAACAGAACCTCAGAACCTATTTGGCAAGTTGATGTCCTATGAACTGCAGATAAGCTCCAGAAAGGCTGAAGAAGAGAAAAGTCGATTCTCTTCAAAGGAAAAGTCTTTTTCTTTAAAGGCAGACAGTTCAAGGAAGAGCAAAGCTTCCTAACCTGCACCTGCTCTAGAAGAAAGTGAAGTGGAATCATCTGAGCCAAGTACTTCAGGCTCAGAGCTATCTGAAGGAGAGTTCTCACTACTCTCAAGATAGTTTAAGAAATTCTTGAACAAGAAGAAGCAATGGAGAGGCAAGGATGCCTCGTACAAAAGATAACGACATGACGGTGATCGACGAAAGAAAGGCTCAAGTAGCCATGACAGGTATAATTATAAACCTAACAAACATATTTCGACTGACATAGTTTGTTATTGTTGTAAAAGGCCAAGTCATGTCATTGCTGATTGCCCCCACAAGAAGAAGCAGGGTGGAAAGAGAGAAGAAAAGAAGTCCTCATATAATAAGAAGAGGACAGAGAAGAGCCTAATAGTCAAGAAGGGCAAAATTCTTAGTGACTCTCACTCATCTGAGTCGAGTGAAGAAGAAGAAGCCTACTTTGGGCTTATGGCTCAAACAGATGATGAACAAGAGCCCCAGTTCACTGGGAAGGTAAACTCTCATACTCCTCTTTCAGAATCTGATGTCTCTGATCATGATCATGAGGACAACTCTTCTGACGATGAATCTGAACTCGTGGCCCAGTACAAAGAGTTAATCAAGGCTTACGACAAATGTCGACAAGTTGTGAAAACTCAATCTAAAGAGATAAAGTCTCTAAAAGCTAAAGAGATCACCTTGAGAGAGGAAGTCGCTAAGGCTGACTCACTCAAGGAGAATTTCAATAATACTATTGAAGAATATAATAAGGCTCTAGCGCACCTTGACTTAAAAGGGAAAATCATTAAGAAGTTAGAAGAATAACTCACTGCTGAAAAGAAACTTGTTGAAAGTTTCTCAAAGCCTAAGACTGTTTTTCCTCTCGTTGCTGAATTCTCAGCTAAGGCCAAGGGTGCTGGGATAGGTCATGTAGAAGCTCTTAGTAAATCCTCTAGGAGGAATAAGATTCAAAGAAAGAATAAGGCCGCCAAGAAGGCCTTGGCCAAAGAAAAGGGGAAGGCCCCTCAAGATCAGACCATCTTTAAGAAGGTCATTTTTCCAACTAATGAGTTTTATCTTGACTCATCCTATGACCACTTGACTAGGCCTACTTATGTAGAGCCAAAGTCTCGTTACCAAGGATGGACTCGCTCCAGAAACTTTGGTGAGAGTGTCTTTAAGGCACCTTATGAAGAAGTCATTCTTCAGGGCTATGGTCCTTATGATCATGGTCATAACTTCAAGAAAGCACCAAAGGTAAAACCCATTGTGGAAAAGCCTGTGAAGGAGAAGAAATCATATAATGTCCATCATCATGAAGCCTCTTCCTCCAAGAATGCAACCCCTACTAGACCACTATCCCAGAAGGTCAAGCAAGAGAACTTAAGGCACAGATACAACTAGTTCGACTGTTGGTGCTGTGACAGAATTGGTCATTTTGCCATCGATTGCTGGTTTAATTTGAGAAATGTTGCAACTCCTCAGGTTGGCAACATGAGAATGATCACTCATAATGCTAATCCTCATAGGGGCAGTGTTCTAACACGATATTAAGGACCCAAATGTGTTTGGGTTCCTAAGGCAAACTTATTATGATTGCAGGTATGTCCAAAGGCCACCAAAACGCCTATCTGGTATTTGGACAGTGGATGCTCTCGGCACATGACCGGGACAAGAAGCCTACTTCAGAACTTCTCTCCAGTGTTGAATGAACCAAAGGTCATCTTTGGAGGTTCAGACCGAGGAATCACTAAAGGCTACGGTATGATCACTAACAGTAGTGTATCCTTTTCGGATGTAGCTTATGTGGAAGGATTGGAACACAATCTCATAAGCATAAGCAAACTATGCGATAAAGGATACATAGTTGAATTCCATGACGACAAGTGCTTGATAAAGTCTGTTGACAATATGGAAATGATTCTATCAGGCACTCAAAGCAGGAATATATTTAGTTTAAATTTCATTTGTATAGACTCTTCTGCACCATTGTGTCTTTTAGCAAAAGATAGTGTGTCTCTTGGTGACCAATGACACAAGAGATTAGCACATATTAATTTTAAAACTATTAATAAATTATTTTCTCTGAACTTAGTGCGTGATGCCCCGAATGTCAAGTACGTCAAAGATAGACCTTGTCATGCATGCGTAAAAAGCAAGAAAATAAGGGCTACCTTTAAAAGCATTATAGACAAAGATTCTAATAGATGTCTACATCTACTTCATATGAACTTATTTGGTCCACTGCAAGTTAGAAGTTTAGGAGGTAAGGATTATATATTGGTTATCGTTGATGACTACTCGTGCTTTGCGTGGGTGTTCTTTCTGAAACACAAGTCAGATACCTTCGATGTCTTTACAAATTTGGTTAGGCAGATCCAGAATGAATACAATTATTCCGTAGTCAAGATCAGAAGTGACAATGGAACTGAATTCAAGTCTGGAGCCATGACAGAATTTTGTGAAAGCCTAGGTATCTTTCATGAGTTTTCCTCTTCTCGTACTCCATAGTAAAATAGAGTAGCTTAGAGAAGGAATAGAACGCTCATAGAGGCCTGCAGGGCTATATTGAGTGATGCTTCACTGTCGGAGTACTTCTGGGCTTAAGCCGTCAACACTGTATGCTACGTGCAAAATCGAGCACTCATAAATAAGAACCATGATAAGACACCTTACGAACTTCTAAAGGGCAGGAAACCGACTGTCTTATATTTTAGAATTTTTGGTTGTAAATGCTTCGAGCTTAGCAATGGTAAGTATCACATTACCAAGTTTAGAGAAAAGAGTTTTGAAGGTATTTTTGTAGGTTATAGTAGCCATAGTAAGACATACAGGACATTTAATAGAAAAACTCTGGTTGTAGAAGAATCAATACATGTTGTATTTGATGAGACGAGCTTGCTGCAAAGCAACTCTTCTAGTGTGCTCATTGAAGATGCAGGTACAAAGTTGAAAGAAATTAGCTTGGATGAACCAAACAAAGATGAAGGTGAAAAGTTCATCAAGATCACCACTCCCACCCCTATTGGAGAGGTAGATGATCAAGATGAAGAAGAAGTCCAAGTTGATAAAGTCACTTCAGTGGTTGAAGTTCCAGATGCAAGAACTCTAGAGCTCAGACATCTGAAGGATCACCCAATGGACCAAATCATAGGAGATCCCCGGGATGGTGTCATAACTCGTAGAGGTACAACTAACGAGAATTTATATTTAAGTTTTCTCTCACAGGTTAAACCAAAGAAGTTTGAGGAATCAAACTCAGACGCATCATGGATCATGGCCATGGAAGAAGAACTGAACCAGTTCAAGCGCTGTAAAGTCTGGAAACTTGTTCCAAGACCCAAAGGTAAGAACTTCATCGGGACAAAGTGGGTCTACAAGAACAAGATGGACGAAGATGGAACGATCATAAAGAACAAAGCCAGACTCGTCACCAAAGGATATCGTCAAGAAGAAGGAATCAACTTCGACTAGACATATGCTCCAGTGGCTAGGCTGGAGGCAATCAGGTTTTTCCTAGCATATGCTGCACTGAAGGGCTTCACTGTCTATCAAATGGACGTGAAGTCCGCCTTTCTTAATGGTGACATAAAGGGAAGTGTACGTGGAACAACCCCCAGGTTTTGTTGATTCTAACTCTCCTGATTACCTTTACCTATTATCTAAAGCGTTGTACGGTTTGAAATAAGCTCCTCGAGCTTGGTATGAAACGCTATCTAGTTTTCTACTTGAGAACAAGTTCACAAGGAGAAAGATAGATAAAAAATTATTTCTTAGGGAAATAAAAGACAAGATTTTGCTAGTACAAATCTATGTCGACAACATTATATTTGGCTCTACTGACGACAACCTCTGCAAGAAGTTCTAAAAACTTATGCAAGGGAAGTTTGAAATGAGCAGTATGGGAGAGCTGAAGTATTTCTTAGGGCTTCAGGTGAAACAATCTGAAGATGGAATCTTCATCTCACAGACTAAGTTCACCAAGGAGCTAATTAAGAAATTCGGAATGGAGAACGCAACCTCTATGAGGACTCCAATGGGTTCAGCCATGTCTCTAGACAAGGATGAGAAAGGGAACTCTTTTGATGAAACCAAGTATAGAAGCATAGTTGGATCCTTGCTCTATCTTACTACTAGTAGACTAGACATA
Source organism: Platanthera zijinensis (assembly GCA_039513925.1). Classification (NCBI taxonomy): domain Eukaryota; kingdom Viridiplantae; phylum Streptophyta; class Magnoliopsida; order Asparagales; family Orchidaceae; genus Platanthera; species Platanthera zijinensis. The sequence goes on along the minus strand of CM077086.1, from coordinate 43,970,839 downwards.
ATGTTCCCTACATGTGTCTGTGCTAGATTCTAAGTGAACTGTAAGGAATCTCTCTATGCTGCTGCAAAGCGGATCTTGAGATACCTTAAAGGTACACCAAATCTTGGCTTATGGTACCCAAGAAGTAATGACAACGAGCTGATTGGTTTTTCAGATGCTGACTTTGCAGGTAGTAAAGATGACAGAAAAATCACTTCCGGGACTTATCAATTCCTTGGAAGAAGACTTATTTCATGGAGTAGCAAAAAGCAAAACTGTGTCACAATCTCAACGGCCGTGTCAGAAAATATTTCTGCCGGCAGTTGCTGTGCACAGTTGCTTTGGCTAAAGAATCAGCTGGAAGACTACAACATGAAGGTCAAAGACATTCCACTATTTTGCATCTCCTCCAGCGCAATAGCAATTGCCAACAACCCAGTCTCGCATAGCCGAACAAAACACATCGAGCTCAGATATCACTTCATGCGGGAGCATGTGGAGCAAGGGGATGTAAATCTACAGTATGTTCCAACAGCTAGGCAAGTTTCAAATATTTTCACGAAGCTGTTGAGAAAGACAAACTAGATACTATTTCAAATTTCGAATTTCGAATTCAAAATTCAAAATTTAAAATTCAAAATTTAAAATTCAAATTTCGAATTTAAAAATTCAAAATTCAAAATTCAAAATTCAAAATTCGAATTTCAAAATTTCAAATTTCAAAATTTAAAATTCAAAATTTGAAAATTTCAAATTTCAAATTTCAAAATTTCAAATTTCAAATTTCAAATTTCAAATTTCAAATTTCAAATTTCAAATTTCAAATTTCAAATTTCAAGATTTCATATTTCAAATTTAAAAATTTAAAATTTCAAAATTCAAAATTTCAAATTTCCAATTTCAAATTCTAAATTTCAAATTTTTCTCAAAATCTAAAAAAATAAAATTCTGGAAATTCTCTATCTTATTTTTAATAAGAAATCCAAAAAAAATTATTTTTCATTAAGTCATTATTTTTATTAAGTTATTTTAAAATTTAATAGTTGGTCTGCCAATAGCGGCCTATATTTTTATTTTTTCAGCAAAATTCAAAAATAAAAAATTTATTAATAATCTCCATATTTTTGCCAGCAAGACTATCAAAAAAAATATATATAGTATTTTTAAATATTAGCGGGAACAAATCTATCTTTGAAAATTAAATAGAACGAGACTATATTTCTTTGTATTTGTGCACTTAATCCGAGTAGTCTATCCCCATTTTCCCGCTGAAAATTAAAACAAAAAATGGCCTATGATGTTCACGTTTCCCGAATGAAATCTTTAGGTTTCGTCATGAAAGTTAGAAAGCCAGTCCATTGCCCGGTAGTGGAAGAGATTAAGGGGTTGATTGGCCAACTAAAGGCTAATCAAGTTACACCGCGCACCTCTAGGCGTGTTAGGATTCCTGCTCCGACATATGATGGGATAGGTGGACCGCGAGTGTTTCTATGTTGGGTGAACGACATGGAGCATTATTTTGAGCAATATCATATTGTGGATCCCCGCAGGATTCCCGTTGCGAGACTGCAATTATTTGGTCGAGCCCATACTTTCTGGCTCAATGAGGAAAGACGTTTAGGAATGCCCTCCGTCGACCCACGTATAGGTTGGCAGATTATGAATAATTTACTAATGGATGAGTATTACCCTCCATACTGCCGTTCTCCATCTACTGATTATCTGAGTGAGTCGCCGCCCAAGATTTTGCCTACATCGAACCAGCATGTTCCCTCGTACTCCCGTATGAGGACGTATCATGATTTTATTTCTCCCCGCCTGGGCACTAGACCCTTTCCTGTTTATGAGAGTGTTCCTATCAGCGTGAAAATGGTATCTGAGCTTGCGATTACGAGTACGCCCGTCACTGAGGCCGATGCTGTTAATGTTGATAACATGAGTAACGATGAGGAGATTGGTTACCCGAGTGACTTGAATGAGGATTTCTCATTTGAGGAACCCTCTCCACTCCCTTTCGATGACATTTTGGAGCCATCCCCTTTGACTGTTGTGGAGCCTTTTGATGATCCTAAGTCGATTGATATTCTAGCTGAGTCAGAAGAGTTACAGTCTGCTGAGAGCTTACCCAGTCGTGATTCATTTGACGATCTGTTAGGACATGAGCTTGCTATTTCTAGTCCGAGACGTATCGAAGTGCCCATTTCTGAGATTTTCACTGTAACTGATGTCAGGACTGATGTGTTGGAAGATTGTTCTAGTAAAGGAGTTAAACTTTTGGAATACGATATTGAAGTGGAACCGGATGAGCCTCCCCTAATGCTAACTCCTTTACCTAAACTTGAATGTGATTTTAACTCTCTACCGTTTGTAATGCCTGATATCGTTGTAGCGTTGCCGATCTATGATCCGATCACTGAATCTGAAATACATGATTACCCACATGATTTAGAAGACATGTCGGATGATTTTTCCGTAAGAGAGAATCCACTGTTTGAACTTTCTTACGACTTTATTGGGTTGCGACCGGATGATCTTTATGGGAAGTCAAATCCGTGTTTTGAGGTTTCGAATTGGATTACTAGTGGTACCTTGGCGATGGTGCCTTATGACGTGATGTCCCCTCGGCAAACTTATTTGCCAAGCCCGGTCGCACGCATTTATCCCCCGCCTTTTGATGACCCATGCACGCACACGCTAGTGAACGTAGTTGCGAATGTTAAGTTGTGTTGCCCGCACGTAATGTCAATTCCGGGAGTGCCCCGTTCTATATATAGTGATGAGTGTTTTCTGTTAGCTTTTATTCATGACGTTTTAAAATTTAAATTTAAGTTTAAATCTAAAACTACGACGTTATATGGCGTTGATTTCACCACTGCTTTATTAGCACCCGTGCCACCTGACTTGGTCTCGTTACTGCCCACTGTTAAAGCAATTCACGTTACACATGGGTTCTCCCCACACAGTTCTAAGATTATTTGTTGGAATCGGAGAGTATCCTACCGTTATATAAGTGATTTGGTTTTGGTTTGTCTCGTTCCTGAATGGATGCCTCCGGGCACCTCAGAAATATTTATGAACCGGCCAGTCCATTATTTGCGAATCTTATGGAAATTTAGTAGCATGACATTTCTTGTAGAATTTTCCATTGATTGGGGCATCGCTCCTACTTTCTACTTTTCATACTTTACGCGTCATGTTTCTATGCTCCTTGAAATGTCTATCTCTCCATTTACATATTCCACTATGCTTTCTATTGGGTTGGGTGGTGATAGTTTGTTTGGATCGTTCTCTTCTCCGGTCTCCATCGGAGGTATGTTGGTTGACGTTGTGGAAATACTTTGTTCTTATTTGTCTAATGCGTCTGTGAGGTCCCCCCAAGACCACCTTTTGCTTTGCAGGTTCCTCTTCCTCAACGAATATACCCGGGACTACTCATTAGTGATGAGTATTTTTGAGAGGGGGAGGATTGATGGCGCCGCCATCCCCCGACATGTTGACTTGGAGCGTCCCCCACCAGACGACGTTGGTGATCCGGTACATGTCAAAGATCCACGTCATGTTGCCGAAGAAGATCCCCTTCCAGATGATTATGGTGACCCGGTTTATGTGGGTGCCGACTCAAGCTTGATGTTCCTTTGCCGCCTCGAGATGAAGATTTGTCACGACATCCTCCGCCATGGCCGCGTCAACATCTCCGCCAATGTCGTGTCAAATCTCCGCCGCGTCATTTTAAATACTATTTCAGATTTTAATTATGTTTTTATTTGGCCAATGTTTAGCCAAAGTTTTAATTATTTGTCATTTCATTTTGGCCTTTGTTTAGCCATATTTTGGGTGCTTATAACCCTTGTCTTTGTACAGCCTATATAAGGCTATGTTGTATTGGATTTTGAGATTAGTGATTGAATGAATTAAAATTGAAACCCTAAATTGGTTTTCCCTCTTCCCTCTTCCTCTTGGAGTTCGGCTCCCCTACCCCCTCTCCTCCTTGGCCGCCGGCCACCCCTCTCCTTCCTCTCCCTTTTTCGGCCTCCTCTCTACCTCCACCTCCTCCTTTCCAATAATCAACCATAACCTTCAATCCCTCTCCAAAAACCGAGCCCTCCTCTTCATCTTCAAGAAGGCCGACCACTTGCAACCTCCCCTAGCCGCCGGCCTCCACCTCCATCACCACACCCGAGCCCCCCTTTCAACATCAACCCGACCACCACCTATCCTCCACAAAACCGTCCTCATCCCTCTCAACAAAACCCGACCATCACATATATCCTCTTCCCAAATACCGATTCCTTTGGTGAGGTCCAAATCAGCCCCATCTTCTAATCCAAGAGAAGAATCGGCCAAAGCTTGTGGTGAATCTTGTGAAACTTCAACATCGTCGGAAGGCAACGAAGAACTTGGAGTTTCCCTCCAACCGGCACGCTTTCAGTGGATCCGGAACGGAGCGATCCAAAGAGAGTTAAATCGGAATCATCCATTCTGGTTGGGGTAACGAACGTCTCCACTCTTGTGTGTTTCTCTCTTAGATCTTTTCTTTGGGCATTTAGCATATCGTGTGATTTGTGATTGGTAGAATTTTTGTGGATAATATCTATTAAATTATTATTATTGTTATTTGATTCCCATTTGAATTCATGAGGCGTGACGGCCCTCATTTTATTTCGTTGGGAGAGAACCACCCGTTATCCGAATCCTTATTTCGGTGGTGTCTCTTTTGGTACAACGTACGCTTGATCAAACTGTGTGGGTTCATTTCGCTTGAGAGGATCTTGGCCTATAGCCTTGATATTATCTTAAGGGGCCTAGCGAACCCCCCCGAATCCTATTAAATTAATGGTTGCAACTTGCATAGTGGCTGTGTTTATTCTTCGTGTGAGCGTAATAGTAATTATAATTAAGCGAGCGTGTGAATCCCTTAGCCGTTACGGTGTCGAAACCCGTTGCCTACATTACCTCAGGTGTTTGACACTTCCAAAGGTACTCCCATACATCATATGAAGAAGGTCTCAATTTCTTCTATTCAGAGATGGGACTTAAAGCTGAAAAATCCTACTCAAGCTGCTAAGGCTCTTGAAGTCTCTGCCTCAGAGGACAGGACCCCATTTCCCTCTCTTTATAAAATTGCTGGCATAACTGGTGCATCATTTGAGGGGGAGCCTTCTTCCTCTGTAAAAGATAGAATTCCTCCTCTTCCTACACATTCAGAATAGCCAGAAAGAATTTCTTCTCCTCCTGACCAGTCAGAACAGCTGCACAGAGTACAGTCTCCTTCTTCCCTTTTAGCACAGCAGTAAGACAGTATCCCTTCCCCTCCTCCAGATTCATCCTTACAAGCAGCTACTTTAGCAGAACTTCAATCAGATGCACAGGTATTAGAAACAATCCTCTCCACCACTGATGACATCAATAAAATAATTGAGGAACTCTCCTCTGATGAACCATTTCCCTTTCTTCAAAAAGAGCAATCTGCTGAACAACCCAAGCAACCCACTCCTGTCCCTTCTCCATCTACAGCACCTACTCCATCACCTATGCAATCTCCCAAGTCACCTATTGCTCATTCTCCAGCTGCTGAGAAAGACAAACTAGATACTATTCTACTTTCAAATGAAGATAAAAGTTCTCCAGAGCCTGTTGATGCACCCTTGAGGAACTTAGGCTTATCTCTTCCTGTATTCACTGGTGAGGAAGAAGTTGTTTTTGTCTAGACTATAAGAGCTCAAAGCTCAATAGTAGTTGAAGATATTATTTCATGGAAAGCTCCTCCTCCTCCAGCTCTAGTTTCTCCTGCTGCTACTGCTATTATTTCTGCTAAATCAACTTCTTCTGATATTGTAAGTAAGATTGAATAGATGTTGGCTGATCAAAGAAAGCATTTTGATGACTCAAAAAAGTGTGCAAGGTAAAGTTACTGCTCTTGAGAAAGAGATGAGAAGAGGATTTACTGAGATTCAACATAACACAGATCAATTGAAGCACCTTATTCAGATGGGTAGCAAAGCCCTGGACCACACTATTACTAGTGTTGGTGAAGTGATAAACCAATCTATAACTCTGGCCAACAATCAAATTGTACTTGAGAAGAAAGCCCAAGAACATGTTATGAAAGTATGTGAAGAAGTTGGAACTTTCAAAGAAGACACCACTAAGACACTATGTGTAGATTTCAGAAAGGGGGAGACTCTGGTGAAAGAACATGTAGAAAAGCTTGTAGAAAAGTTTATTGAAAGTGATAAAACTCTCTAGACTGAGAAGTTAACTAAAATCAACAATAATGTGCTAGCTCAGATCCAGTCAGTGAAGTTCCATACCTATGATACTACAGTTTGGGTGCATAAAAAGATCTTTCAAGATTTTCAAGCTAATCCAAACATCATTCCTCATCATCTCAATCCTCTTGCTGAAGGACAGCCTGCTCAGATGCCAGCTCCAATGCCTACCTTCTCTCCCAGGCCTATTGATGAAACTCTTCCTCTAGAATCATATACTCAAGTATGGGAAGATGTTATTCCACAGGACTTACTTGATATTCATATTCCAAAGAAAAGGAAATATGGAGAAGGTCCTTCTGCCAGTAAGTCAGTTCCCAATCCAAAATCAGAAAAGAGAAAATCTCAAGAATTTGCTAAAGTTTGGAGCCCAACTTCAAAGTCCTTGATTCTAGATACTCTGAAACTTGTAATGGACTACAATGAAAGCAGAGATCTCCATTATAGTTTTTCTAAATGGGAGCTTTATGAGAAGTCCATGACAAAGAGAAGGATTTATGATAGAGAATATGGCAAGAACAACCCTAAGGCACCTCCAAGACCTCCAAGGTACTATCTTAAGCCATTCATCTATTAGAGGAGGCAATAGGAAAAGTTTGACAAGCAACATCATCAACAACATCAGAGCTAGAATTGAATTTTTGATTTTTGAGATTGAGGATTGAATGCTTGTAGAAATGAAATCTAAAACAATTCTAATTATATAATCTCTAATTTTGATGATTATGTGTTTTTCTTTATTTCTTGCATTTTATCTTGTTCTTATCTTTTCATATCCAGTTCTTTCTCTTGTGATATAATTCACCTTAGTGTAGAGGGTTCTGAATTTTATAAATAGGGGGACATTGTTGGGTATTGCTTCCACAATAACCCAGATTTGCATGAAGTCACCCTGTAACTAAGATGAATTAAGTTGTATTTGATCTTCTATTTTAGTTATGTGTTTGCAGTCTCTATTGCTAAGTGTAGACCAATGTTAGTCTACAATGGGTCATAAACACAGGACCATACAATGTAATCCCACATTGTATGATTCAAGGTGTTGACTCATGTATAGCCACTCTATTGGGATACACTTCATATTCAAGCACTTGAACAAATGGATGAAGTGTTGGTGATGATTGGATTCAAGAAGGAAAATTTTCTAAAAGTCAGAAATTTTCTAATTCTTTTACTCGAGTAGACTGTTTGTACTCGAGTAGAAGGAGTAGAAGTTCTCGAGAAGTCAGTCTTATTACTTGAGTATAAAAGTTAGTTCTCGAGTAATACTATTCTAGTTCTCGAGAAACCATGTTTAGTTCTCGAGTGGAATTTATCTCTACTTCTCGAGTGTTCAGGATCTTAACACAAAAAATTTCTATGTATCGTTCTCGAGAAGTTATCTTGTACTTGAGTAGTTGATAGTATGTCTCGAGTAATCAGTTCTAGTTCTCGAGTAACCTTCTTCCAGATCCAGAAAGATTTTCTAAGTCTTTGTTCTCGAGAAGTTTTATTCTACTTCTCGAGTAGATTCCCAGTTCTCGAGTAATTACATTCTGCTCGAGTAATGATTCCCTCTGTCTCGAATACTTCTGTTAAACTTCTTCTCGAGTAATTCAAGTTGATTTCTCGAGAACCAATCTTATACTCAAGTAATGCTTTCTTCTTCACGAGTAATTTCAGAAATTCCTCTTCTAGAGTAATCTTCATTTTCCACTCGAGTAATAGCTTCACTTCTCGAGTAATACTACTTCACTCGAGAAATGCAGTTCAGATTTGCAGAAATTTTATTAAGTCCAGATTTGACGGGATTTTCAAATGATATGACGTGATTGGTCCACGTGTACGTCATTAAGGATAATTATGACCATTAGGGCGATCTTATATAAGGTCTTGTCAACTGACTAACCCTAAGAAGGATTTTTCAATCTGTCATAATATTCTAAGTTTCTCTGAATCTCATTTTCTCTCTCCAAAATGAAATCCGCCGTCGCCGATCTTCTTCGTGCAAGGGCTAGGGTTTTCGATTCAAGGATTCAGATTAAGATTGATTTCCAGATCGGGATTATTAATCCTTCTTCATCATCTCTCCGATCGGGTGAGGTCAAAAGACGTTTTCATATCTCATTCTTGCCGAGTTATCTTCTTCAACAATTCTGACAGAGCCGCAAGTTATAAAAAGAAGATCTCGGCAGATCGATTCAAGATTTGAAGATTATTGTTTGTATTTTCAAATTTCTCTCTATTCAATTCTTTTAGGAGATTTCTCTCTGAGTTGTAGGAATTTTTATCTTTCGAGTGTAGATCCGTTTGGATCGAGTTTGTAGGAACTTTGTTCTGAGGTGTAGGATTGGTGTTCAATCTGAGATAGTGGAGTAGCCGAGTCTAGTGGTTTGCTAGATCGGCGAGGGAAAGTGGATGTACCCAAGGTTGGGGAACCACTATAAATCTGTTATCGTCTGTGATTGCTTGGTTGATTTGTGTGCATAGTCGCTAAATTTTATTCCGCAAAAAGACGCACAACTCACCTATTCACCCCCTTCTAGGTGATTTAGGTAGACAACTGAACTCATTCAGCCATAAAGGTTAGACTTGAAATGTGAAGTTTAAATGGGCAAGATGGAATGGTACCTTCGCCGACAGGGACTGGTGGAAGGGATTCGATGTTTCGGTTCAAGAACTTGACGTCAAAGTTCTTGGTCCCAAATAATGAAAGGATGTCCATCTCACATCCCCTAAGCTCCAGAGGCCGGTAGATTGCTTCATCATACTGCACCTGCGAGAGGGGAACATTGCCGAAGTTCCTGGACACGAAGACAAACTTCTGCGCCCAGTTGTAGTTCTTGTTTGCGAGACCGATGGTCTTGATCGTCTGCCCGAGAAGAAGATGATCCCGCTCTTTGCCCGAAAGTTGAACAGCTTCCAGAAGATGGAAAGTTTGAACTCCATCCTTTCTGCACGCATGTAACATTCGAAAGCCACCAACTGTGCGACAGAATTAGGGTTGAGCTGGGCCGGGACAACCCCACTGTATTGGAGGGCCTTGCACACTTCTGGCTATAGGGGGAGGCGAAAACCTACCTCGAAGTGATCTAATGGTATGGCCAGCTCCCTTTCTGACAGGAAGTTGACTCTATCTTCATTTTCGGGATTGCACGTGGAAAATTCTGGGAGAATGTAGTTCCCGGTTATGAAGGCGAATTCCGTCTTAGTTAGGCGGCAAGGGGGAAAGTTGTGTTCGACGAAGTTTTGCGTACATTTGGTGCGACCCTCAGTCTCGCCCGACATTGTGTGAAGGCAGAAAGGGAAAGAAAGCTAGTAGGCGAGAGGATCAGGGAGTAGAGAATGACGAGAATTCAAGGGAAGAAAGAAGTCGAAGGTCCGGAAGCAAGTAGAAGTAAATGCGCTTGGTCAGCCAACCTATTTATAGAAGAATATGGTAATCATGATATTTTTTCTAATAGCATAAGTGCAGATAGCAATTTTTAATAATTCGACGCTTCGAATTCCGCTCAGTCTCTCTAACGCTTCCTGTACCTGCAGACAGCGAAAAACTTCGGGAGGGATCCCGAGTAAGAACAAAGTAATGCCAAGTATGAAGGAAAAGTGTGGCGCGAGAGCTAATCATTCAACAGAATGGAATGGCATGAAAAAATAAGAAATTATATATACAATAGGCCTCTCGCTGGGCGAGAGCCGTGTTAAATAAGAATAAATATTCAAATGTTCGTCACAATTAAGAAAGGTACATGCGAGAAGAGTAGACCAAGAGGTTGGGGGTAGAAGAGCCGAGAATCCTCGGGACTTAGTATTGTTCCCACCGCCAGCGGCCTTGACTTCACCTCCTTGTCCTCGAGGGCAATCGCGGGTAATAGTAGGCCGTCACGGCTGTAAGCTCCTAGTGTACTAGGCAGAGTTGGTCCCGGGCCCATGCTATGTGTCTCCCAGGAGAAGTCTCCTCGCTCTCGCCTCTCAGACGGTCCGTTTTGCCAAGAATATGAGTATAGTCCTACTTGATCATGCTCATGCGCCACTCAATCCACGTTAGGAGGGTACCTTCCCGTAAGGAGTCCTCTTGCCATATCTCTATAAGCTTTGACAGGATTTCCTCTATCCTCTCCCTCTACTTCTCAGCATTTCCGGAGGCCTCAAGGAAGCTTTGCATCTCACTTGGGGAAGACAGCAGCGAAATCACCTCCTTGTCTGGGTCAGGCCCTTCCACAGGCTCGTGATAATCTAATGAGAGGACTGTGTCATGCCCAATTTCAAAGGGATAAAAAACAACCAAGGTGCGAGAAGGGGAACTATTTACCTGATGGTTAGCAAGAAGATTTGGGCCGCCCTTCAAATGGTTCCCGAGGAGTGGGCGGTGTGTATTTCCCTGACCCAAAGGGAAGGAGATCTGCTCCGACAGATGGGTCTCAGTCAAAGGAGAGAGGGGGTGCCCTCCCCACCGAGTGGGCGGGAGTCCGACGCGAGAGCAGGGGACTCATCGGCAATTTTCCTGGGCGAGAGGGGAAGGACGAAAGTGGGATTGTTAGGGTTCTTGGCAGCGGGAGTCGTGGACCTCGGGTTGACGACATCCAGGGTCTCAAAAGTGGATACTGCGTGAGGCTATAAAAGTGAAGGGAAAAACAAACCATTAAAAGCAAAAGAGAAAGCCAGGTGAGAAGGTTACTAGGAGCATTCACGGGCTCTGCCTGGGTAACCGGAGGGGCAGCCCTCGAGATTAGCTGTGAAATCTTATCAGGAAGCCGAGTTGACTCGGCATTCGCCGGAGGGGAATCAACATTGCCTTCCAGAATAATCTCCAATGAAAAAAGCAGTCTATCAATACCGCAAGCCCGCTTTGGGGGTTAGCGCCAAAAGATGGGGAAAGAAAAGAACCTCTGGTTGAAGAGCAAGCTCCTCGCGAGCAGGCGTTGGGGTCAGCGAGTCCGGCTCATTCCTAGATTATTCTTGCCGAACCGAATTGGCTTTTTTCCACTGGTAGGCCGACTCCGCAGGCCTTTTTACCGAGATACAGGGGGCGAACCCAACACAGTCGGCACGAGCTCTCGCCTGAGCGGCGGTGAGACAATCTTGCACTTTTTGCGAGAGTGGTTTTGCAGCTCATTTAGCATACATCCTTGAGGCAACGCGAGAGCTCAGGCGATAGGATGTAGTAGAAAGAATGAAGTCTTGGAGACTGGCCCTGACATATATTTATAGGGTCGAGGTGGGAACCACAAAAGATTCTCTTCCAGGTCAGCATGCACTCACCGAATATTAGGGGTTGAACTTTTCTTTCTAAGTGTGAGACTCTCGCAAAGAGCGGGGATTGTGAACAACTCCATATTCACTGAGTGGGTTTTTCCCCCCGGGGGGGTGGGGTGGTGGGTGGGTGGGTGGTGGTTTGAGAGCCTTTCGCCAGGCCAGGCAGAAAGGCTTGCGCCTGTGTAGGCGAAAGGCCCCTGGGGTGGGTAGAACTCCCTGGACCTAAGGTGTTGAGTGAGGATCTTCCAATCAACGCTCTCGACGCTTCTCGGCATAAGGGATTGAGTGATGCTCTTCAACTCAATGCTCTCGATGCTTTTCAGCTTAAGGCGTTGAGTGAGGCTCTTCCACTCAATGCTCTCGACACTTTTCAGCATAAGGCATTGAGTGAGGCTCTTCCACTCAACGCTCTCGATAGTTTTCTACTTAATGCATTGAGTGAGGCTCTTCCACTCAATGCTCTCGACGCTTTTTGGCTTAAGGAATTGAGTGAGGCTCTTCCAATCAATGCTCTCGACGCTTCTTTGCTTAAGACGTTGAGTGAGGCTCTTCCACTCAACGCTCTCGACGCTTTTTGGCTTAAGGCATTGAGTGAGGCTCTTTCACTCAATGCTCTTGATGCTTCTCGGCATAAGGCATTGAGTGAGGCTCTTCCACTCAACGCTCTTGACGCTTTTCGGCTTAAGGCATTGAGTGAGGCTCTTCCACTCAACGCTTTCGATGCTTGTTGGCTTAAGGCGTTGAGTGAGGCTCCTCCACTCAATGCTCTCGACGCTTCTCGGCCTAAGGTGTCAAGTGTAAAGTATCAGTTAAGCAAAGTAGGCGGGAGGGATTCTGCCTAGGTAGGCAAAAAGACTCCTGCCCAGTGTGGTCTAGAGGTCAATTTACCTAGATAACGTTGGAGGTATGCATTTAGCTCCTCAAAACAGCGGAGTTTGGCTGTTGGCACACCACCTTGGGCTGCAAATAGTCTTTTGGAATAACGGAGCTATGCTGTTGGTAGATCAGATACTAGAAATCTATAAATTGACCCACAGGGTACCTCAGAAGGCAAGCTTTCTCATTTTCTGATGTCTTGAAGCACTTTTTGAGGTATCCTTAGCTCAACACTTGGCTAAGGAGGGGAAGCGCTCTGAGATCTTCTTGGTTAGTAGAGGGACCTCCGTGCTGCAGCCTAGGGTCAGTTCTTTAGTTCTCAGCAACTTGTCAAGAGTCTGAGTTTGGGAGAAGTAGGTGTTAGCTATACCCCATGGTCCGAACTCTCGTTGGGGCCAGTTTTTTGGTTCCAACAATAATAGAAGGAAAACTAGGCACATTACTCCTGAGTGTCAAGTTCTCAATAAATATAAAGCCTAAGAGATTGAAAAGGATCATAAGAAGATGTATGATCTCAAGAAGAAGAACAAAAAGAAAGGCAATAATTTTATTACAGAGACATGGAGTGATATTGAGGAGGAAGATTCATCCACCTTAGATGATGAAGAGAGCAAAGCTGAAGCAATCAACATAACATCCTGAAGAGGAAACTTATTTTGATTTCTCTTTAGAAGAATTTAGCAAAAATTTCAAGGAATTTTGCCAGGACCAATTTTTGGCAAAAAAACCAAATTAAAACAATTAAAGAAGAAATAGCAACCCTTGCTCAGAAATTGAAAGAAGAAAATGAATGTGTAGAGAATTATGAACTAAGAGTTCAAAATGATAGGCTCAATGAGGAAATGATTTCTCTAAGACTAGAAAATAATAAGTTAAAAAAAGAGTTTAATAAAGCTAATCTTTTTTAGGATAGTTTAAATGGGAGGAGTCAACAGCTTAAAACTATTTCTTAAAACCTTACTGTTCGATTTAAAAAAAAATTGGTCTAGGAGCTGACTCACCTCAAAAGTCTGATTCTCTCAGCATGCATGCATAGAAAAATCCAGCAAGGATCATAAGTGATAAAGGGAAATAGCCAATGAATTCAATGGTTTATGTTCCTTCTAAATAAAAATATGTTAAGAGGAAGGCTCCTCATGAGAGGAGTAATGATCAAGCAAATCATGTAATTACAATTTTAGTTCCTTGAGAGCAATGAGGAATCTTGTGAAAAGCTCCCATATAAAAAATAATAATCACACTAAATACTTTAATAAATCTCGACACAACTCAAGTTTCACTCGGCATATATTGAGATATACCTCTCTTATGTTGATTAAAGGTCAACATATAGATGATCTAGAGGAATGGTACAGAATGCAAGGAACTTTTGCAAGACCTCTTCACTCTTTTGCGAATGTTAATAGTAAAAATAAATATAATAAATATGAATGTTTTTGTTATCAAAAGTTTTAGGGCTGAGCATATTATTCGAAACTCGAAAGTTGCTCGAAAATCGTTCAAAAATTGAGCCGAATCGGAATCCATTAAAATTGATTCGACTCAAATCTTATTTCTAGTTGATTTCGATCTAGCCATGAATCGCTCGAAATATGATTCGAATCAACTCGAATTAATTAAAAAATTTTATGTATTTATTAATATATTCTTATTTTAAGATTATAAATAACAAAATTTAAACCTAAATAAAAAGAATGAAGTCTTTAAGTGTTTCATTTGCTAAATTTATAGGTTGCCCAATTTAATTTTGAGCAAACTAGGAATAAAATGAAAAATTGCTCAATTTTGAGCTTACTCGATTCAATTTCGAGCCGACTCGGAATCAAGACATTTTGAGTCAAGTAACCTCGACTCGAAATCAATTTCGATTTCGAGTAAAAAATTTTGATTTTCAGCCAAGCCAAAATCGCTCGAACTCAACTTGATATCAACCCCAATAAGGTTGGCCACTTTATAAAAGATTTTTTTATAATCAACTTACAACCTCCCATCCTTAGAGGTATATGAATAGTCCTTCATACTCTTATTTAACTCCCAACAATGGTAGAATTGGACCCAAGGTAACATGGGTTCTACCTAACTTCTAATTATGTTGTAGGAAAGGAACTATCCATTCACAAACCAGGTGTGGTACTTGGACAATGGTTGCTCCAAATATATGTCTGGAGATAAGCATTTGATGGAAAACTATAGAATAATGCCTAGAACTAAGGTCATGTTTGGTGACTCTGGCTATGGTCAAACCCAATGTAATAAGATGATTAATGTTGGGCAACAACATTTGCTAAGGTATAGCTCATGTTTAAGGGTTAAAACACAACCTGGTCATCATAAGTTAGTTCTGTGATACAAAATACAAGGTAGTATTCAACAACACCCAATGTTAAGTTATATCATTAATTACAGGTAAGATAGTTCTTACTAGTAATACAAAAGAAAATGTTTATATAGTAGATTTTTCATCTAATAAAAAATAAAATCTACCTATTTAACTCTAATAAAAGTAATGCAAAATTATGGCATAAAAGAATAGGACATTTTAATCTAAAAAATAGTTTCAAACTCTATAAGGATAACCACGTTTGAGGTCTTCCATAATGAAAATATGTACCCCACTAGAAAACACTTATCTGATTTGGATTCAAATTTGACAGGCAATTGACATCTCATGTATGCCTCACAACCCTAAATATTTATAGAACACAAACTAGGTTGCTTTCCGGTTCATAACTCATATGATGTCTTTTGAACTATATTGGTAGTAACTTGATTTAGTGTTAAAGAAGTTATATCTAGAGCATATTCGTAAAAGGAAATAAGCAGATCTATATGATCTATCATTGATCGCACCATATCTAATACAACATGATGTGTTTTAGGTGGCATGAGCTGTGATGTAATACCACACTCTTTCAGATAATCACGAAAGTCCTGAATCAAATATTTTCCACCTTGATCAGATCAGAGTGCTTTAATTATTTTCCTAGTTGGTTTTGTATTTCATTCTTGAACTCTTTGAACTTTTTAGGGATTCAGATTTGTACTTCATAAGATACACATATCTTTATCTACCAAAATCATCAGTAAATATAACGAAGTAGTGAAACTCACCTCTAGTCATAGAACTCATGGGTTCACACATATCACTATGTATTATATCCAAAAGATCATAAACCCTCTTAGTATAAACATTAAAAGGGGCGTTAGTCATCTTTCCTATCAAACAAGATTCATCTCTCTCAAATGATTTATAATCAAATGTGTCGAATAATCCATTCTTATGAAGTTTGGATATGTGTTTCTCGTTTACATAGCCTAAACGATAATGTTAAGGGTACATAAGACTTGATTCATTTGTTTTTAGTCTTTTAGTATTATTAATATTATACATGGTTGGTCTAAGTTCTAAGCAAACATACTATTAAACTTTTTTGCTATGCCATAACAAACATCATTCAAAAATATTGAACAACTATGGTTCTTAATAATAATAAAAACCATTAATTTCCAAACATTTAATAAAAATGATGTTTCTAGTTATAGTAAGAACATAATAGCAATTCTCTAATTCTATTACAAGTTCAGTGGGTAAAGAAAGATGACAAGTTTCAATAACAATGATAATAACTCTTGCTCTATTTCCAGCATGTAGGTCTACCTCTCCTCTATCCAACATTCTTCTCCTTCTCAGTTCCTACATATTTATGAAAATGTGAGAACCATATCCGGTATCCAATACCCATGATAGAGTAAAAAAAAATTAATTTTTATGGCAAAAATACAAAAAAGGGAAAGTCACACTCCCCTTCTTCTTTTATAGGTACTCATTGTAAAAAGGACAAATTCTACTCTAATTCCCCTCCTTCCTACAATGGTGGCAATTTTCCTCTTTTTTTAGTTCTTTATTTTTTAGTGCGGAAGATTTGGGATCAAGATATGACTTAGATCATATCTTAGTCTTCTTGAATCCCTTGACTTTTCCCTTACCTTTATATACCATCAATATAGGGATAGCAATATTTGCCTTCTTCAAATTATTTTCGACAGTTCTCAACATGCCTATGATCTCGGGAAGTGTTTTGCCAATTTCATTCATGTTGTAATCCAAGACAAACTGGTCATAATTGTATGAAAACAATTGCATGATTAAGTAAGTGACCAACTCTTAAACTAAGGAAAAAAATAATCTTTCAAGGTTCTCAATATACCAAATCATCTTAAGCATGTGAGTTATTACAAGGTCACGAGCTTCTATCTTGTTGGTGTATGGTGACCGGGCGGTCTGGCGGACTGCCTCTGGCGGCTTGGAGACTGAGCGGTCTGGCGGTCTGCCCCTAGTGGCTTGGAGACCGTGCGGTCTGGCGGTTTCTCTCCAACGGTTTACTAGCTGGTTGTTACTGATTGGTGATCGGGCGGTCTGGAGGCTTGACACAGATGACTTGAAGACAATGTCAGCTTGTCTTCTCTTCATTGTAGTTGTCGGGCGGTTAGTCTAACTACACGACTTGTGTGGCTTGTATAGTTGCCTGCTCCTGCAATTATTAGTCTCACATTGCTTATTTGTAATCTATCCTCTCTCCTAAATTCTATAAAAAGGAGGCCATACCTTTGTAATAAACACATTTTTTTGGATAATATAATTCTGTTAGTCAAAATTTTCGGTCTTCCTTTTCTTGTTCGCACATGGTATCAGAGGACTCGATCTTTTCCACCTAATTTTGAGAACTTCTTCTGACCGCGCGAGCTGTCTTCTTGTGACCTATCTTTGCATCATGCTCCTTCTTCTCGCGACATGTCTTCATGACTTATATCTCCCTCCTGTTTACGCCCTGTTCGCACGATTTCTTTCTCATCCTTGTCATTGCCCTTTGTGTGCGCGACCTCTCCGATTGACCATTTCTTCTCGCCTCGACCTGCTGTTAAGTCACTGCGACCTATTCTTCTCGCCGCAACCTGTTCCTAATTGCCATGCCCTCCTCTTCTCGCCGTGTCTTGTTCTTTTCGCCGTGACCTGTTTGTCTAGTCGCACCCTGCTCTTAGTCGCCACGACCTAACCTTCTCGCCGCGACTTGTCCTTCTCGCTACTCTCTGTTCTCTTCTATGGCTTCCTCTGATATCTCTATCACTACTACTCCCGTTACCACTCGCCCTCCTCCTACTCCCCCTACTCCTTCAGGAAACCTTGGTAGAGTTTTCAAACTCATTGGTCCCAACTACCCGGACTGGAGTGTCTCCTTCACCTTCCTTCTTCGCTCACAATGCAAACGGCATCATCTCTCCGATGACCCTCCTCCTTTAGAATCCGCTCTCTTTGATGATTGGTATGCTAACGATGCTCTTGTTTGCACTTGGCTGGCTAACAGTCTTTCAGATGAGTGCCTCCCCATCATCCTTCATGATGAAACGGTCAAGACTGCTTGGCTTCATCTTGCCGCTCTCTACTCAAAGGTGGCTCAGACATTTCGCATCTATACTCAATATGCAGACCACTTTGCTCGTCTCTCCATGTCTCCTGCCACTGCTTACTGACAGGTTCAGGCTCTCGGTGCCGAGATTCTCCAGAATTGCCCCTTTTCTGCAGATCTGGCAGAGCAACACAAGCACTTCCAGGAGCTTCTGGTTATGTGCTATCTTCTGCGACTTCCTGAGTCTTATGACATGATCCGTTAATAGATCCATGGCAAGGCAGATTCTCC
The DNA here is from genome assembly GCA_039513925.1 of Platanthera zijinensis. Lineage (NCBI taxonomy): Eukaryota > Viridiplantae > Streptophyta > Magnoliopsida > Asparagales > Orchidaceae > Platanthera > Platanthera zijinensis. The sequence continues at coordinate 43,952,784 of CM077086.1, read as the reverse complement.
AATCTTGGATGCCACTGCTTCCCGTATCGCCGCGGTTACCTCTCTACTATAATGTCCGTTGTTATCCCCCTCCTCAACCAGACAACTATGCTCACCAGACTCAATGGAATGACTCTGGTAGCCGCAACCATCAATCCAACATGCATGGTCCTTCCCGCTTTCTCTGCTCTCATTATGCCCGCACTGGTCATACGGTTGACCGCTGCTGGAAGAAACATCCACATCTTTGCCCCTCAGAGGATGATTCCACCTCTTCTTCGAAGTAGTCCAACTCGGTGGTCATGTCTTCAGGTAGTGCCCATGTCGTTACTCAAGGTAAATGACTGATCGACTCTGGCACTACAAATAATATGACTGGCAATCCTCAGTATTTTTCTCTCCTAGAAACACATGATCGGTTGCACCCAGTCTTTAATGCGGACGACTCTCCCTCACCGGTCAATGGGATGGGAGTGGTTCAAGTCACTCCATCTCTTCGCTTGGTGGACACTCTCTACATGCCAGAGTTTCCTTGCAATTTGTTATCTGTTACTTCTCTGTGCAAGCAACTACGGTGTTCCATCACATTCACTCCTACTTCTTGTTCTTTTCAGGATCCGAGCTCCTAACGGAAGATTGCTACTAGGACGGAGAGTGGCGACCTCTACTTCCTCGACAACATTTCTGCTATGTCCGCCTTCTCCTCCTCTTCTACAGACCTTATGCAATGGCATCTTTGCCTTGGTCATCCTCCTCTACGGCTTCTTCGTCAACTTTTTCCCCACCTCCCTCCGCACAGTCCTCCTCTCAACTGTGGCGCATGTCAGCTTGGCAAGCATCACCGCTCCACCTTCCTACCGAAGCAAAGCCGTGGATCTTCCCTGTCATTTGATCTTGTTCACTCCGATGTCTAGGGTCCTGCTCCTACTCTCACCATAGGTCGGGGTAGTTCATATTTTATAACTTTTATTGACGATTTCTCTCGCTATATGTGGGTGTATCTCTTAAAAGACCGCTCCGAATTATTCTCTATATGGACATCTATTGATAATATGATTAAAACTCAGTTTGATGTCTCTATTAAAGTCTTTCGCTCTGATAATGCCAAAGAATATCTTAGTCATGATTTTTCTTCTTTTGTATGCAAAATGGCATTGTTCATCAAACTAGCTGTGTTTATACCTCACAGAAAAATGGTGTGGCAGAACGCAAAAACCGTCACCTTCTTGATGTTGCTCGTACTCTGATGATATAGATGCAGGTTCCTCATTCCTATTGGGGCTATACTATTCTCATTTCCTTCTATCTCATCAATCACATGCCCTCCACGGTTCTCCACGGTCAAAACCCCTTCTCCATTCTCTACCCGGGCAAGTATCCATTTCCTCTCCCTCTGCGTATCTTTGGGTGCATGACTTTTATGCATGCTCCCTCCGCCACCCGTGACAAACTCTCCCCGCATGCCACCAAATGTGTCTTTCTGAGTTACTCCACCACTCAGAAAGGTTATTATTATTTTGACCCCGTTCTTCACAAGTAGTTCGTCTCCGCGGATGTAACCTTCTTCGAAAATGCGTTCTATTTCTCTCGCGACTCCTCTTTTCTTCCTGAAGGTCTGACTTCTTCTACCGACATTTCTCCTGCAACCATCCCCTCCGTCACGTCTACACCTATCGAGATTTCTCCTCCTTCATTGTGTCCACCGTCTCCTGCTCCTCTATCTCCACCTCTGCTATCTTCCTCTTCTCCGCGGCCATCTATCTCTACTCCCGGGCCAACTCTCTGTACCACAGATGCTCCAAATACTGAGGAACACGCGGACCTAGATCTTCCCATTGCTCTTCGCAAAGAGGTGCGGACATGTACCCAACACTCGCTTACTGTAGTTATTTCCTATGCTCATCTTAATCCTACTTGCCCGATATTGATAGTGAGATATCATAATTATCCACTTGCCCCCTCCTCCAAGATAGATTGATGCACCTTACTTTGGCAAACCAACACTTCATCGATCAAGGAAGGAAGTGTGTCATCTATCAAAAGGCATTCATATACTTAATATAAAATTTAAGAGATTTTTCATGACATGTGCTTATCATTTAATCATGATTAACACTTATTTATTAAACATATTTAAACAAAATCTTGAAAAATATTACAGCATTCGCATTGATGATACATTCCAGATAAACATATATACCACAATAAAATACAATTCCCTCCTTACAAGGTTCCAAGGGGATGTGCCCCTAACAGAGTCTTAGGATCTATAATTTTCTATATTAAACTATCAATTATTGATGTTACTAGAATAAATTTGAACATTCAGAATAATCCTAAATCTTCAAATTTTCACACAGTTATATCATACATATTCATGTCTCCTTCGATAGTAGACAAACTCGTCTATCTGTGATTTAATATTTATAAACTATAAAGAGATAGACGATTGCCGCAAAAGAGTGTAATATCTAAAAAATTGGTAATCGCCAACCTCCCTTTGATACTACAGTTTGGGTTTCATTTAGGCATCACATGCACAACACAATATTTTATTAAAACATTAAAGGTGATCTTATGAAAACCAGAGGATTAAGAATTGAGTTCATATTGAAGGTTATGAGATGTATAATCACTTAGAGGGGGGTGAATAAGTGATGTCGTCTTTATCAATTTTAAATGGAACAATTAAAGTAAGAGTGACAAGAACATAACCACAAAAAGTCAACTACACAAACACAAAAAACAATAGTTGTTCATTGAGTTGGGTACGACAACTTCCCCCTCTGCCTATCTAGCAATGATCTAGCCTCGACAAACTCCAACCAAAACTTAGATCCGCAGAGCCTATAACTCAAAGACAAAGTCTCCTACCACATATGAACTGGATGAACTCCTACCTTAGATCCCCTAGCTCAGGATCCTACAACTCAAATTTCATATTTGAATCCTATACTCAGATTCCACAAAGGAATCCTACATCTTAGAGACAAAGTATCCAACATCAGAGGCGCTGGCTGGCCCCTACCTCAGGTCAATAGGACCACACACTCAGATCTTAGAGAAATCCTACAGATGAATATGTTTTATTACAAAAACTTTCTTTTGACTCAAAAAATAATCTTTGATGGATCTGGAGTTTTCTTGAAGCCTGCTGAGGATTGGCTTGAGTTTTGATCTTCTTGCAGAGGACTTTGAGAAAATCTACTTCTGTGAAAATTACTTCCTTTGCACTTTAGAAGATTCTTCTTACTATTAGTTGATTGAGCTTTGAATAGTTCAGCAAGTTGAATCAATCTAGATTTTTAGAGAAAGAAGAAATTAGTTTCAGATACTATCTTCTCCAAGCTTGGGCTTCCTAATATAATAACCCTTTCAAAAAGTTCAGACGGAAAGGCTCAAGTTCTATTATATTGACTAGGGTTTACTTTTCACATCCTCTTCCTTATATATGACTGATATTCTTAACGGCCTAATCTCAGACTGATTTTATGTTATAAATCTTTTTCCTTAAAGGATAGATCCGATTCAACCTTTCTGCGGTAGAATTAAATTAGATAATGCCAAAACAACACTTCAATTTGAATATAAGCTTGTTTGGTCGATTTGACAAGGTATCTGGTTGAATCTCTTCAAGATCAGTCGAGTGACTTAATATCAAGTCAAATTCTTACTTAGTGCATATTCCTCCAAAAGCTTGTAGTCGAATTACTTCTTTAGGACTTCTAGTCGAATGATGAACATTTAGTCAAATCTAACTGTTCATTCATTTGTATAGTATAATCTGGTCGAATATGAGATTAGAATAAATTTTCATGAATATTTCTTCTTTTCCCTATCTAGTCAAATGGAACCCATAGACTCACTAGATATTTTGTAGAATTATAGCTTAAGGTGGGAGCTTCTTTCTTCAAGACTTCAAGACAACTTTGAGCTTTAGAAGACTTCTAGTCGAATAACCTTGACCCTCTATGCGATCGAGTAGATGATTTAGTCAAACTTGCACTTAATAGTTTTTTGCATTCTCAGCATCTACTCGAATTATCTTGATTTATCTACACGAATGTTTAGACTGCCTAGTTGAATTTACATAGATTTTTTGCACTTTGGGTATATAGGCCCAAATTGTCTTGATTATTCTGCACGGTCGATTTGATGTCTATTTGAATATGTACTTAATCAGATTTTTTATCTTCATGAGACATCTACTCGAATGATCTTGGCTCTTTTACATAAATGAATAGGACTTATTGCACAATGTCCCTTGCTAGCTTGTTGATTTTTGAATAGTATTAGCTCTTTGTAGATGTTTTCTGATACTATAGTCATGTCCTTCAAATAAATTCTACTTCTTTCATCTGCATGGTCCTTCTTAACATCTAGCTCAGTAGGAATTACATTCTCAATAAGTTCTACTATATTCTCATTTTCTTCTCTCAAGGTAGACCACTCAGAGTGCATCTCCCCCTCAACTGGATCCACCTTTTTCCAGCATGATTTTCTGTTCTATCATCAGTCTCATCTAGCTCAACTATAAGATCAGACACAATCTCTCCAATTATATCCCTTGATGTCTCCCCATAAATGTTTACAGGTGTTTGATTAACTATGTTTTCAATAGTTTCTGCTGCCAAGTTTGCTACAACTTCATCTTTATCCATTTTGCTTGCTTTAAGATAACTCCATTTTATTTTCTCTTGGACTTAGGAAAGGTTTACCCCCACTTAGCCACTACATTAAGATAAATCCTTTTTAGGTAATGCAGTGATGCACCTGTGAGTTGTGTCAGCTGAAAGTATTTTCAGAAGTTAATGAAGTAGAGAGACATGATTCTCCCAAAGTTAGGGGCGTAAAGGGAGTCCTTCATTTTTCCAAACAAGACATTCCCAAGTTTGTTCTTTTCTTTAGTATGAATCTATTCATAAGTTCAAACAACCTTTGGAAATTCTATCATAAGATTCTAGATTGCATATCAACAACTTTCCATTGATGAATGCTATCAGCTTTCTAGGGGTGATTTCTCTATAGTGACCTATGTGGTGATTCGAGGCAACCACACCATTGAAGTGCCAACATTATGTCATCATAATTTACTTCTTCCTCTTCTGAGATCATAGTCAGCTTTAATACAATGTTTAGTGATCATGCATATTTTCTTACCCGGTGTCCAGTAATTTTTGATTTGATTGCTTTTCTGGAAGATTACATCTTAGTGTTTTGATAAAATTATGTAATTTCTCTTTTACAAATCTAGGTTTGCTCAAATAACATGAACTTTAACCCGGTGTCTTCACAAAAATCTTTCACTGCTTGTATGTATACATCAACTTTGCAAATCCACTACAAACGAGCTCTCTTCTAACATTAAACTCCTCATCTGCTCTCTTGAGAGCCATTACTGTCAATATTGCATGAATGGTTGATGACTCCTTTTTGAGAGGCTTTAAGATAGGTCTATTCTGGTCGAAGGGTGCAGGAAAATAATCTGCATAACCTAATGTAGTATTTATACTTATTTATATGTCTACTTTAGAATGCTAAAGAGTACATACCCATTTTCCCAAACCTGCACTGTTCAATTTTATTAAAGAAAATATTTATGACAAGGATTAGCCCTCTTTTGTTGAAGGCACTTCTGGTCAAATTAACATTAAGCCGCTTGCATAAGGAACTGTAACATCCCTCAAATAACTAGACCCCATAGGAGTGGTTTTGTCATGACTAGGTCATGACAAAACCCTAGAAAGCCCAAGAGGATTGAGTGAACAAGCCCCAAGGTGAAAATCACCTTGGTCTGTAAGTAGTAGAATCCCAATTACAATCCTAGGCATGACCTTAGGGTTTTAACTTGGTTCCATGATCCCATCATGGTATCTCTAACCCTAAGGGAGGCCAATATGTTGCTAAGGACCCACTGGGGTCAACCAAAAGAGGCCAAGTTGACTCAAGTCCGGGAAGCATCGAGTGAGTCGACAAGACTCGACGAGTAGATCAGGTATCTACTTAGATAGGTTTTTGGGCTCGGGCGTTGAGTGCGTGGAGTGCACTCAATGCCATGGGCTGAATGGCATTGAGTGCGTTGAGTGCACTCAACGCCATCAAACTTAGAAATAATTTGGAGTTCGGGCATTGAGTGCGTTGGGTCCACTCAATGCCATGGGCTGAATGACATCGAGTGCGTTGAGTGCACTCGACGCCATCTTACTTGAAAAGAGTTTGGAGTTCGGGCACTGAGTGTGCTGAGTCCACTCAATGCCATGGGCTGAATTGCGTTTAGTGCGTTGAGTGCACTCGACGCCATTTTACTTAGAAAGAATTTGGAGTTTGGGCATTGAGTGCACTGAGTCCACTCAACACCATGGGCTGAATGACATTGAGTGCGTTGAGTGCACTCAACGCCATCTTACTTAGAAAGAATTTGGAGTTCGAGCGTTGAGTGCGTTGAGTCCACTCAATGTTATGAGCTGAATGGCATTGAGTGCGTTGAGTGCACTCAAAGCCATCTTACTTAGAAAGAATTTGGAGTTCGGGCGTTGAGTGTGTTGAGTCCACTCAATGCTATGAGCTGAATGGCATTGAGTGCGTTTAGTGCACTCAACGCCATCTTACAGAGAGGATTTTCTAGAATTATGACGTTGAGTGAGTTGAGCTCACTCAACGCCATGCTCTGAATGGCATCGAGTGAGCTCAGCTCACTCAACGCCATTGTACTTAGCTCAGCTCACTCAACGCCATTGTAAATAGAGAATTTTCGGCCTTATTTTGCCGGTTCGGGATCTTTTTGGGAACTGTGCCAAAATGGATTAATTGGCCCGTTTCTTTCATTAAGACTTATTTAAACGGTCCAGTAGTAGGGTGCCACATGGTAGACAGTTTAACCCAAATTCCTCTTTAATGTAGGATAGAGAAAAGTCCCCAAAGCCATGGCCGAAATTCGGCTTTCATGGCCATTAATGGCACTTGAATGACATGGCCTCATTCTCCTCCCCCTTTTATGGCTGGATTCAACTCCTCTCGGGAAGAGGAGGAGTTTCCAGCCATTTCCCGATTGGATTGAGCCAACATTCATTCTCCTCCTCTATGGTCGAAAAATCTCTTAAAGGGGCATTAATGGCCACCACCAGCTAGACCCCTCCCCTCCCCCATTTTATCATTTTAAAAGACTCACTGGACTTAGAGGAGCGGTTTCCACACAAAACCTGAAGGAGCCTAAGGACTTCGCTGTGCAGTTGTGGAAATCAAGCGACGCCACCACCGACCATGGAATCCCGGCGATCGACAAGTCTCCAGGCCACAAGCAAGGTCCTCCCCTTCCTCTTTCCTTATGGGTAGATCGTAGGAATTGTTAGGGCTATGTAACGGGCTCAATTGAGCCCGATCGAGTGATGAAAATCACTTGTTTTCCGTGGAAAAAAGGGTGGTCGGGTTCGCCGAAAATCGCCCTTCTGGCGGCCGTGCTGCCGCCCGACGATATCCCCCACCTCAACGGAGGTGGTGGTGGCGGTGGATGGCCAGGGACGTGGACGGGTGGCTGGGAAAATTTCTTAGAATAAGCTCCAAGTTCGGCCAATCATGGCCCTCAGATGGAGGAAGAAGACGATCCAGCAACCGTCAGATCATTTAAATCCTTTTCTTTTAAAATAAATTTTCTGTATTATGATAACAGTCACCTTAGAAAATTAATCAAAAATACTTATAGGCTCTATATGAGAAAATGGTCAACATAAAATTTGTAGCCCTATGGGTCTACTTAATTTTAAAATTAATTTGGGAAAATTTGGTCAACTGGTTTGACCAAGGCACCCATTTTAGTGGGGTCTATACCAAGGAATAGACAGGAATAAAAATGAGTGCCCCCACTTCATCCCTTGTCAAAATGACTTGAAATTTATACAGGGAGTCACCCTTATTTATATCAAGGACCTGCCCAAAAATGAGAATTTTGGGGATAATCTTCCTATTGTTTTTGTGATTATTTAATAAACCATGATTAAATTAATTAAGGGACCAAATTACCTCCTAACTCTCCCGAATTTTGGTGAGTAGTCCATGGGGTCATCATGAGGCTCTATATAAATTTTAATCTCATTTGGAGATGATTTAGGTTGGAAGCAAGCAAACCCTAAGTTGGCTCAATAAGGGTATTTAGGTCAAAACTGCACTTGAGGTTTGAGTGGTCAAATCATCTCAACAGAGGTTGGGATTTGGGCCACTGGTTTGGAATGACATATAACACCCTCATATGGGATATGGGGTGGTTTGGGATTGAATTGCCTTAGGACCCAAGTTCAAACCTATGTTGGGCTTTGGGGGTTTGAGAAGGGCATGTGGTCAAAAGACCTTGAAATGATTTTAAATTTGGTGGAGAGAATTCTGGGGTAGTTAGAGTCCTCTGGTAGAAATCTTATTGGATTTAGTGTGGGTTAAACCCCTCAAAAACCTAACCCTAGTTTAGGGCACAAACCTTGTAGTTGTAAAATAGGTTATTAAAACTCATTGAACAGTGATGAAACTTGGACAGTGTTGTCATAGGGTTAGTATGAACCTCTAGAAATTAAATTGGGAATTTTGGAATATTAATCTTAGTACTTCCTTTGTAATGCATGATTTAACCCTACTTAATAATTTGGATATTATGAACTCACTGTCTATTGGAAAGTCATGAAAGTTGGGCAGAGGGAGTTTTTGGCCATTATTTTAATGTGTGAATTTTATTAGAATTTTTAGATACATAATTATAGTACCTACTTCACAAGCTCATAAATTTGGAAACTTGTTAAATAATTCATTCATAGCTAATATCTTGTTGAAAAATTATGAAACTAGATCAGTGGTGTTTCTAGGTCATTAGGTTTACACTTGATTTTTATCAGAATTTTTGGAAGTATATTTATAGTACCTGCTTTATTAATTGATATAAGATAGAACACAATCAAAATTGTGATTAGACATCTAGACCTTACTGAAAAATGTAGAAACTTTGTCAAGATGTTTTTAGGGCATAATTTGTCATACTTGAATTTTATTATAATTTTTGGAAGCTTATTTGTAATACTTGTTCCTTTAACTATAAATCTGTGATTATATTCCAAAATTTAGGATCAATAGTTTAAACTTTGAAAAAATTTGAGAGATTTGAATATAATATTAGATTACTGCCTAGTATTTATCATTATTTTGTGGAAGCTTATACATACCTGAAAAAGGTAATTCATGTTCAAAATCCCCATGTTTTAGTATTGGAAGAAATTAATTAAATATAAATTAAATTAGGAAAATTATAAATTCCTGATTCTAGGTTAGGCATGACATGATAGACCTCCAATATATTTTAAAAGAATTTTGGAAGATAATTTGGAGTACCTCCCTTTGTATACATCATATAGCTTAGGATGGTCTGCGTTTAGTTAAAACTGCTGAAAACATATAAAGGTGCAGGATGAACTTAGAGGTTTTGGATATTGGGAAAATGGTTTGGAAATGTGTATGAATGTATCCTCAGTAGTCAAGATGCGGATAGGTTGGTAGGTTGACTAGTGTTAAGAGGTCCTCGGGGTGACGAAAGATCGTCTTTCCCGAGGAGAGGAAGAGTCTTAATGCACTAGGTTAGATCCAAGGTAACATAAAAAGGGATCGGGAATCAGGTATTAACCAATAACAATAAGTGCCTTGCGAAAGGGAGCTTTGGGCTTCAGCCCATCGTAGTTCCTAGTGCCGTTTGAGAGCCCTTCACGGGATATGCCGGGGGCAGTCCTGGGTTAACCTAAATAAGAAGAATAATAAACTTCAAGAGCAACTAGTATAATTAGGGGTTCACTTTCACTTACCTTTTTGTCTCGGGATATTAGGTTGGTTCACACGGGCTGTAGGCCCGGAGAATTTTGGTGATGAGCTGGTTGGCCCGGTGAGCTTAGGCTCGGTTATTGATTTTGACAGATGGGGTTGTCTGGGGAGCTTAGACTCGGTCGATGATTGTGATGGACGGGATAGTCCGGGGATCTTTGGCTCGGTGGATGATACATTAAGGTTGCATGTGCATAAAGTATAAGGTGGTGGGTCTTCGGTATTTGAGGGTCGATGCACCGACGCCAATACGTCGACTCGGCAAGTGTGGTTTTGCACTTCGCCATAAAAGTCCGGTGCGCCAGCCGACAAGAGTACGCAGGCGCTCCGCTTTGTGCACCAACGTTGAGGCGTACGATAGGTCTTACTAGTAGTGCAATTACCAGTTTAGAGGTTGGCGAGGCCCAACCCACCTCTTCCGTTTGCCACTATAGAGGTATCCTGGGAGGTTCAGCTCCAAAAAGGGTGAACTAAAGGTCTGTGTACACAGAGTCGAGTGGGTGTGTTGCACTTGCATGTTCACATTATGGCATAATTGCATGTCATAGCATAACCATTGCATATAACCCTAATACCTATTGTATAAAGTGGTATGGGACGCTTTATACAATAGGCTCTACAAAATGACCCCTTGGTTTATAAGTTCGCGTGAGCGTGCTTATAAGTTAAGGTTTTTATTCAGTAAATTTATATGTATACTTGCTAGAAAACCGACACCCTATCATATAAATTGGTATGAGACTTTTTATACGATCGGAGCCTTGCAAAAGATCTATTGGCTTATGTGCTTTCATATAAGCTAAGGTTACTTATTTCTTAAGTAGATATTCTTACCTTTGTTATTGCTACATTTATACATGCTCATCAAACTGCTAGTCTTGTTCCGTCGTCACCTGTTTTTGCTATTCTCCACTATCATGTCCTCTCCTTTCTTCCTCCCTGCTCAATGCCTAGGAGCCATGGGGGAAGGGGCGGGGGATGATAGTACTTAGTCTTTTAGACTAACAGTTTTCGAACCACATCATTTTAGGGGACCGTGGAGCCCAGCATGGAGGAGCAGCTCCGGAGGTCAGCACGCTTGGAGATGGGGCAGTCTAGTACCTGAGTTCAGATTATTGGGACTGTGAGTCCAGATCTCTCGTAGTAGTTTATAGTTTTCTTTCGCTATGAGTTATATTTGTAGTGATGATTTTGATGTACCGTGCATGAGCCCTAACTTCTGTACTTTGTTATATCTGTGGACACTCCCTTTATGGAGAATATTTACTATATATATGATGTTTGTGGACTTGCCCTTTTATTATTTTGCTACTATTATGATCGAATCGGCCGGCAGGATCGACATTTTGTAGTGGCGACCTTCCCGGGTATGAAGGTGTCACTGCGTAGCGGCGGTTCTGGGCCTAAGACCCCGATGTTGAAATATAAAAAAAAGAGGGTCTTACAAGTGGTATCAGAGGAGACCTCGATCAAAAAATAGCAGTCCACAACCCCTGGGTCACCCCCGCACGGGCTTAGTTTGGGGACAAACTGAGCAGCTAAAGCAGTGGTGGGCCCATATGGGAGATCACATGTAAATTGTCCACCTTTTAATTAGGTTTTAGTCATTTACTAACGAATGACTTTTGTTACGCAGCCCCCAGCACAGCCTACACCACAGGGCGGAGTCCAGCCGACTCCGAATGTTGCACCACCACCCCTGGTCCCCACTCCGTTTCTACAGTTGGAGATGGGGCATACTCTGACAGCCATACTAGAGGCTTTCAGGGCTCAACAGGTTCCGGCTCTGCAGCCAAACCCCGGGGGATAACTGGTTGAGCATTTTTCGAGGACTTTCTCCCCCATCCTACTTGGGGACAGAGTCGGCCGTTCGGACGGAGGAGTGGCTGGACATCATGTATGAGATGCTGACAGGGATACTGTGCCCTTGGGAGGAGAGGGTGCCTTTAGTTGTCTCTTGCTTGGAGTCCTATGCCAAGAGATGGTGGAAGACATCGCTCGACATGACATTTACTGATAAAGAGGTTGCAGAGTTTGCTTGGGGCGAGTTCAAGGCCGCACTATTGGAGCATTTTGTTCCGCAGTCGTCCAGAGATGAGCTGGAAGAAAGATTTTTACAGTTGAGTTAAGGCACCAAGACGGTGGTGGAGTACCACCAGGAGTTCAACCATCTGGCCCGATTTGCGGATTCTTATCAGTTGGATGAGGCAGGATATACCAAGAGTTTCTATAAGGGGCTTGAGAGAGGATCTGAGGGAGGCGCTACTGTTCGTGTCCGACAGACCTATTCCTCGGATATTGGAGATGGAGAAGAAGATTGAGGAAGATTGGCATACTACTCGAGGCCGAAAGCGGCCAACTGAGGATCAGGGCCGGGGAGCAAGAAATGATCAACGACGGGGCCGCATTACTGATGGGAGAGATGGTAGAAGAGCAGACGACCAGCCTTGTCAGGAGGTGGGAGAGGAGTAGAGGGAACCAGTGGTGATGGCCCCTCAGCCTCTCCAGATATGGGAGATGCAGCGACCTGGGGGTATGGCATATCCCCCGCTAGAGTGCTTCAACTGTCATCAGGTGGGGCATATTCGGAGGAACTGCCCCATGAAGGGGGAACCACTACCAGCACCGCCGGCTGCCCCGCCTGCTCAGTATTATGGAGGCCGAGGACATGGAAAAGGACGTGGATACTAGGGCGGAGATCGCAGGCAAGAGAGGGAGAAAGTGTATGCTCTGGATCTTGCTCAACCACGGAACCCGGAGCAAGTGATCACAGTTACGCCAGTAAATTTTAATTTTTCTTTCCTAAATAATTAGACTCATGGATATAAAATTTAGAAACTAGGAACAAAAACCATAACTAGATTTTCTAAGACATTTAACTACCCTAGGCATAGTCTTCATTAGCAGCAAGCCCGCTTATATACTGTTCGATATGGGTGCTTCACACTCGTTCGTGTCGGAAGCCTTCGTGGAAGGGTTGGAAGGCGTGGAGCGATTCACGGGCTTGATGATGAGGATACAGCTACCTTACGGATCGGAGCTATTGACATCTGCCCACTACAACATGAAGGCGGAGATCGGCGGAAAGGCGTTCGAAGTACCAGCAACGATCCTAAAGATGCCAGTATTTGATTTGATCCTGGGCATGACATGGTTGCATTGGAACCATGCCCAGATTGACTGCCTGTCAAAGAGGATCACCGTGAGGAATGGGGATTCCCACATCATCATCGAATGTATTTGACCTATTCCCCCTCTATTGCTATCATCCGTGCATGCCGTCAAGGTCCACTTACAGGGGGAGTAAGTCTATGAAGTGATGTTCGAAATTGCTGAGGCCAAGGATTCCATCTCTGATATCCCGGTGGTGCGGGATTTTGCTGACGTATTCTCAGAGAAGCTGCCATGGCTACCCCCGCACCGGGAGCAAGATTTCAAGATACAGCTAGTGCCAGGGGCTAAGTCGGCATCTAGAGTCCCTTACCGGATGGCTCGAAGGAGTTGACAGAGTTTCGAAGCCAGCTGTAGGAGCTAGTGGAAGCCGGATTTGTCCGGCCGAGCTCTTCACCATGGGGAGCCCCAGTGTTATTCATCAAGAAGAAGGACGAGACACTGAGATTATGCATCGACTACAAAGCATTGAACAGGCTGACAGTCCGGAATACCTATCCATTGCCATGGATCGATGAGCTATTTGATCAGCTGGAGGGGGCACATTTCTTTTCAAAACTGGATTTGAGGTCGGGCTACTACCAGTTGCGGATCCAGGAGGACATTCCGAAGACTGCCTTCAGTAGCAGATATGGGTTGTTCGAGTTTACAGTGATGCCCTTCGGGCTCACGAATGCATCGTAGGCATTCATGAGCCTCATGAATCGGGTGTTCGATGCATATCTGGATGTGTTTGTCATTGTGTTTATTGATGACATCCTTATCTACTCGAGGACAGAGGAGGAGCACACTCGACATTAGACGCTGACCCTAGAGAGACTGCGGGAGCACCAGCTATATGCGAAGTTCAGCAAATGCCAGTTCTGGTTGAAGGAGGTGGCTTTCCTAGGCCATATCATCAGTGGAGCTGGGTTGGCAGTGGACCCAGCCAAGATTCAGGCAGTTCGGGATTGGCCGCAGCTGAAGGCGGCCACAGACGTGCAGAGTTTTCTAGGACTTGCCAATTATTACCGGAAGTTTGTGGAGGGTTTCTATCGAATTTCCCTCCCACTCACATCCCTGACGAAGAAGGATGCACCCTTTATTTGGACCCTGCAATGCGAGGTGGCTTTCCAGGAGCTGAAGGATCGACTCACCTCGACTCCTATACTTGCCCTTCCTTTGGGGAAAGAAGGATTCCAGTCTACACCGACGCTTCCTACTAGGGCATGTGAGCAGTGCTGATGCAGAAGGGCCCCGTGATTGCTTATGCTTCTCGCTAGCTGAAGAAGCATGAGCAGAATTACCCTATTCATGACCTAGAGATGGGAGCGGTCGTCTTTGCTCTGAAAGTCTGGCGACATTATCTGTACGGTGTCCACTGTGACATATACTCTGATCACAAAAAATTGAAGTACGTGGACACGCAGAAGGAATTGAATATCAAGCAGAGGTGATGGGTGGAATTTCTAGTAGATTAATAGTACGAGATGCATTACCACCCAGGGAAGGCGAACGTGGTAGCCGATGCACTGAGTCGGAGAGCCGCCACCTCCGGAGCGGAGCCCCAGATTATGTCCATGGAGCTGGTGCATGGATTAGTGGATATACACATCACGCTGGTGTCGTCTGATGACCCCGAGCTTTATGAGGAGTATTTAGCCGCGATGAGCGCTATTGATGACATTCAAGAACGAGTCAGAGATGGGCAGAGGCAGGATGAAAGATGGAGCCAATATTCCAGTCCTTGGAGGCAGGTACTGCTGGGGATTACACATTGAGAGATGACTTGGTGTGCTTCAGAGGACGGGTTTATATACCAGAGGGAGGCCAGGTCCGGGAGGATATTGTAAGAAATGAACAAGAACAAACAAGAAGTGGTATAACAGAAATTTTATTATCTGAAAAAGGTATCTATTACAGAGGTATGACCTCCCTTTTATAGAATGGAGGAGAGAAGAGAGAATACAAATTAGAGATGTGGGTCTAAAAATTTACAGGACTATGCAGCCTATACAAAAAAAAACCGCACAAGCCGCACGGTTAGATGAGAAGGGCTAACGGCTCGGCTACCACCAGAGAGAGAGAAGCCGCCATGGGAGATCGCTAGACTGCTCGGTCTCCATGCCGCCTGAGACAAACCGCTAGACCGCTTGGACCCCAGACAGTAACAGCCCAGCAACCAAACCGCTGAAGGGAAACCGCCAGACCACGTTGTCATCAATCCGCCAAGACAAGCCGCCAGACAGCCCGATCACTAACTCCAACACTCCCCCTCAAGCTGGAGCATATATATCGATCATGCCCAGCTTGTCACAAATATGAAGAAACGAGGTGGATTCTGGCTTGGTTAAGATGTCAGCCAACTCTTTATCAGAAGTGACGAAGGGAGTGCAAATTTGTTCCTTCAAAATCTCTTCACAAATGAAATGACAGTCGACCTCAATGTGCTTGGTTCTTTCATGAAAGACTGGATATTTGGAGATGTATATGGAAACCTTGTTATCACAGAACATAGGTAGAGGATAGTTGTAGACCTCTCCTAAATCCATCATGAGTGCCCGTAACCACTTTAACTCACAAGTGGTCGATGCCATACTACGATACTCTACTTCTGCACTGGACCTGGAAATAACAGACTGCTTCTTGCTCTTCCAGCTCACCAGATTTCCCCCAACAAAGGTGCAAAAACCCGAGGTTGACTTGCGACCCCCTTTGTCATCAGCGTAACTCGCATCTGAGTAGGCTTCAACCCTCAGATGACCTTTCTTCTGAAAGAGTAATCCTTTCACAGGCGCTGCTTTGACATACTCCAAGATCCGCAAGGCAGACTATAAATGGCACTCCCTAGGCGCTTTCATGAATTGACTCACCTTGCCCACAACATAGGAAATGTCGGGCCTTATCACTGTGAGATATATGAGCATACCAACCAGATGCCTTTACCGCGTAATATCTGAAAGAGGAGGCGAATCATCTATCGAGGTTTTGTCTTCTCCAGTTGCCATGGGGCATGGGGAAGGTTTTGCTCAAGTCAATCCTGCCTCTTTTAATAGATCAGGAGCATACTTACGTTGGGAGAGGACTAAGGAGTTGGGCTTTCGAGAGATTTCGATCCCCAGAAAGTACTTCGGAGAGCTCATATCTTTCGTGACCAGATGTTGACGAAGATGCCGCTTTGTCAAGGCTACCCCTTCCTGGTCATCGCCAGTGAGAAGAATATCATCGACGTACACAATAAGAACCACCAGTCCCGAGAAAGTTTTGCGAATGAAAAGCGAGTGATCGGCAGAGCTTCACACAAAACCAACGGCCTCCACGATGCCGCTGAACTTGTCAAACCAAGTTCGAGGGCTCTGCTTGAGGCCATAGATTGCCTTCTTCAGCCGGCATACTCGTGTCTCCCCCTGAGTAACATACCCAGGAGGTTGCTCCATGTAGACGGCCTCCTAAAGATCACCATAAAGGAAGGCATTCTTGACATCCAGATGGGAAATCGGCCAATCTCTATTGACAGCCATAGAGAGCAGGACACGGAGAGTGCTGAGACGAGCCACGGGAGAGAAGGTGTCAAAGTAATCAACCCCATAGGTCTGAGTAAAGCCCTTAGCAACAAGGCGGGGCTTATAACGATCTACAGTGCCATCCGGGCCAAATTTGACCACAAAGACCCAGCGGCAGCCAACCACATCAGTACCGAAGGGAGGAGGAACAAGAGTCCAGGTACCCCGCTCAGTTAGGGTTGCCATTTCCTCATCCATGGCCATCTTCCAATGAGGAATAACAAGAGCCTCCTGGTAGGAACGGGGTGTGGCAGTGGCAGAGATAGCCAGTGCAAAGGCCCTACGAGAAGAGGTAAGGTGATCATATGAAACAACAGCAGCAAGGGGGTGTAGAGTACTGATGAGTCCCTATTTTATACCTTATTTTGGACTCATCTAGGCCTTTTTCCACAGCTTTGCACTATCTTTAAACGCCATTAGTACTCCTTTTGGTTAGCTACGACATTCCACGCCCTGTGCACCTTTTTAGCCCATTTCTGTGCTTGTGTGCATTTACATTCTTGCTATGATTATTATTGTTTGCTGTGGCTGCCACGATCGATGTCCCGTACAGTTTTCCTGCAGGTTTGTGGATCGTGAGGGCATTCGGGATAGGCGTTTCACTATTTTTGGCAAAGGAGTCAGTGGTCGTGCGTTTTTACCCACGCACGACCATCGACCTCCTGGCGCACGATCACTGATCGTGCGCAGCCCGGACCCATTTGTGAAATCCCTGTCTTGAACCTTCCGCACGATCACTTACCATACCGCACACGACCACTACTCATGCGCCGCCGATCGTGCGCAGTCATACCCATTTTACAAAGTTCTGTCTGGCTATTTCCGCACGATCATCAGCACTGTGTCGCACGATCACTGATCGTGCGCGACCATTGATTTTCTGATGCAGGTCTACAGGTTGCTCGCGCACGGGCGCTGACCTTGGTCGCGCACGACCACTGGTCGTGCGCCAGTGGTCGTGCGCCCTATTTATTCTGCAAGCTATAAAAAGCCCTGTTCCGCGAATTAGGGTACGGACGTTGTTACGATACCTCCACCAGTCCGCCATTTCGCCCTCCAGCAGTTCCATTCACCTCCACCTTCATCCCTACCATCGGGAGGACCTTCTCCGGCGATTCCAAAGCATTCCGCATCCTCCGGTGATCCTCCCGGCCATTGAAGCATTCTTCTCCGAGCTTTCCACCAAGGAAGAAGACGAAGCATACCTAGAGAACGGAATTACAGGCCCTCGAGGTGACAGCTCGGTGGTACTGGAAGCCCTCTTCGGACTGCGCTTGGAAGCGGATTGACAACCCGCACCTCCGGCCAACAATCGTGGTGGATCTTCAATCTCGTGGTTTTGTATTTTCTATCTTTTCTTGTTGCATGGAATGTTTATGCATGTAATGAACATCAATTTCTAGTGTTAATTTGATTGTTTGTGTTTCATCTTGCTTATGAGAATTATTCTTTGATGCGCCTCGCTCCATCTCGCTCCACTTCGCATGTTCGTTTCACTCATTTTCACTCCGCACTAATCACCTCACTCGCTAGACTTCCGTCCACTCACCAATCGAAGTACGGCATCGCGGCCGCTACATCCATCTCGCCTTGAGAAGCGGTGATTGCGACCCGCATAGTTTACGTTAGTATAATTGGTCGTAAGACCACCAACCAAAGCCCCTTCTTTTTCTGTTTATTTCAATTAACTCTCATAACAATAGTTTTAGAGTCTAAATCGTTCGACGCTAATTGCATTCCTCAAGAGACCGACATCCGGGGATTTATTCCCAACTTTATTACTTGTGCGACCGGTACGCTTGCCGTATTTTACGCACATCAAGTACACGTCCGCACCCCTTTGCGAAGAGCTACAAGAAGATCTAGGTCGGTGGGTCCCTCAGCATCCAGAGCATCCGTGGAAGAGAGAGCTGGCTCGGGAGTAGAGAGCGATGGTGGCGGAGATGAGGGAGAAGGTGGCGGAGAAGAGGGAGAGAGAGGAGGAGGGAGAGGAGTGGGGGTTGAGATCTCAGTAGGAGGCGAGGGAACGAAGGGACAAACAGGAGGTTCAGAAGCTGGGGGGAGAGGAGAGGAGTCATCCGAGAAGTAGGAGGCATTCACGAAGAATGTGACGTTAGTAGAGACGAACTACTTACGAAGAATGGGGTCAAAGCAATAATAGCCTTTTTGAGTGGTAGAGTACCCCAGAAAGACACATTTGGTGGAGCGAGGGGAGAGATTATCACGGGTGGCAGATGGGGCATGCATAAAGGCAGTGCACCCAAAGATTCGGAGAGGGAGAGGAAAAGGCTCCTTGCCCGGATACAGAATGGAGAATGGGGTTTTCCCGTGGAGAACCGTGGAGGGAATGCAATTGATGAGGTAGCAGGAAAGGAGAACAACATAGACCCAATAGGAGCGAGGAACATGCATCTGGGTCATCAAGGTACGAGCGACATCGAGGAGATGACAGTTTTTGCGTTCCGCCACCCCATTTTGCTGGGAGGTATAAACACAGCTAGTCTGATGAATAATGCCATGTTGCACACAGAAAGTGGTAAAATCCTGACTCAGATATTTTTTAGTATTGTCTAAGCGAAAAGTTTTAATACAAACATCAAACTGAGTTTTAATTAACTGATAAAAAGAGATCCATGCATCCAAAAGTTTAGAGCGATCTCATAAGAGATACACCCAAGTACATCTAGAAAAGTCATCAATAAAAGTAACAAAATAAGAACTACCCCGACAAATGGTGTGGGTAGGAGCAGGTCCCCAGACATTGGAGTGGACTAGATCAAACAGACAGGTAGAGCCCCTAGCTTGCTTCGGCAGGAAGGAGGAACGATGGTGCCCTCCAAGCTGACAAGCATCACAGTTGAGAGGAGTACTGGAAGGAGGGAGGTGGGGCAGAAGCTGATGTAGAAGTCGTGGAGGAGGATTACCGAGGCGGAGATGCCACTGGATAAGATCCGTATAAGAAGAAGAGAAGGCAGACAAGGCGAAAATGTTGTCGAGGAAGTAGAGGCCGCCGCTCTCAGTCCCAGTAGTAATCGTCCGTTGGGAGCTCGGATCCTGAAAAGAACAAGAAGTTGGAGTAAACGTCACAGAGAACTGAAGCTGCTTGCATAAAGAGGTAACCAATAATAAGTTGCACGAAAATTTGGGCACATAGAGAGTGTCCGCTAGGCAAAGGGACGGAGTAACATGAACCACTCCCGACCCATGAACCGGGGAGGGAGAACCGTCTGTAACGAGGACAGGAGGCAACCGATCATGCTGTTCGAGGAGAGAGAAGCACTGAGGATTGCCCATCATGTGATTAGTCGCACCAGAGTCAATAAGCCATTGACCTTGAGTCACCACGTGGGCACTACCTGATGATGTGACCATGGAGGCAGACGACTTGGAAGTAGAGGCGAAAGAGTCACCCGAGGGGTGAAGATGGGGATGCTTCATCCAGCAGCGATCCACCGTGTGGCCAGTGCATCCACAGTGAGAGAAAAGGTAGCGGGAATGAGCATGTCCGCTAGACTGGTGACTGCGGATACCAGAGCCACTCCGCTGAGTTTGGTGAGCATAGTTGTCCGGTGGAGAAGGAGCGGGCAGAATCGGGCGCTGAAGAAGGGAGGTGACAACGACAATGCAGGCAGCGGTGGAATTTAAGGTAGGAGATTCCGCCTCACCCAGAATTTGTTGGCAGATCATATCATAAGTATTAGGAAGCCGGAGAAGGTAACACACAATAAGAATCTCCTGGAAGTGCTTGTGTTGTTGAGCCAAATCCACAAAAAAGGGGCGAGTTTAAAGAATCTCAGCCTCAAGAGCCTGAACCTTTTGGTAGGCAGCAGGAGGAGATAAGGTAGGATGAGCAAAAAGATCCGCATACAACGTATAGATGCGGGACGTCTGAGCCCCCTTTGAGTACAGAGCGGCAAGATGAAGCAAGGCGGCCTTTACCGTCTCATCATGATGGATGACGGGAAGGCATTCATCGGAGAGGCTGTTAGCAAGCCAAGTATGCACAAGCACATCACTCGCATCCCAGTCATTAAAGAGAGGTGAAGTGGTGGGAGGAGGGTCATCAAATAGATGGTGGCATTTGCATTGCAAGCGAAGGAGAAAGGTGAAGGAGACGCTCCAATCCGGGTTGTTGGAGCCGACAAGTTTTGAAACGGTGCCAAGGTTCCCGGAAGGAGTAGGAGGAGGTGGCGGAGCCGAATTGGCGACAGGAGTGGTGGCAGTAGAAGCATCAGAAAGAGCCATTGGAGAAAACAACAGGAAGCCGTGCGGTTAGGAAGCAAACCGTGCAATTAGGAAACAAGCCGCGCGAACAGGGAGAGATCGCAGCGGTTAGGAGAAAGAGATCTGCGGGGGTCACGATGATAGACACCAGCGGCCAGGAAAGCCACGACCAAGCCGCAGAACCAAGCAGAGGGGAAGAAGTCGAGCGGCTAGAAAGCAGACCGCTCGAACAGAAGAAGCAGGAGAAGAGTTCACGGGAAGGCAAACAAGGCGAACAGGTCGCAACGATAGACTGCGACGACTAAAGATGAGGTTGCGGTGACTAAGCACAGGTCGCGGCGAGAAGAAAAAGGAACCAAAGAGGTCGCGCACACAAAGGGCAACGAAAAGGAGAGAAAGAGGCCGCGCGAACAGGGGGCAAGCAGGCAGAAGAAATAAGCCGCGAGGACAGGTCGCGAGAAGAAGAAGCAAGCCGTACGGATAGGTCGCGCGGTCAAAAAAGGCACACAGAATCAGGAAGAGTAGATCGAGCCCTCTGATACCATGTAAGAAATGAACAAGAACAAACCGGAAGTGGTATAACAGAAATTTTATTATCGGAAAAAGGTATCTATTACAAAGGTATGACCTCCCTTTTATAGAATGGAGGAGACAATAGAGAATACAAATTAGAGATATGGGACTAAAAATTTACAGGACTAAGCGACCTATAAAAAAAATAAGCTGCACAAGCCGCGCGGTTAGATGAGAAGGGCTAACCGCTCGGCTACCACCAAAGAGAGAGAGAAGCCGCTATGGTAGACCTCTAGACCGCTTGGTCTCCAAGCCGCCTGAGACAAACCACTAGAATGCTTTGACCCCAGATAGCAACAGCCTAGAACCCAAACCGTTGAAGGGAAACCGCCAGACCGCACGGTCATCAATCTGCCAAGAGCAGCCACCAGACCGCCCGGTAACTAACTCCAACAGATATCATGATGGGGGCCCACTATAGTCGGTATTCAGTACACCCGAGAGTTACGAAGATGACTACGGATCTGAAGAAGACTATGTACTGGCCAGACATGAAGAAGGATATAACCTACTTCATAACCCACTGCGAGACATGCCAGCTGGTGAAGGCAGAGTGCATAAACCTCGCAGGATTATTGCAACCACTCTCAGTTCCAGAGTGGAAATTCGAGGACATCGCGATGGACTTCATACATGGGTTTCCCCAATCACGGACAGGGAATGATTCGATTTGGGTAATTATCAATCGCTGACGAAGGTAGCCAGGTTTATCTCGATCAGGAAGGATGACTCGGTTGGTCTGCTGGTTCAGAAATTCGTGGAGCAGTTCGTCCGTTATCATGGCATACCCAAGTCGATTGTATTAGATCAGGATGGATGGTTTACGCCCAGGGAGTGGAGATCAGTGCAGAATTACTTGGGCACTCGACTGACATTCAGTACAACTTTTCATCCCCAGACCGACGGGCATACAGAATGCACCAATCAGACTTTGGAAGATCTACTGCGACTATACATTCTGGACTGTGGAGAGCCTTGGGAGAAGCTGTTGCCACTGATCGAGTTCTCATATAATAACAACTACCAGTCCAACATAGGGATGGCACCTTATGAGTCCCTATACGGACGAAGGTTTAGGACTCCGCTATCTTGGGTACAGGATGAGGATCCGAAGGTTTTGGGCTTCGAGTTTGTTGAGGACACCAAGGCTCAGGTGAGGCTGATACGGGACAGGATGTTAGAAGCACAGAGCAGATAGGCCAAGTATTATGATGCTCAACATCGTCAGGTGGAGTTTCAGGTGGGGGACAGGGTATACTTTAAGATCTGACCAATGCATGGAGTTTCACGGGTGCGTGGTCGGAAGAAGAAGCTCATCCCAAGGTATATGGGGCCTTTTAGGATCCTAGAGCGGATCGATCCCTTAGCATACAGGATGGAGCTACCACCGAAGCTGGCAGGTCTGCATGATGTGTTTCACATGTCCTCTCTTAGGAGGGCTCTACAATGCCCGGAGCAGCATATTACGACCACGGATGGGCCGGTAGCATTTGATCGGTCAGTTCACCTGGAACCGGTCCGGATTGACAACAAGGGGATACGAGTCTTGCACCGCAAGAAGGTTCCATTGGTCAAGGTCCTGTGGAGGAATCATGGGCGAGAGGAGCACACATGGGAGCCACAGGACTTGATGCGACAAAGGTACCCGGAGCTTTTCAGTCAGGTATTACTCACAACCTCTCGGGATGTTACAATTTACCTTCATACTTGAAACCCCGTAGGCCTAACTAGAATTTCGGGGACGAAATTTTTTGTTTATATATTGGGATTTGTAACATCCCTCAAACAACTAGACCCCCTAGGAGTGATTTTGTCATGACTAGGTTATGACAAAACCTTAGAAAGCCCAAGAGGATCGAGTGAACAAAGCCCAAGCTGAAAATCACCTTGGTCTGCAAGTAGTAGAATCCCAATTACAATCCTAGGCATGACCTTAGGGTTTTAACTTGGTTCCATGATCCCATCATGGTATCTCTAACCCTAAGGGAGGCCAATATGTTGCTAAGGACCATTTGGGGTCAACCAAAAGAGGCCAAGTTGACTCAAGTCTGAGAAGCGTCGAGTGAGTCAACAAGACTCGACGAGTAGATCAGGTATCTACTTAGACAGGTTTTTGGGCTTGGGTGTTGAGTGCGTGGAGTGCACTCAATTCCATGGGCTGATTGGCGTTGAGTGCGTTGAGTGCACTCAACGCCATCTTACTTAGAAAGAATTTTGAGTTCGGGCGTTGAGTGCGTTGAGTCCACTCAACGCCATGGGCTGAATGGCGTCGAGTGCGTTGAGTTCACTCGACGCCATCTTACTTGAAAAGAGTTTGGAGTTCGAGCGTTAAGTGCGCTGAGTCCACTCAATGCCATGGGCTGAATGGCGTTGAGTGCGTTGAGTGCACTTGACGCCATCTTACTTAGAAATAATTTGGAGTTCGGGCATTGAGTGCGCTGAGTCCACTCAACGCCATGGGCTGAAAGCCGTTGAGTGTGTTGAGTGCACTCAACGCCATCTTACTTAGAAAGAATTTGGAGTTCGGGCGTTGAGTGCGTTGAGTCCACTCAATGCCATAGGCTGAATGGCGTTGAGTGCGTTGAGTGCACTCAACGCCATCTTATTGAGAGGATTTTCTAGAATTATGGCATTGAGTGAGTTGATCTCACTCAACGCCATTGTCTGAATGGCGTTGAGTGAGTTGAGCTCACTCAACGCCATAGTCTGAATGGCGTCACTCAACGCCATTGTACTTAGAAAAATTTCTGGAATTATGGCGTTGAGTGAGTTGAGCTCACTCAACGCCATAGACTGAATGGCATTGAGTGAGCAAGAGTGAGCTGAGCTCACTCAACGCCATTGTACTTAGAGAATTTTCGGACTTGTTTTGCTGGTTTGGGGTCTTTTTGGGAACTGCGCCAAAATGGATGAGTTGGCCCGTTTCTTTCATTAAGACTTATTTAAACGGTCCAGTAGTAGGGTGCCACGTGGCAGACAGTTTAACCCAAATTCCTCTTTCATAGAGGAGAGAGAAAAAGCCCCAAAGCCATGGCCGAAATTCGGATTTCATGGCCATTAATGGCACTTGAATGCCGTGGCCTCATTCGCCTCCCCCTTTTATAGCTGGATTCAACTCCTCTGGGGAAGAGGAGTTTCCAGCCATTTCCCGGTTGGATTGAGCCCACATTCATTCTCCTCCTCCATGGCCGAAAAAGCTCTTAAAGGGGCATTAATGGCCACCACCAGCTAGACCCCTCCCCTCCCCCATTTTATCATTTTAAAAGACTCACTGAACTTACAGGAGCGGTTTCCACACAAAACCTAAAGGAGCCGAAGGACTTTGCTGTGCAGTTGCGGAAATCGAGCGGCGCCACAACCGACCATGGCATCCCGACGATCGACACGTATCTAGGCCGCAAGCAAGGTCCTCCCCTTCCTCTTTCCTTATGGGTAGATTGTAGGAATTGTTAGGGCTAAGGAACGGGCTCAATTGAGCCCGATCGGGTGATGAAAATCACTGGTTTTTCTGTGGAAAATAAAGGGCGGTCGGGTTCGCCGGAAACCGCCCCTCTGGCGGCCGTGCCGCCGCCCGGCGATAGCCCCCACCTCAACAGAGGTGGTGGTAGCGGTGGTTGGCCAGGGAGGTGGACGGGTGGTCGATAAAATGTCTTGGAATAAGCTCTAGGTTCGGCCAATCACGGACCCTCAGCTGGAGGAAGAAGACGATCCAGCAACCGTCGGATTATTTAAATCTTTTTCTTTTAAAATGAATTTTCTGTATTATGATAATAGTCACTTTAGAAAATTAATGAAAAATACTTAGAGGCTCTATATGAGGAAATAGTCAACATATCATTTGTATCCCTATGGGTCTACTTTATTTTAAAATTGATTTGGGACAATTTGGTCAACTTGTTTGACCAGGGCACCCATTTTTGTGGGGATCTATACCAAGAGCTAGACAGGAATAAAAATGAGTGCCCCCACTTCATCCCTTGTCCAAATGACTTGAAATTTGGACAGGGCGTCACCCTTATCTATATATAGGTCCTGTTCAAAAATGAAATTTTTTGGGATAATCGTACTATAGTTTTTGTGATTATTTAATAAACCATGATTAAATTAATTAAGGGACCAATGACCTCCAAACTCTCCCAAAGTTTGGTGATTAGTCCATGGGGTAATCATAAGGCTCTGTATAAATTTTCATCTCAATTGGAGATGATTTAGATTGGAGGCAAGCAAACCCTAAGTTGGCTCAATAAGAGTATTTAGGTCAAAAGTGCACTTGAGGTTTGAGTGGTCAAATCACCTTAACAGAGGTTGGGATTTGGGCCACTAGTTTGGCATTACATATAACACCCTCATATGGGATATGGGGTGATTTGGGATTGAATTTCCCTAGGACCCAAGTTCAAACCTATGTTGGGCTTTGGGGGTTTGAGAAGGGCATGTGGTCAAAAGACCTTGAAATGATTTGAAATTTGGTGGAGATGACTCTAGGGTAGTTAGAGTACTCTGGTAGAATCTTATTGGATTTAGTGAGGGTTACACCTCTCAAAACCCTAACCCTAGTTTAGGGCACAAACCTTGTAGTGATAAAATAGGTTATTAAAACTCATTGAACAATGATGAAACTTGGGTAGTGTGGTCATAGGGTTAGTATGAATCTCTAGAAATTTAATTGAGAATTTTGGAACATTAATCTTAGTACTTCCTTTGTAATGCATGATTTAACCCTACTTAATTATTTTGATATTATGAACTCACTATCTATTGGAAAGTCATGAAAGTTTTGAAGAGGGAGTTTTGGGCCATTATTTTAATGTATGAATTTTATTAGAATTTTTAGATACATAATTATAGTACCTACTTCACAAGCTCATAAATTTGGAAACTTGTTAAATAATTCATTTCAGAGCTAATTTCTTGTTGAAAAATTATGAAACTAGATCAGTGGTGTTTAGAGGTTATTATATTTACACTTGATTTTTATCAGTATTTTTTGAAGTATATTTATAGTACCTGCTTTATTAATTGATATAAGATGGAATACAATTAAAATTTTGATTAGACATCTAGAACTTGCTGAAAAATTTAGAAACTTTGTCAAGATGTTTTTAGGGCATAATTTGTCATACTTGAATTTTATTATAATTTTTGGAAGCTTATTTGTAATACTTTTTCCTTTAACGATAAATCTGTGATTATATTCCAAAAATTAGGATCAATAGTTTAAACCTTGCAAAAATTTGAGAGATTTTAATATACTATTAGATTACTGCTTAGTATTTATGATAATTTTGTGGAAGCTTATACATACATGAAAAAGGTACTTCATGTTCAAAATCCCCATGTTTTAGTGTTGGAAGAAATTAATTAAATATAAATTAAATTAGGAAAATTATAAATTCCTCATTCTAGGCTAGGCATGACATTATAGACCTTCAATAAATTTTAAAGGAATTTTGGAAGATAATTTGGAGTACCTCCCTTTGTATATATCATATAGCTTAGGATGGTCTGCGTTTAGTTAAAAATGCTGAAAATATATTAAGGTGCATGATGAACTTAGACGTTTTGGATATTGGGATAATGGTTTGGAAATGTATATGCATGCATCCTCAGTAGTCAAGATGAGGATAGGTTGGTAGGTTGACTAGTGTTCAGAGGTGCTTGGGGGCGACAAAAGATCGTCTTTCCCGAGGAGAGGAAGAGTCTTAATGCACTAGGTTAGATCCAAGGTAACATAAAAAGGGATCGGGAATCGGGTATTAACCAATAACAATAAATGCCTTGCGAAAGGGAGCTTTGGGCTTCAGCCCATCGTAGTTCCTAGTGCCCTTTGAGATCCCTTCACGGGGTATGCCGAGGGTAGTCCTGGGCTAACCTAAACAGTAAGAATAATAAACTTCAAGAGCAACTAGTATGATTAGGGGTTCACTTTCACTCACCACGATGTCTCGGGATGTTAGGTTGGTTCACACGGGCTGTAGGCCTGGGGAATTTTGGTGATGGGCTGGTTGGCCCGGCGAGCTTAGGCTCGATTGTTGATTGTGACGGACGGGGTAATTCGGGGAGCTTAGGCTCGGTCGATAATTATGACGGACGGGATGGCCCGAAGAGCTTTTGCTCGATGAATGATATATTAAGGTTGCATGTGCATAATGTATAAGGTGGTGGATCTTCGGTATTGGAGGGTCGATGCACCGACGCAAATACGTCGACTCTGCAAGTGTGGTTTAGCACTTCGCCATAAAAGTCCGATGCGCTAGTCGGCAAGAGTACGCAGGCGCTCCGCTTTGTGCACCAACATTGAGGCGTACGATAGGTCTAACTATTAGTGCAATTACCAGTTTAGAGGTGGGCGAGACACAACCCACCACTTTTGTTTGCCACTACGGAGGTATCCTGGGAAGTTCGGCTCTAGAAAGGGGGAACTAAAGGTCTGTGTACACAGAGTCGAGTGGGTGTGTTGCATTTGCATGTTCGCATCATGACATAATTGCATGTCATAGCATAACCATTGCATATAACCCTGACACCTATTGTATAAAGTGGTATGGACACGCTTTATACAATAGGCCCTGTAAAATGACCTCTTGGTTTATAAGTTCGCGCGACCGTGCTTATAAGTTAAGGTTTGTATTTAGAAAATATATATATGCTTGCTAGAAAAATGACACCCTATCGTATAAATTGGTATGTGACTTTTTTTACGATAGGAGCCATGCAAAAGATCCCTGGCTTATGTGCTTTCATATAAGCTAAGGTTACTTATTTCTTGAGTAGCTATTCTTACCTTTGTTATTGCTATATTTATACATGCTCATCAAACTGCTAGTCTAGTTCCATCATCACCTGTTTTTGCTATTCTCCACTATCATGTCCTCTCCTTTCTTCCTCCCCGCTCGGTGCCTAGGAGCCATGGGAGAAGGGGCAGGGGATAATAGGGCTTAGTCTTTTAGACTAACGGTTTTCGAACCACATCATTTTAGGGGACCGTGGAGCCCAGCATGGAGGAGCAGCCCTAGAGGTCGGTACGCTTGGAGATGGGGCAGTCTAGTACCAGAGTTCAGATTACTGGGACTGTGAGTCCAGATCTATAGTAGTAGTTTATAGTTTTGCTTCCGCTATGAGTGATATTTATAGTTAGGATTTTGATGTACCGGGCACGCGCCCTAACTTCTATACTTTGTTATATCTTTGGACACTCCCTTTGTGGAGAATATTTACTATATATGCGATGTTTGTGTACATGCCCATTTATTATTTTGCTACTGTTGTGATCGAATCGGCCGGCAGGATCGGCGTTTTGTAGTGGCGACCTTCCCGGGTGTGAAGGTGTCACCGCAAAGCGGTGGTTTTGGGCCTAAGACCCCGATGTTGAAAAAGAAAAAAAAAGGGGGTCATACAAGTGGTATCAGATGTTATTGCTACTGTACTCCACAAATATGCTTTTGAATCCATTTTTAGAAAATTTAGTAAGATATAATTTGCCATTATTCAATATATAACATTTGCTACCAAAGATTTTAAAGTGCGCCAATGTTGGTTTTCTAGCTTTCATTAGTTCATAAGGAGTTTTGTTGTGATTCTTGTTTATTAGAGCTCTATTTTGTTCATTGAAAGCCGTGTTAACTGCTTCGGCCTAAAAATCCTCCAGTAGTGAAGAGTCACTCTGCATGGTCATACCAGTTTCTATAAGTGTTCTATTCTTTCTCTCAGTAACTCCATTTTACTATAGAGTTCTAGGAGAGAAAAACTCTTAAAAGATACCTAATTCTTTGCAGAATTATGTCATATCTCTAAATTGAAATTCTATACCATTGTCACGCCTGATTTTGACCACAAAACAACCCATTTCAGTCTGAATTTACTTGGCAAAATACATAGTCTAATATATCTAACTTTCTTTTCAGAATGAACACCCGCGAAAATCTATAGTAGTCATCAAACAATCACATAGGTGTATAACTTCCCTCCTAGAATATGAATTGGCATGTGACCAAATAGGTCTATATACAAAAGGTATATGCTTCTAGCTGAAGGTTTAGGACCAATGCTCTTAAAGGAAGTTTTTTTTGCTTTCCCATTAGACATGCATGACAAGGGCCATCCTAAATGCACTTCCATTTGGGTCCATCTCTCACTAAATTTTTATTAGTAGTTTATTTATAGTCTTATAGTTTATGTGAGCTAGTCTCTTGTGCTATTGGACATAAAGTGATGCTCTCTAATTTGTCACTAAACATATGGGTGTGGAAGAATCCAAACATTAAATTTGAGCAATATATGTGTGAGTCATGGGATGTCACTAAACACCCGGAGGGGTGGTGAATAGGTGATTTGATTTTTTAAAGTTATATACAAAATTTAGAACTATGGCATAGAGATAATCACAACACACATAGATTTTATATTAATTCCCCGATTTGGGTATGTCTAATTTCCCCATATGCTAATCTAGTAGGGTGCTAGCTTCAACAAGCTTTTTCAATCTCAGATCTATAGATCTTATAACTCGGATCTAAGCTCCTACCTTAGATATCACGTCTCCTACAACTCAGATTCACAGTAAGGAATCCTATGTTGGAAGCACTGGCTGACTTCCTATCCTTAGGCCACTATCGACCCAACAACTCAGATTCCCTTCAAGGAATCTTACCTTAAATTATATCCAAAACCCTATAGCTCAGGCTACACAGGATGCTACAACTCAGATTCCTTGCAAGGAATCGTACATCTCAGATCTCGACGAGATGCTACAGAGAAAAAGGTTTACAAAAAACAAAACTTATTTAGACTCAAGAATTGTGCATAAATGCTCTGAGTCTTTGTTGAAGTTGATGTTGAAAAGCTTCCTCTAGGATCATTGTGCAGAGATTGACTAAAATCTTCAATTTGAATGTTTTTCTCTATACAAAGATCCTTCTTCTTTTACTGTTAGAGATTTGACTTTTGGATCACAACAACTTGAATCGACATGCTTTTTTTTGGAGAAGAGAAGAGATTGTCTGTATTTAATTATCTTCTCCAAATACTTGTGCATCTATTTTTATTGTAGTAGATGGTGTAAAAGCTCTTTCTATAAGTTGAATTTCAGTTCCTGCTTTTTAAATTTCTTTTGTTTCAACAATCTCTGTATCCATTTTCATAATAAATCAATTAACGGTTGAATCCTTGTCATGCTTTGTATGTCAGATATCCATATACTTGAAGCGCAGATTTGATTTGACCTTTCTGCGACGATATTAATGGGAAAACAACAAATCGATGCGTGATTTGAATTCCCACCTTTTTTAATAATTTGGCATGACAGTCTTGATTCAGGCGAATTCTTTTCATCAGGTCGATTTGCTTCTTTCCAGTCAAATTCATCATTTTAGGTCAAATTCTGTCTTTCAAATCGAACTGCTTCTTTCAAGTTGAATTATGCCTTTAAGTCGAACTGCTTATTCATAAGTCTTCTACCCGAATCTGCTTGATTCAGTTTATTCTTCCAGTTGAATTTGGACTTAGCACAATAATTTCTCAGCAGGTGAAATCTTTAAGATATATTCAGTCGAATCAAATTGAAGATTCTAGATGAATATTTATGATCCAATTGAATCGCCTTGATACTTTTGCATGATTTCATGATTCGACTGAATCTTACTATCTCTTTTAAGCTAAGTTCTTCACCCCAAATAGCCTTGATGCTATGGCTTGATCACTGCCCGATTTCGTACTTTAGCTAGTTTTTACTTTCAAGTGACTTTAGTATGGATGGTTTTAATTCATAAGGTTGAATTTATACTTAGTCAAAACCTTTTTCTTCCTAAAGATTACTTACTCTTTCGTCTTGATACTCGTTTATGTTTGATATGAATATTCACTAGTTTGACTAGATATCTGGTCAAATATATACTTAAGCAAATTCTGCATAGGTAGAAATTCGCTCAAAATATTTGCTCCTTTGACCAAACCCACTATCCATTTGACTGAGTAACCGGTCAAATTATACTTTGTGGAATTATTGTCTTTCAGATGACTGCTTGTCTTTTCTGGATATT
This sequence comes from Platanthera zijinensis, assembly GCA_039513925.1. Classification (NCBI taxonomy): domain Eukaryota; kingdom Viridiplantae; phylum Streptophyta; class Magnoliopsida; order Asparagales; family Orchidaceae; genus Platanthera; species Platanthera zijinensis. The sequence continues at coordinate 43,921,415 of CM077086.1, read as the reverse complement.
CGACCAGACCGTTTGGTCGAATCAATGGATATTTGACCAGACCATCTAGTTGAATTTATACTTAGTAGTTTTTGCTTCTTTTATTTAATTCCTTTCTTTACCCACACTTCCAAATTGTGCTGCTTGATCCTCTTCAAGGTGAGTGCCAAGTCCCTCATAGTTTAGAACTTAGGTCAACATGGTGTCCTATACAATGAGATATTATATTGGCAAGACTATGTCTAATGACACTAAGTCTAGCTCTATGCCGAGCTTGAGCATATATATACCTGTCTTCACAACATAATGTGATCATCTATATTGTGTGGACTTCTTCAAATTAGGAACATTATGGGCACTATTTCCAACAATCTCCCCCTATTTGAATATGTTAGAACCTTAAATATAGATGATCCACACATCAACAAAATAAATAGACTGGATATAGGTAAGGATGATAAGATCAACAGATATACATAGCTGTTGAAGGTTTTACCAAAAGTTGTGATATTTCAAAAGTACAAAAACAAAAAGTATTTTACCAGATAAGGCTTCTCTTCTCCTTGCATTTTCTAACAAACATCACTTTTGTCTTTTTATTTCTTTCTCCCTCATCCAATTGTGTGTCCATTCTTTTTTTCTTGGAGTCTTCTTCCTTGATTCGAATAATGATGGAGGCTCCACCTATAGGTCCAATTTGTGCTACACCTCCTCCTACTATTCTTAATTAATGTGTCAACTTGGGGATAGAAATCTCCCCTTTTATACCATCTTTAAATAGGCTATTCATGCATTTCTTGCAGAGGTCAGTCTGGTGTATGAGAGTTTTTATGCAGAGGTCTTATCCTCTGATAAACCTGTGTAGGATTTGCGTTTTCTAACAAACATCACTTTTGTCTTTTTCTTTCTTTTTCCCTCTTCCAATTATGAGTCCATTCTTTGTGCATTTTCTAACAAACATTACTTTTGTCTTTTTCTTTCTTTCTCCCTCTTCCAATTGTGAGTTCATTCTTTATTTCCTGGAGTCTTCTTCCTTAATTCGAAGAATGACAAAGGCTCCACCTGTAGGTCCAATTGGTGCTACATCTCCTCCTATTATTCTTAGTTGATGTGTCAGCCTGGGGATAGAACTCTCCCCTTTTCTACCATCTTTAAATAGGCTATTCATGTATTCCTTGCAGAGGTCAGTCTGGTTTGTGAGAGTTTTTATGCAGTGGTCTTGTCCTCCAACAAACCTATGTAGGATTTGATCCTGACATATTGCAATTTGTCTCTGAATCTAATATGCAGGGTTGAATAGTTGATGTCTAAATGGTGGGGAATGAGTGGTGTCATCCAGTTTCAAGTGTAGATTGCACATTCGGTTAGCACTATGTTTCAGCTCTCCTATTAGTTGATCCTTCATTACTCCCTCAATTTTTGCCAAGAGGCTATCATGTATAGCTTATACTACCTTATCCAAGTATGCTTTAAGGGCTACCCTTTTCCAATTGAGTACCATTCTTAAGTGATCCACTTTAGAGTCAGTATTTAAAGTAGTCACCTGACCAATATTCTCCCCCTGAGTTGAAGCTATGCTTGACAATTTTCTCAAAAATCTAGGGATTTGTATTTGTGATTGTGGATTCATGAGACCAGTGGAAGAGAGCAGGAGAAGAGTTTACCAAACATTGCTTTGTATTTATAATAAGATATGAAGAAAAAATCCTTTTATCAGGGAATGCAAAACATGCTATACCTATTTTTTGCATCTGAATTGTTTGTTTATGTTGATAGGATGATAAACAATGAATATCTTTCTTTGCCTAAAATATCCTCAACTGGCAAGACCTTCAATAAGTTTAGCATTGTAGATTAGATGCCTGGCATGACTCTCATGCATCGATCCATATAATTGAATTGTGAGGCCATAACGGTGCTGATACTAACAATTCTTTAAGCAATGAGCATGTTAAGGGGCTTCCCCTTAGCTTAATCTTAGGTTTTTATTACCTCTTTGAATGCCTATGGGAATTTCGATCAGCTTCTCCCCAATTGGGAAGAGCTCGATTTGATTACTTAATTTTACTTCTAGGTAAAATTTGATTGTCCAGCATAGCCCCCCGTCTTCCTAATGTTCGAATGCTTTATTTTCTATTAGACAGTGTTGGGACATATCTATTCCTAGTCACACTTTTGTCCAATTAGCCATATAGACATTTAATTGGCTTTTGGACTTATCTCTAACAAATAAATTAATTTACCTTAGGAACTAAATTGATCTTGGGTCCTAGGTTCATGTTAGCTTGAGGATTAGGTCTATAAAAGTGAGGAATATCGGTAGAAATAGCCTTCTTTGCACGAGGAACTGTGGGATTATACTAATAATCTAAGGCAAAGTGGCCAACTTTACCACAACACCAACACTCATATTTATTATATCTGCTCATCAGTCCATTTTGAGGTGGGGTGAGTGCAAGCCCATGCTCAGAGGAGAAGGCTTTAACATTATGTGCATGATGGTGAAATATTTATTCTCAACACTATCAAATCAAGGCTTTGCCAGAAGGAAGAAATATTCTCATTCATTAGAGAATTATTCCTTATTCAAAATCTTCCTTAGACAAAAAATTATAGCCGTTTGAGAATTCTATATTCAAATTCTTGCATGGGATTGAATAGCCATTGAAGATTTCCTTACCAGTCATCAAGACTTCTGCCGACCAAATCCACTATAAATAGGGGACTTAAATGGTTGTAATAATACAAGTGTTATAAAGACTTTTACACGACAACTCTTCTAAGTTTTCGGTGCAAGTTCTTTGTAATGATCAAGCAATAAAGTTGATTTTAATCTTCATTTATTACAAGCAATAGAAAGATATTCTTCCAAGTATAAGCTTTGCAACATTTCTTTAAAATAATTCTTCTCTCTGTCAAGGTGTTCCTAATCAAGACATCAACCTTTTCAAGCTAAGTTATTCAAGTGGTGATCAAGGAAAGAAAATGAAAAAAAGCATGCATAATGCTTCTTATTGAAGAATCCAGCCTTGTATGATTAAGTCAAACTCTTATAACTATTTTCATTTGTAGGATCTTTTAGATTTGAGCTATAGAGCTTATTTGACCTGAGTTGTAGGGTTTATTTAGCCTGAGTTGTAGGGATGGTTTGGCCTGAGTTGTAGGACTGTGTTAAGGTTGAGCTGTAAGGCTTGTCTAGCCTGAGTTGTAGGATCTGTGAAAGATCTGAGCTATAGGATCTTATGATAAGAGATCTGAGTGGTAGGACTTATGTTGAAGGTCCGAGGTAGGTGTCTTGTGTTCCTGAGTTGTAAGATCTAAGGATCTAAGAATGATTGGAGAAGTTTGGCCTAATCTAGCTCTCTACTAGATAAGTGAAGGGGGGAAGTGTTTGTACCCATAATTATGGAACCACTATAAATCTTTGTTTCATGTGGTTTGTTTGGGCTGGTTTATTTTAATACGGTGCTAAAACAAGAAAACTATATGAAAGATTAAAATAAGACAAACACCTATTCACCCCTCCTCTAAGTGAGTAGTAACCCTTAACTTTCAAGTGGCATCAAAGGCCATGGTGGCAAGCATGAGACATTCTATATCTAAGGAATCATCTGGATACTTCTTATAAGCATCTTTATCTACTCGATAGGTATATCTGAGTTGCTCTTTTGGGGTATCTTCCTCTAAGATATAGAGCTGACACTCTTATTTAAGGAAAATCCTCAAGTTTTTATACCGGGCTATGAAGTTAGTCCCATTAAGCTTGTCTTTCGCAAGGATAACTCAAAGGTAAAATGTGTAATGTGAATTAATAGACATGAAAATTTTGCAAGAATTATGCAAAAGTAATTAGTACTATAATTCAAAATATATTTTATTTAATAAAGAATTTTATTAAATACTCCTACTATTTTCTTCGAATGATTAACTCTTAATATAAATTTTGAAAGTTTATGCGAGCTACTCTTTAGTGGACAATATCTGTATTTCACCCTCATCATAAGTCAGCTTTGTCTGATCACACATTATGTGGTTATTTAGGTAAGCAACTTTTGCCAATTGCATCATTATACAACTCTTATATTGCTCATGAATAACTATTATTCGAATCCATCTTATAATGTATGCAAACCTTATACCTCTACACACTCAACTATTGAGGTCACCTAGTTAAGTTAGACACGATATTGATAGTGGGATATCATAATTATCCACTTGCCCCTTCTCTAAGATAGATTGATGCCCCTTGCTTTAGAAAACAAACACTTCATCAATCAAGATAGGAAGAGTGTCATCTATCAAAAGGCCTTCATATACTTAATATAAAATTTAAGGGATTTTTCATGACCTGTGTTTATAATTTAATCATGATTAACATTTATTAAACATATTTAAACAAAATCATGAAAAATATTATAACATTCACATTGATGATACATTCCACATAAACATATATACCATAACAAAATATAATGCGCTCCTTACAAGGTTCCAAGGGGATGTGCCTCTGACAGAGTCTTAGGTTCTGTAATTTCCTATAAAAACTATCAATTATTGATATTTTTGGAATAAATTTGAACATTTAGAATAATCCTAAATCTTCAAATTTTCACACACTTATATCATACACATTCATCTCTCCTTCGATAGTAGACAAGCTTATCTATCTATGCTTTAATATTTACAAACTATAAAGAGATAGACAGTTACTACAAAAGAGAGAAATCTTTGAAAAATTGGTAATCGCCAACCTCCCTTTGATACTACAATTGGGTTTCATTTAGGCATCACATGCACAACACAATATTTTATTGAAACATTAAAGGTGATCTTATGAAAACCAGAGGATTAAGAATTGAGTTCATATTGAAGGTTATGGGATGTATATTCACCTAGAGGGGGTGAATAGTTGATGTCATTTTTTTTATCAATTTTAAATGGAATAATTAAAGTAAGAGTGACAAGCATATAATCACAAAACGTCAACTACACAAACACAAAAAACAATAGTTGTTCATTGAGTTGGGTACGTCTACTTCCCCCTCTACCTGTCTAACAATAATCTAGCCTCGACAAACTCCAACCAAAACTTAGATCCGTAGAGCCTATAACTCAGAGACAAAGTCTCCTACCACATAAGAACTAACTTGACTCCTACCTTAGATCCCCTAGCTCAGGATTCTATAACTCAAATTTCATACTGGAATCCTACACTCAAATTCCACACAGAAATTTTACATCTCAGAGACAAAGTATCCTACATCAGAGGAATTGGCTGGCCCCTACCTCAGGTCAATAGGACCACACACTCAGATCATAGAGAAGTCCTACAGATGAATAAGTTTTATTACAAAAACTTTCTTTTGACTCAAAAAATAATATCTTGACTAATAATATCTTGCCCTTTACTTCCGTAATGAATAATGTTTTTTCTATATTTTTGCTTGAAAGTTTATTTTCAATGAGAAAGTTAAATAATGTCTCATACTAAGCTCTGAGTGCTTGTTTCAAGCCATATAAGGCTTTTCTTAAAAAATATACATGATCAAAAAAAGTAGGAACAATAAAAACTTATGGCTTCTCTTCAAAAACTTCCTCCTTAAGATGTCCATTTAGAAATGCAGACTACACATCCATTTGATAAACTTTAAACACTTTTTGAGCTGCATTGGCTAAGAATAGTCTAACAGCCTCCAGTCTAGCAAATGTTGTAAAGGTTTAGTCAAAATTTATTCCATCTTCTTATCTATATCCTTTTGCCACCAGCCATGCTTTATTATTGGTGATTACCTCTTGCGCATCCTTTTTGTTCATATAGACCCACTTAGTTCCAATTATGTTCTGATATTGGGATTTAGAAACTAGCGTGCATATTTTGTATCTCATGAACTAATTGAGTTCTTCTTATATTTCTCCAATCTAAGAAGGATCAACATTTGCCTTTTCAAATTTCTTTATCTTAATCCGTGATAGGAAACTGAGGTGTAGTGATTCACTTAGAGTTATCCTCCTAATTTTCAAACCCTGAATATGGTTCCCAATAATCAGATATGAGGGATGGTATTTTAGATGTCTTACGACGGTTAGCATCCTCTTTTAGTTTCTAGTTCTTCAATTTCAGCATGTTGATCTACTGTAGTCAAGTTTGGTGGTTTTTGATCTACTACAACTTGTTCTGTAGCTTCTTCTTGACTCTAAATGTTACCTTTAGTAATTACATTTGGTGAAGTGGGTTCTGTAGCTGCAGCATTCTCACCAATGGTTAGATCTTTTAGCATTAAGTTTAAACCTGCAATATTAGAGGAATGAGGCAAGCTCTTATGTATTAAGCTTTTCTAATCAAATACAACATTTATTGATTCCTCCACACATTTTTTTTCTTATTATAGATTTTGTATGCTTTGTTATGGCAACTATTCTCCACAAATATGCTTTTGAAGCCATTTTCAACAAATTTAGTAAGATATAATTTGCCATTATTCAATATATAGCATTTGCTCCAAAATTTTTTAAAGTATGCCAGTGTGGTTTTCTGGCTTTCATTAGTTCATAGGGAGTTTTGTTGTGATTCTTGTTGATTATAGCTCTATTTTGTACATTGAAAGCCGTGTTAACTGCTTCGACCTAAAAATACTCCTATAGTGAAGAGTCACTATGCATGGTCATACTAGTCTCTATAAGTATTCTTTTTTTCTCTCAGTAACTCCATTTTACTGTAGAGTTCTAGGAGAGAAAAACTCTTAAGAGATTCCTAGTTCTTTGTCGAATTTTGTCATATCGTTAAATTTAAATTCTGTACCATGGTCACGTCTGATTTTGACCACAAAATAACCTATTTCAGTCTGAATTTACTAGGCAAAATACATAGTCTAATATATCTAACTTTCTTTTCAGAAAGAACACCTGTGCAAATCTATAGTGGTCATCAACAATCACATATTTGTATAAATTCACTCCTAGATATGAATTGGCATGGGACCAAATAGGTCTATATACAAAAGGTATAGGCTTCTAGCTGAAGCTTTAGGACCAATGCTCTTAAAGTAAGATTTTTGTGCTTGCCTATTAGACATGCATGATAAGGGCCATCTTAAATACATTTCCATTTGGGTCCATCTCTTACTAATTTTTTATTAGTTGTTTATTTATAATCTTATATATAGTTTATGTGAGCTAGTCTCTTGTGCCATTACACAGAGTGATGTTGTCTACTTTGTCACTAAACATATGGGTGTGGAAGAATCCGAACATAAAAATTTGAGCAATATATGTGTGAGTCATGGGATGTCACTAAACACCCAGAGGGGTGGTGAATAGGTGATTTCATTTTTAAAGTTATATGCAAAATTGAAAACTATGACATAGATACAATCACAACACACATAGATTTTATAGTGATTCCCCGATTTGGGTATGTCTAATTTCCCCCTATGCCAATCTAGTAGGGTGCTAGCTTCAACAAGCTTTTTCAATCTCAGATTTGTAGATTGTATAACTCGTATCTAAGCTCCTACTATAGAGATCACATCTCCTATAACTAAGATTCCCCGCAAGGAATCCTACCTCAGAAGCACTGGTTGGCTTCCTATCCTCAGGACGCTATCAAACCAATAACTCTGTTGGATCGTGTGGCGCCTTTAGAGGGGGGGGATGAATAAGGGTTAATTATTTTTTAACGAAACAAAGTTTACTTTATGAACAAAAATAATGAAATTAAGGAATAGAAACTAATTTTTCGTAAGCAAACTTGAACATACTGGAATATATAAAAACAAAAACAAAAACAATTTATTTCAAATGTGCTAAAAGTGAATATAAAGTATTCATATAGAGCTAGATACAAAGGCTTATGAAAAATACAATTTACTTTTGGTTTTGCCTGTCCTTCTACCAAGAATCGGCAGGCTAAAGCATATCTCTCCCTAAATCTTGCTACTGGCCTCCCCTAGATCTACCATGATCTAAACGCTGCGCACAAGGCAACAATTTCTCCCTAAGCCACGCAAGGACTTGGACACCACACATAAGGTGGCGATTTTTCCCTAAGCCATACAAGGACTTAGATGCCACGCACAAGGCGGCGATTTCCCCTAAGCAAAACAAGGACTTAGACGCCACGCATAAGGCGATAATTTCCTCTCTCGATTACAATTGGATTAGAATAGGAATAAGAACAAAACAAGCTGAAAACTTCGAATTAAAACTCCCTTCAAACAATGCACTGAAGATGACGACGAATCCTAGCCAGGGTTGCTTTGAATGTTACATACGTGCCATCGTTCTTTTGCGCTTTGGCCTTCTTGAGAGTATGGAGTGAATCTGGAATCTGGAGCTCTATGGTTTGTCTAAATAGGAAGGTGCACTCCAGGTAATGAAATTCGTGATCCCCACAAAAATGAACTGGCTTTTATACTTTGGCGATATCGCCTAAAGACAGTGGGTATCGCTACCTGGCGATATCGGTAACTGCTGCCACATGTCCCACGAACTCTTCATTTTTCGCATCGCAGATCCGTCAATCATCAAACGTGGACTATTGTCTGGCGACACTGAGTATCACCACCAGGAGATATCGATAATGGCTGCCATGTGTCCCACAAACTCCTGATTTTTGCATTGCAGATTCGTCGATCACGAACGTGGATTCGTCGATCACGAACGTGGATTCGTCGATCGCGAACATGGATTCGTTGATCGCAGATTCGTTGATCGTCACTGTTGCCTGTAGATGATACCCAATATCACCTAGCGATAGCTCCTGAGCTCATCTGTTCTGACACAAAACAACATCCAAATGCCATTTGAGTTAGACCTGTGATTCCGCACATCATAAACACTCAAAGATCAAATACAAACAAGATTTGTTATTAGCAAACCAGGAAGCATAGAACGCATGCTCCAACAATCTCCCCCTTTTGATAATAACAAATCTACTGAGAAAGAAATTATGAATGATATATAAAGTGTTAGAAACTATGAGTATCAAGACTAAGCAGTTGTATGTGCACAAACTTCTCTTGGTTATAACACTCCCCCTACAGGTTAACTTCCCCTAAATCTAAGCATATTGAACCTGGTGTTTTTAGTTAATGTAAAATGCAGTATTAAACCATGAGTATGAATGATTTCCTTAGTAAATTCTCCCCCTTTGGTATTGTCAAAAGAGATAGCAGAGTGGTGCGGAAGCTAAAGAAGAAAAACTTAAAGGAGAAATCACAGATAGAACATGTGAATCAATGTATAGTAAAAAAAAGAGTAAACACGAGTAATGGCAACGTTCATCCATTTAAATCACAGACACATACACTAGTGAAGACTAAGTGGGAAACATTTTCGGTCCAATTCTCATAAGAAGAAATTTTAGAGAAGACAATATTGTGTACATGTGATAGTTTGAGGAAAAACACATATGCAAATGCCATACAAATATATGTCCACGTAGAATGTGAAAAAAACAACATAACATAGAGGTATATAGGACTAGTTGTGCTTGTACCCAAGAATTTAGAGCACACATAAAAAGAATATCCAAATATAGAGTTACACAAGACACTTTACAATTATTTCCAAGGTGCTCAACCTCACAATGCTTATTAAGACTTATCAGGAGGGTAAGTAGTGCTTGGTGGAGGTTTCTTGTCAGCCTCTTTTAGTTGAATTTTGAATGACATTAATAAAGATATTGAATGGTTTTTTTGAACTTTTTGAACATTTGTTTTTGAATATTTTTGTGTGGCATGACAAAGGAGTCTGAATTCACTTGTGAGCATATACAGGATAATCAAATATAAGCAGTGCAAAGAATAAACTAGAATAAAGCATTAGTAGTAACATGCAACTCTAGTGGTTATGGTAGAACATTCATAATTCGCATATGCAGTAAGGTGAATTCATATGAAGAGTTTCACAAACGTGGGTGAAAGAACATTATCATAACTAAAATATTTCTCATACTTAGAGGCATGCGAAAACAATTTAACAAGTATAAAAACACTAGTACTTATGTATGTATAAAAGGATATGTGATGGTTGAACAAGTGAACGATGCTACTGGGAATCCCAAAATCAAAGAATACACATTGAACCATGCCTAAACCTGAGAAATGAAGAAAATTTTGCGTAATAGTGAATTGTCCACTATCCATAACCCACCAATTCCAAGAGGTGGATCATTGCGGGAATGTTTGGATGACTTGAGAGAGTCGTTTGAAGAACATAAGAGGGAGGTTAAGAAGAGCTTTTTGGGAGTTTAGAAATTCTTTAAATTTCTGAACAAAAGTCTCAAGTTGAAGCCCACTCCAACAGAAATGATAGAATGGGAGAATCCAGTCATGGAGCCTCCCCGATCGTCTACTCGTCGACCTCGCCAGACAAGAAGCAGTGAACACAATTCAGCTGAAGATCAAGGGGACATAAGTGTAGGGGACAGCAGGAATTTATGAAGTTTTCGGGCTGATTTAAAGAGTTGATGCTAGTGCCCGTCGACAGTGAGTGTCGCCGGTGATAGTGTAATTTTTGAATTTTCATGTTTCCGTTTAAGAATTCTGTGCTGTAATACTATGAGACTTATTATGTGATTTTAGTGCTGCTGTAATATGAGTATTGACTCATCATTTATAGTTTTATTAATGTTTAATTATCATTTTCTTGTTAATTAAAGTTTTTTGGTCTACTTATTATGTCGATTCATTAGCTTGATAAGTCCAGGATTCCGAGCACTAATTTTAATAATGAAAAATGGGAATCTGAGAGTGGCTTGGTGAAAATGTCGGCAAGCTGTGAATCGGTGCCTATATAACTAACTTTAATTATATTTTTCTTAATGTGGTCTCTAATGAAGTGACGACGCACACCAATGTGTTTGGACCTAGAATGATGAACTTGATTATACGTTAAGTCAATTGCACTCTTGTTATCACATTTTAATTCAAATATTTCATGAATAATTCCAAAGTCTTCTAATGTTTGCTTCATCCAAAGAGTCTGTGCATAATAGCTTCCTAGTGTAATGTACTTGGCCTCAGTGGTGGATAAGGCAACAGAATTCTATTTCCTACTCGACCACGAAATTAGTGAAGGGCCTAGGAGGTGACAGGTGCCACTTGTGCTCTTATAGTCTAATGAACAACCGACATAATAAGAATAAAAAAACATGTAAAATAAAGGTATCACTGTGAGGATACCACAAACCTAACTTAGATGTGCCAATAAAATGTCTAAAAATACTTTTAATCGCTTTTAAATGAGATTCTTTAGAATTAGCCTGAAATTTAGCACATAAAAATACAACAAACATAATATCAGGTCTGGATGCAGTCAAATATAACAGTGATCCTATCATTCCTTTCCTAATTTCAATGAGATACTCCTTGGGGTATTTTCTTGTTTTAGATTTTCAAATCCAAATCTTTTTAAAACATTATGAATATATTTAGATTGACAAATAAAAATTCCATCATGTCTTTGAGTAATTTGAAAACCAAGAAAATAAGTGAGTTCGCCTACCAGGCTCATTTCAAATTCATTCTTCATAATTTTTATAACACTATCACATAATTTTTCATAAGTGGATCCAAATATAATATCATCAACATATATTTGCAAAACTATATGGTCATCATGAACATGTTTAATAAAAAGAGTACAATCATCACTTCCCATTTTGTAATAATTCATTAATAAATAAACAGTCAATCTATCATACCATGCTCGGGGTGCTTGCTTTAAACCATAAAGAGCTTTTTCTAATTTAAAAACATGATCAGGAAATTTAGCATTAACAAAGACTAAAGGTTGTTCTATATAAACCTCTTCCTTAATATACCCGTTAAGAAAAGCAGTTTTAATGTCCATTTAAAATAGTTTAAATCTTTTAAAGCTAGCAAATACAAGAAATATTCTAACTGCTTCTAAACGTGCTACGGGTGTAAAGGTTTCATCAAAATCTATTCCTTTAATTTGTGAGTAACCTTTTGCTACAAGTCTAGCTTTGTTCCTAGTGACCCTAGATTCACTATCCATTTTATTCTTAAAGATCCACTTAACACCTCCAACAGGATGATTTGATGGTCTTTCTACTAATTTCCAAACCTTATTACGTTCAAATTGATTAAGCTCATCATTCATAGCTAAAAACCAAGAATTATCATTTAAAGCAGCTTCAACATTTTTTGGGTCTATATCAGAAATAAAGCACATATTTGAGAATAAATCATGTAATGATGAACGAGTACTTGCCCTTCTTGACGCTTCTCTAAATCTTATGGATAATATTTTGAGAATCTTAGCTCGCTTGGATGCACATATTCTTGCACTTCTTCTTCGTCTTGTTCATCTTCTTTTTCTTCTTTCTTGTCTCCAAGGATTTCATCATCATTCGACCTTTATTGGGGGAAGGGGTCTTCATCTTGACCTGTATTATTAGTTTCTACACAAGGGAAAAGCTCATCAAATTTAACATGAATAGATTCTTCAACCATGTTAGTCCTTTTGTTGTAAACTCTATAAGACTTACTAGTTAAAGAATAGCCAATAAAAATGCCTTCATCACATTTTTCATCAAATTTGCCTAAATTATCTTTAGTATTCAAAATAAAACATTTAAAACCAAAACTTTAAAATAAGATACATTCGGTTTCTTTTGAAAATATAATTCATAAGGTGTTAATTTTAAGAGGGGGCGAAGCATAACGCGATTAATAACATAACAAGCAGTACTAATGGCTTCTGCCCAAAATGATCTAGGTAATTTATATTCTGATAGCATAGTACGAGCTAGTTCTTGTATTGTTCTATTTTCCTCTCTACCACACCATTTTGCTGTGGTGTGCGAGGAGTGGAAAATTCATGTTTAATTCCTAGATCATTGCAAAAAGATACAATTTTTTCATTATCAAATTCACCTCTATGATCTGAACGAATGCACTTTATTTTTAAATCTAGTTCATTTCAAACACGTATACATAATTTGGAAAATTCTAAAAATGCATCAGATTTAGACGTTAAGAAAATTATCCAACATAAACGAGAATAATCATCAATCAAAATAAAAGTGTATTTTTTCTACCACATAGACTTAGTGTATTAACAAGACTAAATAAATTCATATGAATCAACTGTAAAGGTCTAGTAGTTGAAATGACATTTTTGCTCTTAAATAAAAATTTTGAAAATTTTACTTTTTGACATGGTGAACATAAAGATGATAGATTTTCATGTAAAATCGGTAAACCTTTAACTAGTTTATTTTGTGACAATTTTATAATTAGCTTGGAACTAGAATGTCTAAGATGATAGAACAGTATCATTTGTTTTGGAATCAATAATTTGGCATAAGTTTGAAGATGAGTCAAATAAGACATTTAAACCAATACTATATAATTGACTTATAGAAATTAAATTATGTTTCAAACCTTTAACATACAAAACATTTGAGATAGTAAATGACTTGTTACCTACTACTCCAATGCTGAAGATCTTTCCTTTTCCATTATCACCAAACGTAACTACTCCTCCTTTCTTCATCTCTAGGCTAAGGAACTTTGATTTGTTGCCCGTCATGTGCTTGGAACACCCTGAGTCCAAGTACCACACATCTTCTTTGTCCTTAGCCTGCCAACACACCTCAGTGTCGCTCTAGACACTGCTTTTTTCATCAGATGATGAGACGTCCTTTCCCATCAGACACATGTTGGCCTCCTCTTCAGTCTATGAGCTCGAACTGCTTGACTCCTCAGATGTGACATCATCCCAGGTTTATGCCTTTAAAACTTTCTTCTTATCCTTCTTCTTATGTCGCTTATCCTTCTGCTCTTTCAGATATTTTGGGCACTTGCTCTTAATGTGACCAACTCTCCTGTAGTGATAGCACTCAGGTGGTGATCTCTCTTTGTCATCCTCTCCATCAGCTTTGGCTTTTCCTTTTCTAAACCCAGATTCTTGCTTCTTAAAAATTTCCTGAAGGAATTTCTTCTTTCAGGATTTCTCATGAACTTCCTGAACTTCTTTAAGAACAGACTTTCTTCATCTCCATCGTCACACTCATCAGACTCACTTTCCACTTCCTTCTTGGACTTCAATGCCAAAGATTTCTTTCTTGGCTCCAGGCTATACTTCTGTTGTTGAATCCTCAGTTCTACTTCATGGGTTTTCAAATTTCCTATCAAATTCTCAATTTAGAGAGACTTTAGATCGCGTGACTCCGAGATGGCAGTCACCTTTGGATTAAACTTCGGGGGAAGCGATCTTAGTATCTTTCTCACCAAATCTCCATTAGAGAAACTCTTTCCAAGAATCCTCGATTCGTTCACTATCTTGCTGAACCTTGTGTACATGGAGTCTATATCCTCATCAACCTCCATCTTGAACTTCTCAAATTCTGACTCTAACTAGAAAAACTTTGAGTCTTTCACCTGCGATGTACCTCTATGAGTAACTTCAAGGAGATTCCATATATCATACACAGTTTCACATGTACAAACACAAAATTCAGTCTTATCTAACACGCAGAATAAGGCGTTCATTATCTTAGCGTTATTCTTACAGCAAAGCTTATCAGCTTCATCCCATTTATCCTTGGGTTTTTCCATTGTGGCACTTCCTACTACGAATATAGGAGAAGTGTAGCAAGTTTATACCATGCCCCAAACATCAACATCTAGAGCTATTAGAAAGCATCGCATTCGAGCTTTCAAATAGTTATACTTTGTGCCTGTGAATAATGGAGGTCTACTTATACCTTGCCCCTCATAAAATGCGTGAGTGTTTTGCGCCATTACTCCCGGTGGTGAAACAGATTTCGGAGTAATCTTCCTCTAATACAAAGTGTTTGATCATGTGGTGCCCTTAGAGGGGGTGGTGGTGAATAAGGGTTAATTATTTTTTAACGAAACAAAGTTTACTTGATGAACATAAACAAAGAAATTAAGGAATAGAAACCAATTTTTCTTAAGCAAACTTGAACACACTGGAATATATAAAAACAAAAACAATTTATTTCAAATGTGCTAAAAGTGAATATAAAGTATCTCTATAGAGCTAGAGACAAAGGATTATGAAAAATAGAATTTACTTTTGTTTTCGCCGGTTATTCTACTAAGAACCAGCAGGCTAAAGTGTATCTCTCCCTAGATCTTGCTACTAGCCTCCCCTGGATCTACCATGATTTAGACGCTGCGCACAAGGCAATGATTTCTCCCTAAGCGACGAAAGGACTTGGATGCTACACACAAGGCGGCGATTTTCCCCTAAGCCACACAAGGACTTAAATGCCACGCACAAGACGACGGTTCCCCTAAGCTACGCAAGGACTTAGATGCCATGCACAAGGTGACGATTTCCTCTCTCGATTATAATTGGATCACAATAGTAATAAGAACAAAACAAACTGAAAACTTAGAATTAAAACTCCCTTCAAACAATGCGCTGAAGATGAAGACGAATCCTAGCCAGGGTTGCTTTGAATGTTGCGTACATGCCATCGTTCTTTTGCGCTTTGGCCTTCTTGAGAGTATGGAGTAAATCTAGAATCTGAAGCTCTCTGGTTCGTCTAAACAGGAAGGTGCACTCCAGGTAATGAAATTCGTGATCCCCACAGAAAAGGAACTGACTTTAATACTTTGGCGATATCGCTTGGCGAGACTTGGTATCGCTACTTGGCAATATCGGTAACTACTGCCACGTGTCCCAGGAACTCTTCATTTTCGCATCGCAGATCCATCGATTGTTGAACATGGACTATCGCCTGGTGATACTGAGTATCACTACCTGGCGATATCGATAATGGCTACCACGTGTCCCACGAACTTCTGATTTTCGCATTGCAGATTCATCGATCACGAACATGGATTCGTCGATCGCAGATTCATCGATCTTCATTGTCTCCTGTGGGCGATACCCAATATCACCTGGAGATAGCTCCTAAGCTCATCTATTCTGACCTGAAACAAAATCCAAATGCCATCTGAGTTAGACCTGTGATATCTGCACATCATAAATACCCAAAGATCAAATACAAACGAGATTTGTTATTAGCAAACTAGGAAGCGTGGAATGCATGCTCCAACAAACTCAAATTCCCTTCAAGGAATCATACCTTCAGTTATATCCAAAACCCTACAGCGCAGGCCACACAGGATCCTACAACTCAAATTCCCCGCAAGAAATCCTATATCTCAGATCTCGACGAGATCCTATAGAGAAAAAGTTTACAAAAAACAAAACTTGTTTAGACTCAAGAATTGTGCATAAATGCTTAGAGTCTTTGTTAAAGCTGATGTTGAAAGGCTTCCTCTAGGATCTTTGTGCAGAGATTGACTAAAATCTTCATTCTTTTTATTCTGCTCTTTACGAAGATCCTTCTTCTTCTTCTTCTATTGTTAGAGATTTAATTTTTGATCACAACAACTTGAATCGACAAGCTTTATTTTGGAGAAGAGTAGAGATTGTTTGTATTTAATTATCTTCTCCAAATATTTGTTCTTCTATTTTTGTCTTAGTAGATGGCGTAAAAGCTCTTTCTATAAGTTGACTTTCAGTTACTGCTTTTTTGATTTCTTTTGTTTCAAAATCTTCGTATCTATTTTTATAATAAATCAATTAACGGTTGAATCCTCAGCATGCTCTGCATGTCATAGATCCATATCCTTGAAGCACAAATTTGATTTGACCTTTCTGCCGCGATATTAGTGAGCAAACGACAAATCAGTGCATGATTTGAATTTCTGTCTTTTTGAATAATTTGACTTGACAGTCTTGATTCAGTCAAATTCTTTTCATCAGGTCGATTTGCTTCTTTCCAGTCAAATTCATCCTTTTAGCTCAAATTCTGTCTTTCAAGTCGAATTGCTTCTTTCAAGTTGAATTATGCCTTTCAAGTTGAACTGCTTCTTCATAAGTCTTCTACCCAAATCTGCTTGATTCAGTTTCTTCTTCCAGTCAAATCTAGACTTAGCACAATAATTTCTCAGCAGTTGAAATCTTCAAGATATGTTCAGTCGAATCAACTTGAATCTCCTACATGAATATTTATGATCCAGTTGAATCACCTTGATACTTTTGCACGATTTCATGATTCAGCTGAATCTTCACTATCTTTTTTAAGCTAAGTTCTTCACCCCAAATAGCCTTGATGCAGTGACTTGATTACTGCGCGATTTCGTACTTTAGCCAATTTTGTCTTTCAAGTGACTTTAGTACGAATGGCTTTAATTCATCAGGTCGAATTTATACTTAGTCAAAAACCTTTTTCTTCCTAAAGATTACTGACTCTTTCGTCTTGATACTCCTTTATGTTTGATCATAATGTTCACTAGTTTGACTGGATATCTGGTCAAATATAAACTTAAGAAAATTCTGCATAGGTAGAAATTTGCTCAAAACATTTTCCCTTTGACCAAACCCACTATCCATTCTACTGAGTAACCGATCAAATTATACTTTGTGGAATTATTGGCTTTCAGATGACTGCTTGTCTCTTTTGGATATTCGACTAGACCATCTGGACGAATGAATGGATATTTTACCAGACCATCTAGTCAAATTTATACTTAGTAGTTTTTGCTTCTTTTATTTAATTCCTTTCTTTATCCACGTTTCCAAATTGTGCTGCTAGATCCTCTTTAAGGTGAGTGCCAAGTCCATCCTTGTCTAGAACTTAGGTCGACATGGTGTCTTATACAATGAGGTCTTATATTGGCAATACTATGTCTAATGACACTAAGTATGGCCCTATGCCGAGCTTGAGCACATATGTACCTGTCTTCATAGCATGGACATATATATATCAAATATAAATGTGATCATCTATATTGTGTTGAATTCTTCAAATTAGGAACATTATGGGCACTATTTCCAACAATCTCTCCCTATTTGGATATTTCAGAACCTTAAATATAGATGATCCACACATCAACAAAATAAATTTACAGGATATAGGTAAGGATGATAAGATAAGCAGATATGCATAACCGTTCAAGGTTTTAACTAAAGTTATGATATTTCAAAAGTATAAAAACAAAAGTATTTTATCAGATAAGGCTTCTCTTCTCCTTGACATTTCTAAAAAACATCACTTTTGTCTTTTTATTTTCCCTCTTCCAAGTATGAGTCCATTCTTTTTTTCCTGGAGTCTTCTTCCATGATTCGATGAATGGCGGAGGCTCCACCTGTAGGTCCAATTGGTGCTACACCTCCTCCTATTGTTCTTAGTTGATGTGTCAACTAGGGGATAAAACTCTCCCCTTTTCTACCATCTTTAAATATGCTATTCATGTATTCCTTGCAGAGGTCAATCTGGTGTATGAGAGTTTTATGTAGAGGTCTTGTCCTCCAGCAAACCTCTGTAGGATTTGATCCTGACATACTACAATTTGTCTCTGAATCTACTATGTGGAGTTGAATAGTTGATTTCTAAATGGTGGGGAACGAGTGGTGTCATCCAGTTTCAAGTGAAGCTTGTACATTAGACTAGCATTGTGTTTCAGCTCTCCTATTAGTTGATCATTCATTACTCCCTCAATTTTTGCCAAGTGGCTACCATGTACAGCTTGTACTGCCTTATCCATGTATGCTTTAAGGGCTGCCCTTTTCCCATTGAGTAAGATTCTTAAGTGATACACTTTAGAGTTAGTTTTTAGAGTAGTCACCAGGCCAACATTCTCCCCCTGAGTTAAAGCTATGCTTGATGATTTTCTCAAAAATATAGGGATTTGTCTTTGTGATTGTGGATTGGCGAGACCAGTAGAATAGAGCAGGAGAAGAGTTTGACAAACATTGCTTTGTATTTATAATTAGATATGAAGAAAAATCCTTTTATCAAGGAATGCAAAACATCCCATACCTATTTTTTGCATCTGAACTATTTTTTATGTTGATAGGATAATTAACGACAAATATCTTTCTTTGCCTCAGATATCCTCAACTGGCAAGACCTTCAATTAGTTTAGCGCAGTCGATTAGATGCCCGACATGACTCTCATGCATCGATCCACAGACTAGAATTGTGAGGCCATAACGATGCTTATACCAATAATACTTTAAGCAATGAGCATGTTAAGGGACTTTCCCTCAACTTAAGCTTAGGTTTTTATTGCCTCTTTGAATGCCTATGGGACTTCCGATTAGCTTCTCCCCAATTGGGAAGAGCTCGATTTGATTACTTAATTTTACTTCCCGACAACATTTGACTGTTTAGCACCCCCCCGTCTTCCTAATGTTCAAATGCTTAATTTTCTATTAGACAGTATTGGGACATATCTATTCCTAGTCACACTTTTGTCCAGTTATCCATATAGTCATTTAATTAGATTTTGGACTTATCTACAATAAATAAATTATTTTACCTTAGGAACTCAATTGAGCTTGGGTCCTAGTTCATGTTAGCTTGAGGATTAGGTCTATAAAAGTGAGGAATATTGGCAGAAATAGCCTTCTTTGCATGAGGAACTGTTGGATTATACTAACAATCTAAGGCAAAGTGGCCAACTTTACCACAATACCAACACTCATATTTATTATATCTGTACATCAATGCATTTTTAGGTGGGGTGAGTGCATTCCCATTCTCAGGGGAGAAGGCTTTAGCATTGTGTGCATGATGGTGAATGTGCGAATAGAAAAAGAGAAACCGAAATTTGGACAATAACAGACTTTTTATTTCCAAAAATTGTGTTTATTAAAAAGGTATGGCCTCCCTTTTATAGAATGGAGGAGAAAAGAGAGATTACAAAAAAACAATGTGGGACTAAATACATTTATGGTGACTAGCGGCTAGAGAAAACCAGACTACATTGGTCGCGCGGTTAGATGAGAATGCTAACCACATGACCATAATGACAAGCTGCCAGAGGAGAAGCTAGACCGCCTGGCTACCAAGCCGCTAGAGATAAGCCGCCAGACCGCCCGATCTCCAAACCACTAGAGTCAAGTCGCCAGACTGCCTGGTCTCCATAATGCAACATAGGAGAACGCTAGACCACCCGACTACCAAGCCACTGGAGAGAAGTCGCCAGATCACCCGACTATCAAGCCGCCTGTCTGAAACCGCCAGACCGCCCTATATCCAAACCGCTAGAGTCAAGTCACCAGACTGCCCGGTCTCCATACTACAACACTCCCCCTCAACCTGGAGCATATATATCAGTCATGCCCAACTTGTCGTAAATGTGAAAAAAAGGAAGCAGACACAGGCTTGGTGAAGATATCTTCCAACTCGTTGTCTGAAGTAACGAACGAAATGAAAATCTATTTCTTCAATATCCCTTCTCTTATAAAATTACAGTCAACTTCGATGTGCTTTGTTCTCTCATGAAATACCCGATTTTTTGAGATATATATAGCGGCCTTGTTGTCGCAGAACATAGGTAGAGGATGATTATAAACTTCTTCTTAGTCCAGCATGAGAGCCCGTAACTACTTTAACTTATAAGTGGTTTATGCCATACTCTGATATTCAGCTTCGGCACTAGACCTGGAGACGTCCGACTACTTCTTGCTCTTCCAGCTCACTAGGTTTCCTCCCACAAAGGTGCAGAAGCCCGATGTGGACTTGCGGTCATCTTTGTCGTCAACATAGCTAGAATTTGAGTAGGATTCAACCTTTAAATGACCATTCCTCTGAAACAGTAGTCCTTTACTAGGCGCCGCTTTAACATAATCCAATATTATCAGGGCAGTCTATAGATGGCACTCCCTAGGAACTTACATGAACTTGCTAACCTTGCCTACAATATAGGAGATGTCAGGTCTAGTTACCATGAGATAAATGAGTTTGCCAACCAGATGCCTGTACTTAGTAACATCTGACAGAGGAGGTGAGTCATCTGTCCAGGTTTTATCTTCTCCAGTAGCCATGGGACATCTGGCAGGTTTAGCCCCAGTCAACCCTGTCTTTTTCAGAAGATCAAGAGCATACTTATGTTGGGAGAGGACCAAAGAATTGGGCTTTTGAGAGATTTCTATCCCCAGGAAGTACTTTGGGG
The DNA here is from genome assembly GCA_039513925.1 of Platanthera zijinensis. NCBI lineage: Eukaryota > Viridiplantae > Streptophyta > Magnoliopsida > Asparagales > Orchidaceae > Platanthera > Platanthera zijinensis. Next base: position 43,900,458 of record CM077086.1, on the reverse strand, counting down.
AGCCCATATCCTTCGTGACAAGGTGTTGACGGAGATGTTTCTTTGTCAGTGCTACCCCAACTTGGTCATCACCCGTGAGAAGAATATCATCCACATATACAACAAGAACCACCAGACCTAGTGCGTTTTTGTGAATAAATAACGAGTGATCAACAGAGCTTCTTATAAAACCAACGGTTTCAATAATGCCGCTGAACTTATCGAACCACGCCCGAGGGCTTTGCTTTAGGCCATAGATGGTCTTCTTCAGTCTGCATACGCGTGTCTCCCCCTGAGCAACATACCTAAGAGGTTGCTCAATGTAGACATCCTCTTGTAGATCACCATAGAGGAAGGCATTCTTGACATCCAGTTGGGAAATGGGCCTATCCCTGTTGACGACCACAGACAGGAGAAACCAAATTGTGCTGAGACGAGCAACGGGAGAGAAGGTGTCAAAATAATCAATGCCATAGGTCTGAGTGAAGCCCTTAGTGACCAGGCGTGTATTGTAACAGTACACATTGCCATCTAGACAGAACTTCAGAACAAAGACCCAGTGATAGCCAACAACATCGGTGCCCAAAGGAGGAGGGACAAGAGTCCATGTACCCCGCTCAGTGAGGGTGGTAATTTCCTCATCCATGGCAGCCTTTCAATGAGGAATAACAAGGGCATCCTTGTAGGTGCGTGGAGTGGTAGTGGAAGAGATAGCCAATGCAAAATTCCTCTGAGAAGGGATAAGACAAGCATAGGAAATAATAGTAGTAAGCGAATGATGGGTACACGTCCGCACCCCTTTGCAAAGAGCAATGGGAAGATCCAGGTCATTATGTTCATCAGCATCCGGTCGTGGAGGAGAGAGCTAGCTCGAGAGTAGAGAGAGACAACGAATACGGAGAGAGAGGAGGAGAAGATGGTGGACACGTCGAAGGTGGAGGGGTCTTGGTGGGCGTAGACGGGACGGAGGAGTCGGTAGGAGGAGCATGAATATCAGGAAGAAGTGAGGAGTCGTGAGAGAAGTAGGACGCATTTTCAAAAAAGTAACGCCCGCAGAGACAAACTGCTTCCGAAGAATAGGATCAAAATAACAGTAAACTTTCTGAGTGGAAGAGTAACACAGAAAGACACACTTGGTGGCACGTGGAGAGAGCTTGTCACGAGTGGCGGAGGGAGCGTGCACAAAAGTTGTACACCCAAATATACACAGAGGAAGAGGGAAGGGTTCCTTGCCCGAATATAGAATGGAGAATGGTGTGTGGCCGTGTAGAACCGGGGAGGGAATGCGATTGATGAGATTGAAGGATATGAGAATGGCATAGCCTCAATAGGAGCGAGGAACCTGCATATATGTCATAAGAGTGCGAGCGACATCAAGGAGGTGACTATTTTTGCGTTCCGCCACGCCATTTTTCTGTGAGGTATAAATACAACTAGTTTGATGAACAATCCCATTTTGCATACAAAATGAAGAAAAATCATGACTAAGATATTCTTTGGCATTATTAGAGTGAAAGATTTTAATAGAGACATCAAACTGAGTTTTAATCATAAAATAAAAAGATGTCCATACAGTGAATAATTCTGAGCGATCTTTTAAGAGATACACTAATGTACAACGAGAGAAATCATCAATAAAAGTTACAAAATATGAACTACCTCGACCTATGGTGAGGGTAGGAGTAGGACCCCAAACATTAGAGTGAATGAGATCAAATGGATGGGAAAATCCATGTCCTTGCTTCGGTGGGAAGGAGGAGCGGTGATGCTTGCCGAGCTGACATGCGTCACAGTTGAGAGGAGGACTTTGTGGAGGGAGGTGGGACAGAAGATGACTAAGAAGCCGTGGAGGATGATGACCAAGGCAAAGATGCCATTGCAGAAGGTCTGTAGAAGAGGAGGAGAAGGTCGACAGAGCAGAAACGTTGTCGAGGAAGTAGAGGCTGCCGCTCTTAGTCCCAGTAGCAATAGTCCGTTGGGATCCCAGATACAAAAAAGAATAAGAAGTAGGAGTGAATGTGATGGAGCACTATAGTTGCTTTTATAGATAAGTAACAAATAATAAATTGTAAGGAAACTTGGGCACATTGAGAGTATCCGCCAAGCAAAGAGACGGAGTGCCTTGAACCACTCCCATCCCATTAATCGGTGAGGGAGAGCCGTCCGCAATAAAGATCGGGGGAAACTGATCATTTGTTTCTAGGAGAGAAAACATTGAGGATTGTCGGTCATATGATTGGTAGCACTAGAGTCTATCATCCATTTACCTTGATTAATGATGTGGGCACTACCTGAATACGTGACCAACAAGGCGAACTGCTTCGAAGAGGAGGTTGAAGTGCCCCAGAGGGGCAACGATGTGGATGTTTCATCCAGCAGCGATCAACCGTATGGATCGTGTGGACACAATGAGAGCAAGGAAAGCGGGAAGGACCATGACCGCCAGATTGGTGACTGTGGCCACCCGAGCCACTCCGTTGAGTCTAGTGAGCATAGTTGTCTGGTTGAGGAGGAGAGGATATTAACAGACACTGAAGTAGAGAGGTAACATTAGCGATGCAGGAAATAGTGGCATCTAGGGTGGGAGAGTCTGCCTAGCCAAGGATCTATTGATGGATCATGTCATAGGACTCCGGAAGACAGAGAAGATAACACACAAACAGAAGCTCCTGGAAGTGCTTGTATTGCTCAGCCAGATCCGCAGAGAATGGGCGGTTCTGAAGAATTTCGGCTCCCAGAGCCTGAATCTGTTGGTAAGAAGCAATAAGAGACATGGATGGACGGGCAAAGAGGTCCGCATAGAGAGTATAGATGCGAGATGTCTTAGCCCCCTTGGAGTAAAGAGTGACAAGATGAAGCCAAGCCGTATTTACTGTTTCATCATGGAGAATGACGGGAAGACACTCATTAGAAAGGCTGTTAGCCAGCCAAGTGCGAACAAGAGTGTCGTTAGCATCCCAGTCATCAAAAAGATCGCACTAGGAAGGAGGTGGGTCATCCGTGAGTTGATGGCGTTTGCGTTATGAGCGAAGTAGAAAGGTTAAGGAAACACTCCAGTCTGATTAGTTGGAACAGATAAGTTTGGAAATTGTCCTAAGATTACCTGAAGGAGTAGGAAGAGGGGGATTGACCATGGGTGGAGTAGTAGTAGAGGAATCAGAGAGAGCCATAAAGAATAAGAGAGCGGATAGAAAAGAAGCCGCTCGAATAAGCAAAGAGTCTGCGCGAACAGGAAAGGAGAGGCTGCGTGAATAGGGAAAGAGAGGCCGCACGAACAGGCAAAGAGGCCGCGCGAACAAGGAAAGAGAGGCCACACGAACAGGTAATTAGATCACGGGGCGATGGGAGGTCGCAAAAATAGGTCACGAATTAAGAAAAAAGAGACAAACCGCGCGAACAGGCCGCGCAGACAGAGAGGGCGCACAGGCAGAGACAAACTGCACGAATAAAGAGGGCGCGCAGGCAGAGACAAACCACACAGACAGATGAAGCTCACAAAAGAAAAAGGAAGCCGCATAAACAGGACGCAAGAAGAAAGGGCAAACCGCGTGGATAGAAGAAGCTCACAGAGTCAGGTGGAAAAGATCGAGTCCTTTGATACCATGCACGAATAAAAAAAGAGAAACCAAAATTTGGACAATAACAGATTTTTTATTTCCAAAAATTATGTCTATTACAAAGGTATGACCTCCCTTTTATAGAATAGAGGAGAAGAGAGAGATTATAAAAAAGCAATGTGGGGCTAAATATATTTACGGTTAATAGCGGCTAGACAAAATCATACCACATAGGTTTTGTAGTTAGACAAGAAGGATAACCGCCCGAGCATAATGACAAGCCACCAGAGGAGAAGCTAGACTGCCCGACTACCAAGCCGCTAGAGATAAGCCGCCATACCGCCCGGTCTCCAAACCGCCAGAGTCAAGTCGCCAGACTGTCCGGGCTTTATACTGTAACAAAGGAGAACGCTAGACCGCTCGGCTACCAAGCCGCTAGAGAGAAGCCGCCAGACCGCCCGGCTATCAAGCCACCAGAGTGAAACTGCCAGACCTCCCGGTCTCCAAACCGCCAGAGTCAAGTCACCAGACTGCCCGGTCTCCATACTGTAATAGTGAAATATTTATTCTCAACACCATAAAATCAAGGATTTGCCAGAAGGAATAAATATTCTCATTCATTGGAGAACTACTCCTTATTCAAAATCTTCCTTAGACAGAACTTTATAGTCGTTTGAGAATTCTATATTCAGATTCTTGCATGGGATTGAATAGCTATTGAAGATGTACTTATCAGTCATCAAGACTTCTGCCGACCAAATCCGCTATAAAAAGGGTACTTAAATGGATGTAATAATACAAGTGTTACAGAGATTTTTACCCGAAAACTCTTCTAAGATTTCGGTGCAAGTTCTTAGTAGTGATCAAGTAGCAAAGTTGATTTTAATCTTCATTCATTGCAAAAAATAGAATGATATTCTTCCAAGTATAAGATTTGCAACATTTCTTCAAAAGAATTCTTCTCTCTATCAAGGTGTTCTTAATCATGAAATCAAACTTTTCAAGCTAAGTTATTCAAGTGGTGATCAAGGAAAGAAAAAGAAAAAAAGCATGCACAGTGCTTCTTATTGAAGAATCCAGCCTTGTCAGATTGAGTCAAACTCTTGTTACTATTTCCATTTGTAGGATCTTTGAGATTTGAGCTATAGGGCTTATTTGACCTGAGTTATAGGGTTTATTTGGCTTGAGTTGTAGGGATGGTTTGGCCTGAGTTGTAGGACTGTGTTAAGCCTGAGCTATAATGCTTGTCTAGCCTGAGTTGTAGGATCTGTGAAAGATCTGAACTATAGGATCTTATGATCAGAGATCTGAGTGGTAGGACTTGTGTTGAAGGTCTGAGGTAGGTGTCTTGTGTTCCTGAGTTGTAAGATCTAAGGATCTGAGAATGATTAGAGAAGTTTGGCCTAAGCTAGATCTTTACTAGATAGGTGAATTGGGGAAGTGTATGTACCCATAATTGGGGAACCACTATAAATCTTTGGTTCATGTGGTTTGTTTGGGCTAGTTTATTTTAATACTGTGCTAAAACAAGAAAACTATATGAAAGATTAAAATAATATAAACACCTATTCACCCATCCTCTAAGTGAGTAATAACCCTTAACTTTCAAGTAGCATCAAAGGAAGGTTGTTCAAAAAGGCTTAATAATTGAACAACTTCCCAAAGAGTTGAGAAGATCTATAACACAATAAGTTCTAGAGAAAGTGATAAAGAATTGAGCTCCATGAAACTTTCTATCTATAGGAAGGAGAACTTTGACATTTGGAAACAAAGGGTTAAACTCTTCATAGAGGCATCTGACCCTAGAATATACATCACCATTGAAGATGGACCTTATGTACCAATGAATGTCTTCATAGAGGCATCTGACCCTAGAATATACATCACCATTGTAGATGGACCCTAAGTGAGTAATAACCCTTAACTTTCAAGTAGCATCAAAGGCAGGGTGTTCAAAAAGGCTTAATAACTGAACAACTTCCCAAAGAGTTGAGAAGATCTACAACATAATAAGTTCTAGAGAAATTGATAAAGAATTGAGCTCCATGAAACTTTCTATCTATAGGAAGGAGAACTTTGACATTTGGAAACAAAGGGTTAAACTCTTCATAGAGGCATCTGACCCTAGAATATACATCACCATTGAAGATGGACCTTATGTACATATGAATGTCTTACCTATAGATGGAAATCTAAAAGTCCCCAAGAAACTTTTAGAAATGACTAAGGATGAAATCTTCTTGGCCACCAGGATAAAAGAGCTAAGAATATCATTATAAGTGCCATTAATGACTCCACATTTCAAAATTTTATATACTATCAAACTACTAAATAAATGTGTGAGATCTTGATTGTGTATGTGGAAGGCACAAAAGAAGTATGGGATGACAAAAAAATCCCTTCTAAACCAAGAATATGAAGCCTTCAAACAAGAGAAGGACAATATTCATGATTGTCATGAAAAGTTCTTCAAGATAGTGAATGGGCTAAAGAATTATGGAAGGTCCTTCACAAATTTTTTGTTGAATGACAAGTTCTTAAGATCCTTGAATAAGGAGTGAGATATTAAGATATATGCTATAAGGGAGATGGGTAATCTGGGCAACATCCAATTTCAGAATTGATATGGAAAGCTGCTGTCTCATGAAGTCCACCTAAACACCCTAAAGAGTGAGGAAGGATACAACAAGGACAAGACAATTGCTCTAAAATATGAAAGTTCTAAAAAAAAGTAAAGAGAATGCCTTACCCTCTCCTAACAGGCCAGTTGAGTTTGAAGAATCAGAACCCAACACCTCTGAGGAAGATCTATCTAATGGAGGCATGCCCTTATTCACAAGGCAATTTAAGAAGATGCTAAGAAGGAGAAAATAATGGAACGATAATAGATCATCTTACTCCTCCAACTCCAAAAAGCACAATAAGAATTTATAGAGATTTAGAAATGACCCCAAGAGGGATAGGTATGACTCCAAGCATAGTAAATTTAATTCTAATGACATCATTTGCTTTGGATAAAGAAAAGTAAGTCACATGATTGCTGGCTGCCCATCCAAAAGGAAGAGCAGCAACAAATCTTAAGAAAAATACATCACTCAGGAAAGAGCTTTGAAAAGACTTTTCTGGCTAAGAAGTAAAAGACATGGAGTGATAGTGAGACAAGTTCCTCTAAATCTAAATAAGAGGAAGCCTATGTTGGGATGTCTGCTCTGATAAAAGAACTGGGACCTGCCACTATCAAAATAGGCATCAGAGCCACTATCAACATCTGATAGTGATACAGAAGAGGAAGAAGAGAGTTGTGAATTGATGACACTAAATGAAGGGGAAAATAGGGATGATTCCCATCCTAATGAGGTAAAATTCAAAACTTCCTTATTTATTTCTTACTATGAGACTGGTGCTGAGTTAGATGCAAAATCATCATCAAATGATGAGGATGAATCTGAATCAGAGAACAACTTTAATGAAATGGTTGAGAAGATGGTGCTCTCCTTGAGTCATTAGAGAAAAGCAAGAAGCTTGATAAGAAGTAGACTGAAGAGCTTGAACTCCTCAAACCTCTCAAAGCTCAGCTTGAGGAGAAGATAGACATAGTTTATCAGATGAACTCTAAAAGAATTAAGCTCAAACAAGTCATTGATTAACAACTTGAACTATTGATTCAAAAAGAGAGAATCATCAAGAAATTTGGAAATGAACTCCTCAAAGAAAGGGAACTAGTGGCTAAATACTCTAAGCCCTAAACTATTTTTCCGATAATAGAAGTTTCTCTGCACTATATAAAAGTGGGGTAGGATATGAGAGGAAAAATAAAAGGAGGAATAATGCCAAAGTGAAAGCACCCATACAATCCACTATTTTCAAAAAGGTTCTCTTAGCATCAAATAGCTATGACCTAAAAAGTGTCCATGGATACTGGAATAATGGGTGTTCCACTAGTGTCACTAAAGATGTGCATTATGAAAAGACTACCCTCAAGGGAGTTCATAAGGAGATTTAGATAAAGGATCATGATCCTTTTGTGTTTGTGGCTAACTCAAGCACTAAAGGAAGTGTTAAGGCTTCTAAATAGAGAACTATCAGGAAGGGCAAGGCAGTGGCTGAATAGACCAAGTCTCTTCTAGCAAACCACCATATGGCCTACAAAGATTCTCATATAGTAACCCTCAGAAGTCATCCTGATCACAAGAAGAATACCCCTATATCTTTTATGAGCCCCAAGAGGAGGTACAACAAGTATGAGTGCTTGTGTTGTGGAAGGGTTGGGAATTTTGCTATTGACTGTTAGTTCAATGCAACTGCCTCAAGAGCACCCACTGGCATGCCAGCATATAAGCTTGGGATATCTCTTAATGTACCTCTGATAGGTAAAAAGATTAAGAAAAGTATTAATGCTAATAAGAATCTATGGCCCAATAAGATTTAGGTGCATAAGAAGAAGTAATTTCTTTGTAGGAATGTCCAAAGGCCAATCTATCTCCTATCTAGGATTAGGACAATAGATGTTCCAAGAATATGATTGTAAAACAAAGCCTATTGAAAGATTACTCCTCAATGGATGATAGACCAAAAGTTATTTTTAGATTACCTGACAGTTGAAAAAGTATAGGCTATGGTAAGATCTCCTATGTCTTAGTCACAATTTTAAGGGTAGCTTATATTGAAGGATTGTAACAGAATCTGATAAGGATAAGTCAACTATATGATCTTGGCTATGTGATTGTTTTCTACAAGGATGAGTGTCTGATTAAGAAATCTGAAGAGACCATACTAACTGGCATTAGGAGTGGAAATATTTATTGCTTAAATTTCTTGTGTGCTAGCTCTGATTCTTCTATATGCCTTATGGCTGGGAATAAAGCATCTTCCTATATGTAATGACACAAGAGGCTAGTTCATATCAATTATTAGACCATCAATAAGCTTATATAAAAAAATCTAGTTAGAGCTGGTCCTAAGTGGAAATGTGTACAGAAATGCTCTTGTGATGCATGCCAAATGGGTAAGTAGACAAAAGGCTCATTCAAACCCATTGGGGTTAAGGAATCCACTGGATGTTTATACTTACTGCACATGGATTTGTTTGGTCCTATGATAATTCATAGCTTAGGAGAAAAGGTCTATACCTTTGTGATTGTTGATGATTACTCTAGGTTTACTTGAGTGTTCTTTCTGAAATAAAAGTCAGATGCTCTAGAGATATTCACTAACTTTGTCAGGTAAATTTAGAATGAATTAAGAAGTTCTGTTGACAAAATCAAAAGTGATCATAGAAATGAATTTCAATCAGGAGCCATGACCAAGTTTTGTGAAAGTATATGTGTCTTTCAGGAGTTTTCCTCTCCTAGAACTCCACAATAAAATGGAGTCGCAGAGAGAAGGAATAGTACCCTGATTAAAGCTCGTATAACTATGTCGAGTGACTCTTCACTCCCAAAATACTTCTAGGATGAGGCTATCAACTTGTTATGTATATAACAGGGCCTTAACAACAAGACTCACAATAAGACTCCCTATGAGCTTGTTAAAGGCAAAAAACCAACCTTAACCCACTTCAAGATCTTCAGGAGTAAGTGCTATGTGTTAAATAATGGGAAGAAATATCTGACCAAATTTGCTGAAAAAGCTTATGAAGGGATTTTTGTTGGATATAGTTCCCATATTAGGGCTTACATAATATTCAAAAAAAGACCATGAAAATAGAAGAATCAACTTATGTTATATTTGATGAGACCAGCCTGATATATAAAGGCTGACCTAGTTCTTCTAGTGTTGCAGGAATTATGCAAAGACTTGAAAAGGTATCCATCAATGAACAAAGGGAGAAGGGTGAACTGACTTCACCAGATGAAATGATCAAAGATGGAAGCTTTCCCAAAGAAGATGTAAATAGTGCTGCAGAAAGGATATAATAAGTTGAAGCTCAGTTGAACCTAACGGTTAGGAAATGCAGGAAGATTACCAACAACAACAAGACACCTAAGGGATCACCCACAAGATCAAATCATTGGTGACTTGGTACAAGGAGTTCAAAGTAGGGAAGTGTAATGAATGAAGTGCTCTACCAGAGCTTTCTTTCTCAGGTAGAGCCAAAAGAAGTTTGAGAAAGCCAACTCAGATCCATCTTGGATCTCATTCATTTAAGTGGAACTGAATCAATTTAAGAGATGTAAAGTCTGCAAGCTGGTCCCTAGGCCTCACAATCATTATATCATTGGGACAAAGTGGGTATTCAGGAACACACTGGATAAATAAGGTGTAATAATAAAGAATACAGCAAGACTGGTTGCAAACAAGAAAAGGGAATAGACTTTGATCAGACCTTTACACCAGTGGTTAGATTGGAAGCTATAAGGTTTTTCCTAGCATATGCAGCTCACAAAGGGTTCGAGGTTTATCAAATGGATGTGAAGTCTGCATTCTATAATAGAGATTTAAAAGAGGAAGTATATGTAGAACAATCCCCAGGTTTTGTAATCTCCTTTCACCCTAGCAATGTATATTATCTAAAGAAAGCACTGTATGGTCTCAAACAAGCACATAAAGCCTATTATGAGATCCTGTCTAACTTTATCATTGAAAATAAATTTTCAAGGTGAAAGATAGATAATACATTATTCCTAAGGGAAGTGAAAGAAAAAATTATGCTAGTATAAATCTATGCAGATCACATCATCTTTGGATCTACAGATTATAACCTTCGCAAAAAGTTTGCTAAACTTATACAAGAGAAATTTGAAATGATCAGTATGGTAGAGCTGAAATACTTCTTGGGGCTCCAAGTGAAACAATCTAAAGATAGGATCTTCATCTCTCAGACAAAATTCACAAAAGAGCTTATTAAGAAGTTTGGAATGGAAAGTGCAACCTCTATGAGGACTCCAATGGACTCCAATATATCTCTAGACAAGGATGAAAAAGGGAAATCTTTTAATGAAACCATGTATAGATGCATTGTTGGATCCCTGATCTACCTAACTGCTAGTAGACAAGACATCAAGTTTTACACATGTGTTTGTGCTAGGTATCAAGTGAACCCTAAGGAATTCCACTACTCCTATATCAAGAGGATTCTAAGATACCTTAAGGGTATACCTAATCTTGGCTTATGGTACCCTTGGAGTAATGATTTTGAATTGATAGGATTTTTAAATATAGACTTTGTAGGATACAAGAAAGATAGAAAAAGCACTTCAGGGACTTGTCAATTCCTTGGAAGAAGACTAATTTTTTGGAGCAATAAGAAACAAACAAATATGTAAAACTTTGGAAGCTGTTGTGCCCAATTACTTTGGATACAACATCAACTAAAATATTACAACATCCAGCTAAGTAGCTCTACTTGATTTTGTGATTCATCTAGTGAAATCTCAATTGCCAAAAATTCAGTGTCACACAATAGGACTAAGTACTTTGAGATAAGGTATCACTTCATGAGAAAGTATGTTGAGAAAGAAGATATCTGCCTTGAGTTTGCCCCCACTAATAAGCAAGTGGCAAACATCTTTACTAAGCCTCTAGATAAAGATAAGTTCAATTATTTTAAAATTGAATTAGGCATGTTAAACTTGGAATAAATTTAATGCCCTAGCCTTTCCACTAGATAATCTGCCTTGCATTTTTCTATTATTCAAGTTATATGGTGTGCAAGTAGAAACTAGGCTCCTAACAAGATGTAGACGATAAGCTAAATAGTAAAATGTCGGCATCACAGGAAGACATGGAAAGAATTAACTTTCTAGTAGGAAGGATATCGATACACTTTATTTATTCATACTCTGAAGATTTACTTCTCGATAAAGGTACGCGTCTATTGGTATTCCTTTTATATATTAATAAATTATATATAAGTAGGAACATTAGGTTAAATAACCGTAAAACCTTAAAAGTGGCCACCAAGGTTCTCACACTCTCAATCCCATTTGACACGGAATTTTTCTCTCCTTGCAGCCTTTGTATCATCGTTGGCGCCCAAGGAATGCTCGTCAGAAAAGATTAACATCAGAAGTGAAGTAGTTGGAGGCTGCTTTAGGAACTGCTTAGAAGATATCCAAAATGTCATTTTCCATCTAAGTGCGACAAGATTAGAGGTAATCCTCTCTGAACCCACCCGAATAGTGCTGATGGCAGTGAAGGAATTCTTCAAGAATGCAGTAGTCAGTAGTTCTGGACCAAACATCAAAACCATAGTTTTAAATCACCACCTTCGAGTTACTGCCAGGAGTATAAGCCAGCATTAGAACCTCCTACTCGTAGAAAGTGAAGAGGAAGAGAAAATCACCAAAGAGGACCATGCAACGACCCTGGAATGGTGTAGCTACTCTGGAGAGGAGTATGGATCTTTGGAGAAAAGTGACATGAATCCTCATGGGAAACTACTAGTTGATATCACAGGCAGGGATTTACTATGCAAATCTTGATCACATGATAGGATATCAAAAGAAATGTTCAACATTATTACTACCATTATCCTCACAAAAAGAACTGACTGGAGCCAACTGGTTCTAAGAAAATTGAAAGGGTATCTGACTGCCCCCAATATGGGTAAGACTGTATCTTTATATCTCTCCAAGAGTCTAGGAGACAGGTTGAAAGAAGTACCTGAGGTAATCTTGCATTACCTAAGGAGAATGGATTTCAGAATAATTAAAAGGTGGGAAAAGCCTTTCCCCAAAGATAAAAAGGAAGGAGGTAGTTCCAAGCTATCTTGAGGAGAGGAGAAGTAGAAAGGTGTTTCCAATCCATAGGATAAGAAGACTAGTAAGAAGAGAAGGTTGGAGGAGAAGGTTGCACCAACTTAAAGCTCTATCCCCTCTCCTAATCATGTTAGGGGTGTTGGGTCCATTGATCCCAATGGACCAGATTTGATGATGTCAAATGGTTCAATGAGATAGACATAGTTGTATTTGATGTATGGTTAAGTTCATGCATACAGGTTAGTCTTTGTCACAATGATTGGACAGCTAGTTAAAGAGACAATGACAAGTGGACTCAAGGTGGAGCTGGAAACTCAGAAAACTACCTAAGTCAAAAAGCGTTGAATGAGGAAAGCTCACTAAATGTCATTCAGCTAATAGTGCTGAGAGAAGGCAGGCAGTCAAAACTGACAGTATTGCAAAGACAGAAATCGGGCTAAGTACAGAAGCGTTGAGTGAGCTCAACTCACTCAATGCCATACAACTAAAAGCGTTGAGTCAAGGTTATCCTGTCATAGCCTTATTGTGAAGAATCAAAAAAATTGGCTAAGTCCATAATCGTTGAGTGAGGCAAGCTCACTCAACGCTCTCAACGCCATCAAGCAAAGCTGAAGAAATTTCTAAGTCCAGAATCGCTGAGTCTACCATTCGTAGAGCTGAGCTTAGCTTTTGTCGACCAGAGTTCAGAGTTCGTCGATCTCAACTTTTACCTATAAGAAGGATTCAGCAATCAGAATCGTCGACCGGAGTTCAGATTTCGTCGACCAGAGTTCAGATTTCGTTGACCTCAGTCTTCACCTAAAGAAAGAACTGGGCTGAGAGAATTCGTTGATCTCGGCTTCACTATTTTGTCAAGCTGAGCTTAGGTTTTGTCGAACTAAGCTCGAAGTTCATCGACCTCAGCCTTCAACTGATGAAAGAATTGGGCTGAGAGAATTTGTCGATCTCGGCTTCACTGTTTCGTCAAGCTGAGCTCAGATTTCGTCGAGCTGAGCTTGAAGTTCGTCAAATTCAGGATTTAAAAAAGTTAGTTGATTTTGGCTAAGTCCAGAATGATGCTGACTCAGCAAAGTCAACAAGTCAATAAAGTTCAGATTCGATGCAAATCAACTTTAACGTCGCCGTCAGTCTACAGTGGATCTCAAGTTAATAAAACTGAGGTTTTAACCACCGTAAAAACTGAGACACGTGTCGATCATCTTGCCAATATGATAGGATTATAAATAGTAGAAGAGATTGAGATCTAAGAATGATCATTGGATTAATTTCTGTTTAACTTTTTGAAAAAACAAGAAGCGAAGTTCGTCATCTTCATCCGCCATTGCTGCAGAAGCCAAGAACCTCAAGTTCAAATCTGAAGGGCTTCTGAGTTTGCTAGTGCAATCAACATCCACTCCATCAGGTTTAGAGTAATCCTTTGAGAGAGACAAATCATCCAAGGTGTGCCCTAGCTTAAGTTATCTTCTCGATCCAAGTCGAGCAAGAATCTGAAGATCAATTCGCTGGATCAAAGAAGAAGGAAGGGCTGAAATCTGCTTAGTCCAGATCGAGAGATATTCCTGAAGAAGAAGAAGTAGATTCATCTGCTAGTTGATTCAACAATAAGTCAGGCATCATTTCAAGATCGCTGTATCATCTTGTTGTTGTGAAGATGAAGTTAGGGCTAATATCTGCTCGGTCTAGGTAGTCAGGCATAAAGAATTTTCTCTGGTGTCTGTAATTCATTATCTTGAATATTTCTGTGTAAGATTCATTTTGAATCTGAGTAGTAAGGATAAGGCCTAATTTATAAGCCTATGTTATAAAGGCTGAGGTAGGGCAAGAGTTGCCTGAGTTGTAGGTGTGTTGATTCACACTAAGGTAGGGCAGGATTGCCTGAGCTATAGGAGTGTGGAGTCACTCTGAGGTAGAGTTCTTGGGAAGAACTTGAGTTGTAGGATCTTGGTGATCTGAGTGGTAGGGCTTGTACCTGAGTTGTAGGATTCAGTTGGGCTCTGAGTTGTAAGATCTGAGGATCTGAGAAAGATAGAATGAAGTTTGGTCGAATCTAGTATACTGTTAGATAGGCGAAGGGGGGAAGTGAATGTACCCATCAATTGGGGAACCACTATAAATCTCTGTGTACTGTACTGTGTACTATGCTAGTATTGATTGTGATAATACTGCTGTACTGTGATTTTAATCGATAAGTTGCCTAAGTTTTTAAATTGGACCTATTCACCCCCCTCTAGGTGATTAGTTATTCTTGAAATCAAGACTTTCAGGAGACATACAACAGAACATCACCATGTAGTTCCTGAACCAATGGTCCATGAAGACATAGAAAGCACAAACCCTATGGAAGAGTCTAGGGGTGTAGCTGAGCATGAGATGGAAGAGGTGGGATAAGTTCACCAAGAACTTGCTGCCCAAGGTAATGTATAGATGAATCTAGGAGAAGTTCATATGAAACTTGCTCCTCAGTTTACTACAACAGAAATTCTGGAAGAAACTCTCCAAGAAGTATCCACACTTCACACTGAAGTGGTGGAAGGAGAAGGCCACCAAGAGATTCTCCTCATAGATATAGTTGAGGGGGAGTTTGTCTAGGAAGACTCTTCCGAAAAGACTGAAGTGATGTAATCCACTAAAGAGATTTAGTGGGAGTCAAATCTGGATGACTCTACCTAAGGAAAGCTTGCTATAGAATAAGCAGATAAAGTAATATGGAAGGTGGTAGACTTCACAACAACAATTCCTCCTGCTGAGAAAAGTTCTGAAGAATTCATCCCCACTAACAATGAGCTAGTGTTTGTGGAAGGGAAAGAGTGTGATGGTAGAACAAGACAATGACAAGAGGACCTCACAATAATCAGCTCCTGATTATCTGTATGAATATTTTGAGCCTCACATTGGTCCGTCCTAAAGAACAACTGAAGAAGAGCCACAAGCCTCCACTCATTAACCATGTGAAGAACCAAGTTCTATCATGGCACAGCTACAACTAATGATGGATAATCGATTGCATCATTGGGAAATGTGTCGACTGCATCGGTTGGAAACCTCTCGACTACATTAAATGCATCATTGGGAAACCTGTCGACTGAATTGACTGTAGTGTTGGGAAATTTGTCGACAACATCGACTGCAATGTGGCGAAAAGTCTTTAGCGGATTTAAATGGCTAAGTGCTAAATGTTTCCATATAAGTACTTGTTTTTTTATAGGCTGGATATATAGCCAATTAATAGAGCTAAAGGACTTTATTGGTGGTATCAATTCATGTTTACTTAGGAATATTTTTGCTAGCCTAACACGTGACACAATGGATATCTCCTGAAGTTAAGACCTTGATTACTTGACCAATTTGAATTAATTCAAAATCACAGACTTTGATGCTGAAATCAAGGCTTTGCTAGAAGGAAGAAATATTCTCATTCATTACAGAATATTTCCTAATTCATAATCCTTCCATAGGCAGAACTTTCTAGCAATTTGAGAATTCCATATTCAAATTCTTACCTAAGGGGATTGACTAGCCTTTGAAGATTTCCTTATCAATCATAGAGACTTCTACCAACCAAATCTACTATAAAAAGGGGACTTAAAAGGATACAATAATACAAGTGTTACAGAGATTTTTACACGACAACTCTTCTATATTTTTGGTGCAAGTTCTAAGTAGTGATCAGGCAGTAAAGTTGATTTTAATCTTCATTCACTACAAGCAACAAAAAGATATTCTTCCAAGTCTAAGCTTTGCAACATTTCTTTAGAAGAATTCTTCTCTTTATCAAGGTGTTCCTGATCAAGACATCAACCTTTTCAAGCCAATCTATTCAAGTGTTGATAAAGGAAAAGAAAAAAAGAAGCATGCATAGTGCTTCTTATTGAAGTCTCCAGCCCTATCTGATTGAGTCAAACTCTTGTAACTATTTTCATTTGTAGGATCTTTAAGACCTGAGCTGTAGGGCTTATTTGGCCTGAGTTATAGGGCTTATTTGACCTAAGTTATAGGGCTGGTTTGACCTGAGTTATAAGGCTGTGTTAAGCCTAAGTTAAAAGGCTTGTCTAGCCTGAGTTATAGGATCTTTGAAGGATCTAAGATGTAGGATCTTGTGATCAGAGATCTAAGTAGTAGGACCTATTTTGAAGGTTTAAGATAGGGGGTTGTGTTCCTGAGTTGTAAGATCTGAGGATCTAAGAAAGATTAGAGAAGTTTGAACTAAGCTAGCTCTCTACTAGATAGGTGAAGAGGAAAGTGTATCTACCCATAATTGGGGAACAATTATAAATCTCTGTGTCTTGTAGTTTTTTTGTGCTGGTTTTTTTCCTACTGTGCCAAAACAAGAAAACTATAAGAAAGCTTAAAATAAGACAAACACATATTCACCCCCATCTAGGTGAGTAGTAACTCTTAACTTTCAATTATATCTTCTCATCTAAGAATTTTTAGGTGGGGTGAGTGCATGCCTATGCTCAGAGGAGAAGTATTTGGCATTGTATGCATGATGATGAATTGATTGCATAGCCACTAGATTTCTCTTAGGAAGAGGTCTTGGAGAAATGACCTTTTCGTTTCCCTTGAGTGTTGGGGCTGGGGCACCAAATACAAATGTTCCATAATTGTCCATTTTTATTTCTTCATGTGGAGCTTTTAGATTACTAAACCCAAAGTCTCTTCTTCCTATCTAGTGAGGAGCATTGCTAGACCCACTGGAGGAACATCTATTTTTCTAGTGACCATACATACTGTCATGCTCATAGCTGTTGGATGGCAGAAACACCTTTTAAAAGGTGGTTTGTTGCACTTGATCATTCCCACTCATGCCCTTCTTTCCCTCATCCTTAATGATAAATCCTACACCCCCTTTATACTGAGCAGAAAAGTTGTCAATGATGGGAAAAACTATTTGTGGCTTGGAAAACTTAGCCACTAGCTTCCTCTCTTCGAGGAGCTTCTTTTCAAGATCCATAATTATTGTTTATAGTTCTAATATGGATAATATGCATCCCTCTCAACTTGCCAAGTTCTTTGCCCATTTGAAGTAGTCTTTTAGTCGTTTCATCATACATGAACTTGGCAAGTTTCAGGGCTTCAATCTCCTCATCTTGCATTTTTGTAAGCTTCTTGATACTTTTTGTGCTCGTAAAAGAGCACCATATTGGTCAACCATGTCATAGAAATCATTCTTAGATTCAGATTCATCCCCTTCATCAGATGATGAGCATGCATCTATACCAACACTAGTCTTATAATCAGACTCAGATAATGATAAGGAATCTCTAATAGTTACCTCATCAGGATGGGTGTCATCCTGTTCTTCCTCTCCTATCATGGCCATAAGACCATACTTATCTTTATTTTCAACTTCACTGTCAGATAGTGAAAGAGGTTCCCTGTTGCCCACCTTGACAGCAGGATAGTCCTCTTCATCAAATAAAATAATAAGCCCGATAAGGGCTTCTTCATCTCCTGGCTCAGATAAGTTTGAGTCAATGTGACTCCAACTCCTCTTCTTTGTTTCCAAGAAGCTCTTTTAAGACTTCTTGCCTTTATAGTGTTTCTTCTCTTCTTCTTCTTCTCCTTCTTTTCTTTCTTTTCTTCTTTCTAGGCAGTCATCAATAACATGCCCAAGCTTGCTATAGTAATAATAAATAATTTTAGAACTAACTTATTTGTTCTGTTTATATGCATACCTATCCCCCTTTGGCTCTCTCCTTGATCTTTCTATGCTTCTATTAGGCTTTCTTGAGATGGATCTAGAGGAAGATTTAATCTTCCACTGCTTCTTCCTGTTCAGTATTCTTTTGAACTACTTAGAGAACACTACAAGTTCTCAATCAGTGAGCTCAACATCAGAAGTGCTAGGTTTGGAACTCTCTGTGTCAACATCCCTTCTTTGAGGTGAAGAGGTCTTCTCTCTATATCTTCTGGAGCTTTTAGCTTTGAAAGCAACATACTTTTCCCTACTGTGTATATGGCTTTTTTCATCCTCAGCCTTCTTGGTATTCAACTACAACTCTTGAGATAATATTTTACCAAATAGATTATGTAGCAAGATGTTTTCTAGATTTCCCATTTCTCTTATGACATAAGATCTAAATATCCCACTCCTTACTGAGAGATCTCAAGAACTTATCATTGAGTTCATAGTTAGTGAACTATTTGTATAATTCATTAGCTCGTTGATTATCTTAAAGAACTTCTCATAACATTCAACTATGACATAATTTTTACCTTGTCTAAAGGCTTTATATTCCTGGTTTAGGAGAGATTTTTCATCATCCCTAACTTCCTTGGTGCCCTCTGCGTAGACTATCAAAAACTCCCACATTTCTTTAGCCGTGTTGCTTTGAATCATGTTTTGTAAGGTGGAGTCATCTGTAACATCCCATTTCCAGCTAGACCCCTAGGAGTCGGTCTGTCGTGACAGAACCCCCATAAACTCCAGAAATTGATAGTAACCGATCTAAAAATAGGTTCAGGCATGAAGGCTAGCCGAAGATGAAATCCTCGGAAGTCCGTCGACCGAAATCCTGAGTCACGGGTTGGTCACGCCCGTGACCGGCCCTTCATGCCCGTGACTTCCTTCGATGGTCGACAAAATCAGGAAGCTGATCGCCGAGCTCAGAACTCATGTCACGGGTTGGTCATGCCCGTGACAGGCCCGTAACGCCCTTACCTAGGGCATGGCGCCCCCACCGACCGTCGACCTCAGATCGACGAACGTTGACCGAAGAACACCTGTCATGCCCGTGACAAACGTGTCATGCCCGTGATGTGGGGGGTGACCCGTGAACCGACGTAGAAAAATCGGTCATCGACTCTAGAACGACAAATGGACTAGTGTCACGCCCGTGACAAAGACTGAAACGTCAGCCAGACTGGAAATTACTTTAACACATGCCATAATTAACTCTGATTATGGGAAGTCACACCAGGAGTATTTATGGGCCGCTTCCTTCTCTAATTACTTAATAAAATGAGGAAGTGTTGGTTTAATAGGAAATCTCCACCTGGACACATTTTTTCATCTTCCACCTTTTCCTGTCCCTCCACCATAACCGAAATACTATTAAGAGGAGAGCCTTCATGGCCATAAATGCTGTACCATTTCTCCTCCCCACTTGGTGATCTATAAAAGCCCCCTAGAGCAAGATGAGAAGTTTACACTCTTGACCAAATGGATTATAGTTGTTGTTCTTGTTGTAGGAGAAGTTCGACAACGCCACCACCGCGCCATGACAACCCGACGTTCATCTCGCCTCCAAACCGCAAACAAGGTCGTCCTCTACTTCTTCTTTTATGGGTAGATCTTAGGATCTTAGAAAGGAATTTTGTGCTCAATGGAGCCGGACCTATCTCACGTTTTAATGGAAAAACCATGAAAAAATATATTTTCGGGTCCGTCGGAAACCGCCACCTCCGGCGGTCAAACCACTGCCGACTGATAGCCATCACCTCGACGGAGGTGGTGGTGGTGGCGTGCTTGCCAGGGAAGTGACCGGCCAGCCGGCGATGGATCGCGGAAGAGCTACAGGAAATATAAGTTTTCTGAGTTCAGGTTTTTGGGTTCTGTAGAAGATGAACAGTAAAAACATTTTTATAATATAAAAATTATGTATATAGTATATACGGAAAAGATACATTAAATGAGCGCATTTTGATGCTGCAAAACGAGGAACTTAGATGCCGATTTAGGAAAAATAGCCAGTCACGAAAGTTGTAGCCCTTCAAGTCTAGATTAATTTAAAATTAATTTCAACTCGTTTGGGTAAGTGTTTTGACCGCATCACCCGTTTTGGTTGGGGCTGTACCTAGAGTTGGGCAGAAACTAAAATGAATGCCCACTCTTCATCCCTTGTCCAAATGTCTTGAAATTTGGGCAGGGGGTTACCCTTAGCCATACCTAAATACTGTCCAAAAATGGGAATTTTTGGAGATAGTTTGCCTAAGGTTTTTGTTTTAATTTAATAAAGATAGAGTAATTTATTTAAGTGGTCAAATGACCTCCAAACCCTCCCAAATTTTGGTGAGTGCTCCCTGGATATAAAATCTAGCCTTGTACAAAATTCCAACTCATTTGGATTAGTTTTGGATAGTAAATAACCTATACTTAACTAGGCATTAATGAGGCATTTTTGAGTAAAAAGTGCACTAAGAGGTTGGAACGGTCAAATCACCTCAAAAAAGGCTGATATTTTGACCACTGACTTAGAAGGGTTATTATAACCCACTTGGAGAAAAATGGTGTGGTTTAGGGTTGATTTACCCTAGGATCCAAACTCAAACCCTAAAAGGAGGGTTTTGAGAGTTGTGAAGGACATGGGGGCAAATGCCCTCATATTGCCTTGAAATTCAGTAGAGTCGACGTTAGCATAATATAAATCATATGGATGGAATCTCGGAGGATTTGGAGATAGGTAGATACCTCAAAACCCTAACCTTAGTTTTAGGGAAAAATCTCAAATAAGTAAAATTAATCACTAAACATTATCTAAAAGCTATGAAACTCAAGTAGAGTGAGTTTCGGAATGGGTAGAACCTATAGCAATTTTATTGGAATTTTATAATGTTTATTTCTAGCACTTCATTTATAAAGTTTGTTATAGCCCTAATTGATGTTTTATATATTTAGATCTTTCTGTTCATTGAAACCCCAATGATATCTTGAAAGTAAATGTTTTAGGTCAGAATAGATGCTTCTGATTTTTTGTATTACTTTTAGTTGAGTAAATCTAGTATTGCATTCACAAATGTTAAAAAGAGGTTTTATGGTTTAAAAATTAATTATGGATGATATTGCTGTTGAAAAATTATGAGACTTAGGAATTGAGACTTTCAGTTCATTATATGCTTGTAGACATTTATTCATGATTTTTAGAATCTTAGTTATGGCACTTTCTTTACCAGTCTACCTTATGGAGATTTTTTAAAATTAATTTATTCAGAGATTAATACCCTGCTAAAAAATTATGAAACTTGGCCAATGCTATTTTTAAGATTTTATCTGCATAGTATAATTAATTTATAATTTTTGGATGGATATTCTCTGTACTTGAATCATAAATAACGAAAGATAGAAAATATTGCTAAAATAGTTTTAGTGCCCTTTTGATGATAGAAAAATTGTGATACTTTGAATTTACCATATTGAGATAACATAATATTTATAATAATTTTGTTGGATATCTTGCATGAGTACTTAGGGTAGTTCATATTCAAACCGGTAGCCCTTGGAATTTTGAGGAAATTAATTAAATGCCAGATAAATTAGGAAAAATTATAATTTTCCGATTATAGGCTAATTATATCATGATATACCTCCAGTAAATAAGTTATGGCATTTGGATGAGTATTGGATCATTTCCTGTCCGATTCGACATATAGCATAGGATAGTCTGCAATTAGCAATTTGTGTTAACAGTCATAGGATATGATGGGGCACAGCGTTAGAGTTTGTTAATCTGTTGAATTGGATGGATGTGAAAGTGTTCACCATATAAGGATGGCAAGGTTAGTGAGAAGTGGTGTTGGCTAGAGTTAAGAGGTGCTCGGGTTCGATGAAAAATCGTCTTTCCCGAAGAGAGGAAGGTTAAAAATCACACTAGGTTAGTCTATCGTAACACGAGAAGGTAATGGGTAAGGGAATCAACCAATAATAATAAGTACCTTGCGAAAGGGAACGATGGGCGTAATCCCATCATAGTTCCTAGTTCTCCTTGAGAGCCCATCATAAGGAATACCGAGGGCAGTCCATGGTTAACGTAAACTGTATTAACAAGCTGAAAAGAGTAACTTAGTAATTAGGGTTGCACATTTCACAAACACAGATAGCACAGGAAGATAGTTGGGAGCTTCAGCTTGGATAGTTAAGAGACGGAGGTTTTGGTAAGGGGAGTTTCAACTCGATTGTTTGAGATAAACGTTTTAGTCCGGGGAGCTTCGACTCGGTTTTTTTTGAATACGTTAAATTTGCATGTGCATAAAAGGAAAGAAAATTAAGGTGGTGGGCCTTCGGTATTGGAGGGTCGATACACCGACGCCAATACGCTGACTCAGCAAGTGTGGTTAGCACTTCGCCAACAGAAGTTCAGTGCGCCAGCCGGCAAGAGTACGCAGGAGTCCGCTTCGTGCACCAAGCATTGAGGCATATGATAGGTATTACCGGTAGTGCTTTACTAGTTTAGAGGTGGGCGAGGCCCAACCCACCGCTTCCGTCTGCCACTACGGAGGTATCCTGGGAGGTTACGGCTCCAGAAAGGGGGAACTAAAGGTCTGTGTGCACAGAGTCGGGTGTGTGTGTTGCACTTACATGTTCCATCATACCCACTAGCATGTCATAGCATAATCGATTCATTTAACCCCTGACACCTAAGGTATAAGTGGAATGGGATGCTTATATATTAGGACTTGCAAAATGACCCCTTGGTCTATTAGCTTGTGTGAGAAAGTTTATAAATTAAGGTCAATTTTGATATATATATATATTGCTGTTTGATAACCGACACCCCAATGTATAAATTGGCATGAGACTTTTTATACGATGGGAGCCTTGCAGAAGACCCCTTGGCTTATGTGTTCTCACATAAGTGAAGGTTACTTTTCATATTTCATCTTATTTCCATTATTTATTATAGAATTGCTAGATTAGTTCCGCTACCACCTGTTTCTTTTGATTTATTCTCCACCTTTATGTCCTTCCCTTTCTTCCTCTCCGCTCGGTACTTAGGAGCCATGGGGGGAGGGGGAGGGGATGATAGGGCTTAGTATTTATGACTAACGGTTTTGGAACCACATATTTTTAGGGAATCATGGATCCCAGCACGAGGGAGCAGCCCCAGAGACCGGTGCGCTTGGAGATGGGGCAGTCTAGCTCCGGAGTTCATACAGCCAGGACCGTGAGTCTCGACCTTGAGTAGATGTTCTGTTTTTGCTTCCGCATGAGTGATTTGTAGTGAGGACATGATGTACAGGGCATAAGCCCATATTTTAGTACTCTGATATATTATTCTATGGACCCTCCCCTCGTGGAGACTTTTATTTCTATATATGTGATCTCTGGTGGACTTGTTTTATATTGTCATATGATACTGTTCTGCGATGGATTTGGCCGACAGGATCGTCTTTTTGTAGTGACGACCTTCCCGGGCGTGAAGGTGTCACCACAAAGCGGCGGTTCTGGGCCTAAGACCCCGGTGTTTAAAAAAAAGGGGTCTTAAAAGTGGTATCAGAGGAAACCTCGATCGGAAGAGTTGCAGTCCACTAACCCTGGGCCACCCCCGCTCGAGTTTAGTTTGGGGACAAACTAAGCAGCGGAAGCGTGGTGTGCCCATGTGGGGATCACATGTAATTGTCCACTGTTAATTAGGCTTGAGTCAATTGCTTACAGATGGTTTTTGATATGCAGCCTCCAGCACAGCCTACACCATAGGGCGGAGTCCAACAGACTCCGAATAATGGACCAACTCCCCCGGTCCCCACTCCGTTTCTACAGTCGGAGATGGGGCAGAATCTGACAGCCATTCTGGAGGATTTCAGGGCTCAGCAGGTTCCGGCTCTGCAGCCAATCCCGGGGGCCAACTGGCTGAGCATCTTCCGAGGACTCTCGCCCCCATCCTACTTAGGGACAGAGTCAGCTATCTGGACAGAAGAATGGCTGGACATTATGTACGAGATGTTGACAGGGATACGGTGCCCCTAGGAGGAGAGAGTGTCATTGGTGGTCTCTTTCTTGGAGTCTCACACCAAGAGATGGTGGAAGACGTCACTGGACACGACCTTTGCGGATATGGAGATTGCAGAGATTACTTGGGGGGAGTTCAGGGCCGCGTTACTGGAGAATTTTGTTCCACAGTCAGCTAATGATGAGCTGGAGGATAGGTTCCTGCAGCTGAAGCAGGGCAATAAGACAGTGGTAGAGTACCACCGGGAGTTCAACCATTTAGCCCGGTTTGCAGACTCCTATCAACTGGATGAGGCAAGATACATCAAGAGGTTTTATAAGGGCCTGCGGGAGGACTTTAGGGAGGCCCTACTGTTCGTATCTGACGAGCCAATACCTCGGATGTTAGAGATGGCTAAGAGGATAGAGGCTGATTGGAAGCTACTTGAGGCCAGAAACATCCAGCGGAGGATCAGGGTCGAGGAGCAAGGAACGATCAGAGACGAGCTCGTATCACGGACGGGTGAAGGGTCGAGGACGTCAGGAGGCAAGACAGGAAACAAGGGAGCAAGTGGTGGTGGCTCCACCACCTCTTCAGACACGGGAGGGCCAGAGACCCGAGGGAATGGCATATCCCCCGCCAGAGTGCTTCCACTGCCATCAGGTTAGGCACATCCGCAGAAATTGTCCTATAAGGGGGGACACCCCACCAGCACCACCAGCTGCCCAGCCAGCGCAGTATTTTGGAGGCCAAGGACGTGGCCGAGGAAGAGGATACCAGGGTAGGGATCGTAGACAAGAAAGGGAGCAGGTGTATGCTTTGGACCTAGTACAGCCTCGGAACCCAGAGCAGTTCATAGCAGGTACACCAAGATGTTTAATGGTTTCAATAGAATTCCCTTTCTCAGTTGTTAAATTTGTAGAATTGCACTAGATACAATAAATAGGAAAGAAAACTCATTATAGAATCCTAAGATATTTAATCGCCCCAGGTATAGTCTTCATCAACGGACAGGCTGCCAGCACGCTTTTCGATACCGGAGCTACTCACTCCTTTGTGTCGGAAATGTTTGTAGAAGGACTGGTAGGCGTGGAGCGATTCACGAGCTCGGAGATGAGGGTGCGACTACCCGATGGATCTGAACTCCTTACCTCAGACCCCTACAATATGGAGACAGAAATTGGTGGAAAGGCGTTCGAGGCTCCAGCGACGCTTTTGAAGCTGATGGACTACGACTTGTTCCTGGGCATGACATGGCTGCACTAGAACCATGCCTAGATTGATTGCCAAGCAAAGAGGATCACCGTGAGGCACGTGGACTCTTTTATTGTTATCGAAGGTATAAGACTTGCCTCCCGTATTCTCTTATAATCAGTTCAGGCCGTTAAGGCCCATCTATAGGGGGAGGAGGGTTATCAGGTTCTATTTGAGATGGCGGAGGTCAAGGAATCTTTGACGGACATTCCAGTAGTACGAGATTTTGCCGAAGTTTTTCCAGAGAAGCTGTCAGGTCTACCTCCGCACCGGGAGCAGGACTTCAAGATACAGCTTGTGCCGGGGGCCAAACCGGCATCTAGGGCCCCTTACCGGATGGCCCCGAAAGAGTTGACAGAGTTGCGAAGTCAGTTGCAGGAATTAGTAGAGGCAGGGTTTGTCCGGTCAAGCTCTTCACCTTGGGGAGCCCCGGTGTTATTCGTCAAGAAGAAGGACGGAAGTCTCCGCTTGTGTATTGATTATCGAGCGCTGAACAGACTGACGGTCCGGAATTCATACCCGCTGCCACGGATTGACGAGTTGTTCGATCAACTAGAAGGAGCGCATTTCTTCTCGAAGCTTGACCTGAGGTCAGTTTATTACCAGCTACGGATTCGAGAGGAGGACATTCCGAAGACCGCCTTCAGTAGTAGGTACGGACTGTTTGAGTTTACAATGATGCCCTTCGGGCTCACAAATGCGTCGTCAGCATTTACAAGCCTCATGAATGGGGTATTTGAGGAGTATTTGGATGTATTCATCATCGTATTTATTGACGACATCCTTATCTACTCAAGGACGGAGGAGGAACATACACGATACCTGACTTTGACTCTAGAGAGGCTAAGGGAGCACCAGCTATATGCGAAGTTCAGCAAATGCCAATTTTGGCTAAAGGAGGTGGCCTTATTAGGTCATATTATCAGCGGTGCTGGGTTGGCAGTAGACCCGGCCAAGATTCGGGCAGTTCGGGATTGGCCACCATTGAAGATAGCCACGGATGTACGGAGTTTCCTGGGACTTACCTGATATTACCGGAAGTTCGTCGAAGGATTCTCCCGAATTGCACTCTCTCTTACTTCCCTGACGAAGAAGGAATCCTATTTCGTATTGACGCCACAGTGCGAGGCGGCCTTTGTGGAGTTGAAAGGTCGGCTTACCTCGGCTCCCATTCTCATTCTTCCGTCAGGAAGGGAGGGATTCCAGGTGTACACGGACGCCTCCTACCAGGGTATGGGTGTCGTTCTGATGCAGAACGGGCACATGATAGCCTGCGCCTCCCGATAGCTGAAGATACATGAAAAGAACTATCTGGTGCATGATCTGGAGATAGGTGCAGTGATCTTTGCTATGAAGATTTGGCGACACTACCTCTACGGGGTTCACTATGACATCTTCTCAAATCACAAAAATTTGAAATATGTGGACACACAGAAGGAACTCAACATCAGACAGAGACGTTGGGTGTAGTTCCTGTCAGATTACCAGTACACCATGCACTACCATTTCGGGAAGGCGAACGTGGTGGCAGATGCTTTGAGTCGGAGAGGAGATACCTCAGGGAAGGGACCACATCTGATGTCCATGGAGCTAGTCCGGTCATTCAGAGATATGCAGATATCCCTAGTATCCGGGAATGATCCAGAGCTATATAAGGAGTATCTAGCATCGATGGTGGCCATAGATGGTATTCGGGACCGCAACCGGGACGGACAGAGGACAGATACATGAGCAGAACTGATATTCCAAGCCTTGGAGGAGGGTTCGACGGGAGATTATTCACTGAGAGATGGATTACTATATTTCAGAGGCAGGGTCTATATACCCGTAGGAGGCCAGATTCAGGAGGACATCATAGCGGAAGCACATTATAGCACTGATATTCTATACACCCGGGGATCACCAAGATGACTGCCGACTTGAAGAAGACGATGTTTTGGCCATGGATGAAGAAGGACATTACATACTTCGTGACTCATTGCGAGGCATGCCAGCTGGTGAAGGCGGAGTGCAGGAACCCACGCAGGATTGCTACAGCTACTTCCAGTGCCGGAGTGAAAATTTGAGGACATCGCGATGGATTTCATTCATGGCCTCCCCCGGTCACGGACGGGAAACGATTCGATTTGGGTCATCGTCGATCGGCTGACGAAGGTGGCCAGATTCATTCCGATCAGAAAAGATGACTCGGTTGGAGTACTGGTCCGGAGATTCGTAGAGCAGTTCATTCGTTACCACGGGGTGCCCATGATGATCGTGTCGGATCGGGATGGTCAGTTCACATCCAGGGAGTGGAGATCCGTGTAGACTTACTTAGGCACACAGCTGACCTTCACCACAGCTTTTCATCACCATACGGATGGGCAGATAGAACGCACCAACTGGACATTGGAGGACCTCCTAAGGCTATGCATCTTGGATCGAAATGAACCTTGGGAGAAGCTTTTACCACTAGTTGAGTTCTCCTATAATAAAAAGCTACTAGTCCAGCATCAGGATGGCGCCTTACGAAGCCTTGTACGGAAGGAAATGCAGGACCCCACTTTGTTGGATTCAGGACAAGGATCCGAAGGCGTTGGGATCAGATTTTGTTGAAGACGCCGAGGCTCAGGTGAGACTGATCAGAGACAGGATGTTAGAGGCGCAGAGCAGACATGCTAAGTACTATGACGCCCAGCATCGTCAGGTGGAGTTTCAGGTGGGGGACCGAGTGTTTTTGAAGATCCGGCCCATGCATGGAGTTTCACGGGTGCGCGGTTGGAGGAAGAAGCTCAGCCCTAGGTATATGATCCCTTACAGGATCCTAGAGCGGATCGGGGCCCTAGCCTATAGGCTGGAGTTGCCACCAGAGCTGGCAGCTCTGCACGACGTCTTCAACATTTCTTCGCTGAGGAGGGCTCTACTATGCCTGAGCAGCATATTTTGACCACCGAAGGGACGGTAGCTTCAGACCGGTCTGTTCACTTGGAGCCGGTTCATATCGATGACAAAGGAGTACGGATCTTGCGCCGCAAGAAGATCCCCTTAGTCAAGGTTTTGTGGAGGAACCACGGTCAGGAGAAGCACACCTGGGAACTGCAGGACCTGATGAGGCAAAAATACCCGGAGTTGTTCAGTCAGGTATACCTCACCACGTCCCGGTATACTATAAATTACCTTCTTGTATTGAACCGGTAGGACTAGATAAGGGAAATTAAGAACCTAGGCATGCACACTCAGTCAGGAAAGTAGGGGCTAATCTTTTGTTTATTGGGGAATTACCTTCGTTTTTTGAACAAGTAGTCCCTTCGACTAAATAGGAAAACCATATGGGATGTTACAAGTTTATTTTATTCCAGTAGAAATCCCCTTAGGCTTAACCTCAATTTCGGGGACGAAATTTTTGTTTTGTTTATTGGGATTTATAACATCCCATTTCCAACTAAACCCTAGGAGTCGGTCTGCCGTGACAGAACCCCCGTAAACCCCAGAAATTGACAGTAACCGATCTAAAAATAGGTTCAGGCACGACGGCTAGCCGAAGACGCAATCCTCCGAAGTCTGTCGACCGAAATCACGAGTCACGGGTTGGTCATGCCCGTGACCGGCCTATCACGCCGGTGACTTCCTTCGATGGTCGACGAAATCAGGAAGCTGATTGCTGAGCTCAGAACTCATGTCACGGGTTGGTCACGCCCGTGACAGGCCCATCATGCCCGTGACCTAGGGCGTGACGCCCCCACCGACCGTCGACCTCAGATCGACGAACGTCGATCGAAGAACACCTGTCACGCCCGTGACGTGGGGGGTGACCCGTGAACCGATGCAGAAAAATCGGTCGTCGACTCGAGAATGACGAATGGACTAGTGTCATGCCTGTGACCTACGTGTCACGCCCGTGACAAAGGCCGAAACGTCAGCCAGACAGGAAATTACTTTAACGGATGCCATAATTAACTCTGATTATGGGAAGTTACACCAGGAGTATTTATGGGCTGTTTCCTTCTCTAATTACTTAATAAAATGAGGAAATGTTGGTCCAATAGGAAATCGCCACCTGGACACATCTTTTCATCTTCCACCTTTTTTTCTCCCTCCACCATAACCGAAATACTATTAAGAGGAGAGCCTTCATGGCCATCAATGCTTTACCCTTTCCCCTCCCCACTTGGTGATCGATAAAAGCTCCCTGGAGCAAGATGAGAAGTTTACACTCTTGACCAAATAGATTAGAGTTGTTGTTCTTGTTGTAGGAGAAGTTCGGCAATGCCACCACCGCGCCATGACAACCCGACGTTCATCTCGCCTCCAAACCGCGAACAAGGTCATCCTCTACTTCTTCTTTTATGGGTAGATCTTAGGATCTTAGAAAGGAAGTTCCTGCTAAACGGAGCCGGACCTATCTCGCGTTTTCATGGAAAAACCAGGAAAAATATATTTTCTGGTCCGCCGGAAACCGCCACCTTCGGCGGCCAAACCACCGCAAACCGATAGCCATCGCCTCGACAGAGGTGGTGGTGGTTGGCCAGGGAAGTGACCGGACGGCCGGGAACGGATCGCGGAAGAGCTACAGGAAATATAAGTTTTCTGAGTTTAGGTTTTCGGGTTCTATAGAAGATGAACAGTAAAAACATTTTTATAATATAAAAATTATGTATATAGTATATAAGGAAAAGATACATTAAATGGGCGCATTTTGATGTTGCAAAACGAGGCACTTAGAGGCTGATTTATGAAAAATAGCCATTCACAAAAGTTGTAGACCTTCGAGTATAGATTAATTTAAAATTAATTTCAACTCGTTTGGGTAAGTGGTTTGACCGCAACACTTGTTTTAGTGGGGGCTGTACCTAGAGTTGGGACAAAACTAAAATGAATGCCCACTCTTCATCCCTTGTCCAAATATCTTGAAATTTGGGCAAGGGGTTACCCTTAGCCATACCTAGGGACTTTCCAAAAATGGGAATTTTTGGAGATACTTTGCTTAAAGTTTTTGTTTTAATTTAATAAAGTTAGAGTAATTTATTTAAGTGGTCAAATGACCTACAAACCATCCCAAATTTTGGTGAGTGGGCCCTGGCTATAAAATCTAGCTCTGTACAAAATTCCAACTCATTTAGATGAGTTTTGGGTAGTAAATCACCTATCCTTAACTAGGCATTAATGAGACATTTTTGAGTAAAAAGTGCACTAAGAGGTTGGAACGGTCAAATCACCTCAAAAAAGGCTGATATTTTGACCACTGACTTAGAAGGGTTATTATAACCCACTTGGATAAAAATGGTGTGGTTTAGGGTTGATTTACCCTAGGATCCAAACTCAAACCCTAAAGGGAGGGTTTTGAGGGTTGTGAAGGACATGGGGGAAAATGCCCTCGTATTCCCTTTAAATATAGTAGAGTCGACATTAGCATAATATAAATTATCTGGATGAAATATCAGAGGATTTGGAGATAGGTAGATACCTCAAAACCCTAACCTTAGTTTTAGGGAAAAATCTCAAATAAGTAAAATCAGTCACTAAACATTATCTAAAAGCTATGAAACTCGGGTAGATTGAGTTTTGGAATGGGTAGAACCTATAGCAATTTTACTGGAATTTTATGATGTTTATTTCTAGTACTTTATTTGTAAAGTTTGCTATAGCCCTAATTGATGTTTTAATTATTAGATCTTTCTGTTTATTGAAACCCCATGATATCTTGGAAGTAAATGTTTTAGGTTAGAATGGATGCTCCTGATTTTTTGTATAATTTTTAGTTGAGTAAATCTAGTACTGCATTCACAAATGTTAAAAAGGGGTTTTATGGTTTAAAAATTAATTATGGATGATATTGCTGTTGAAAAATTATGAGACTTAGGAATTGAGACTTTCAGTTTATTATGTGCTTGTAGACATTTATTCATGATTTTTAGAATCTTAGTTATGGCACTTTCTTTACCAGTCCACCTTATGGAGATTTTTGAAAATTAATTTATTCAGAGATTAATACCCTGCTGAAAAATTATGAAACTTGGCCAATGCTATTTTTAAGGTTGTATCTGCATAGTATAATTAATTTATAATTTTTGGTTGGATATTCTCTGTACTTGATTCATAAATAACGAAAGATAGAAAATATTGCTAAAATAGTTTTAGTTCCCTTTTGATGATAGAAAATTGTGATACTTTGAATTTACCATATTGAGATAACATAATATTTATAATTATTTTGTTGGATATCTTGCATGAGTACTTAGGGTAGTTCATGTTCAAACTGGTAGCCCTTGGAATTTTGAGGAAATTAATTAAATACCAGATAAATTAGGAAAAATTATAATTTTCTGATTATAGGCTAATTATATCATGATATACCTCAAGTAAATAAGTTAGGGCATTTGGATGAGTATTGCATCATTTCCTGTCCGGTTCGACATATAACATAGGATAGTCTGCAATTAGCAATTTGTGTTAACAGTCATAGGATATGATAGGGCACAGCGTTGGAGTTATTTAATCTACTGAATTGGATGGATGTGAAAGTCTTCACCATATAAGGATGGCAAGGTTAGTGAGAAGTGGTGTTGGCTAGAGTTAAGAGGTGCTCGGGTTCGATGAAAAATCGTCTTTCCCGAAGAGAGGAAGGTTAAAAATCACACTAGGTTAGTCTATCGTAACACGAGAAGGTAATGGGTAAGGGAATCAACCAATAATAATAAGTACCTTTCGAAAGGGAACAATGGGTGTAATCCCATTATAGTTCCTAGTGCCCCTTGAGAGCCCTTCATAGGGAATACTGGGGGCAGTCCTGGGTTAACGTAAACTGTATTAACAAGCTGAAAAGAGTAACTTAGTAATTAGGGTTGCACATTTCACAAACACAGATAGCACAGGAAGATAGTTGGGAGCTTCAGCTTGGATAGTTAAGAGACGGAGGTTTTGGTCAGTGGAGTTTCGGCTCGATCTTTTGAGACAAACGTTTTAGTCCGGGGAGCTTCAGCTCGGTTTTTTTTGAATATATTAAATTTGCATGTGCATAAAAGGAAAGAAAATTAAGGTGGTGGGTCTTTGGTATTGGAGGGTGGATGCACCGACACCAATACGCTAACTCGGCAAGTGTGGTTAGCAGTTCGCCAACAGAAGTTCAGTGCGCCAGCCGGCAAGAGTACGCAGGAGTCCGCTTCGTGCACCAAGTGTTGAGGCGTACGATAGGTTTGATCGGTAGTTCTTTACTGGTTTAGAGGTGGGCGAGGCCCAACCCACAGCTTCTGTCTGCCACTACGGAGGTATCCTGGGAGGTTACGGCTCCAGAAAGGGGGAACTAAAAGTCTATGTACACAGAGTTGGGTGTATGTGTTGCACTTGCATGTTCCATCATACCCACTAGCATATCATAGCATAATCGATTCATTTAACCCCTGACACCTAAGGTATAAGTGGAATGGGACGCTTATATATTAGGACTTGCAAAACGATCCCTTGGTCTATTAGCTTGTGTGAGCAAGTTTATAAATTAAGGTCAATTTTGATATATATATATATATATATATATATATATATATATATATATATATATATATATTGCTGTTTGATAACCGACACCCCAATGTATAAATTGGCATGAGACTTTTTATACGATGGGAGCCTTGCAGAAGACCCCTTGGCTTATGTGTTCTCACATAAGTGAAGGTTACTTTTCATATTTCGTCTTATTTCCATTATTTATTATAGAATTGCTAGATTAGTTTCGCCGCCACCTGTTTCTTTTGATTTAATCTCCACCTTCATGTCCTTCCCTTTCTTCCTCTCCGCTCGGTACTTAGGAGCCATGGGGGAGGGGTAGGGGATGATGGGCTTAGTCTTTATGACTAACAGTTTTGGAACCGCATCTTTTTAGGGAATCATGGAGCCCAGCACGGGGAGTAGCCCCAGAGACGGTGCGCTTGGAGAAGGGGCAGTCTTGCTCCGGAGTTCATACAGCTGGGACCGTGAGTCTCGACCTTGAGTAGATGTTCTGTTTTTGCTTCCGCATGAGTGATTTGTAGTGAGGACATGATGTACCGGGTATAAGCCCGTATTTTAGTACTCTGATATATTATTCTGTGGACCCTCCCCTCGTGGAGACTTTTATTTCTATATATGTGATCTCTGGTGGACTTGTTTTATATTATCTTATGCTACTGTTCTGCGATGGATTTGGTCGGCAGGATCGGCGTTTTGTAGTGACGACCTTCCCGGGTGTGAAGGTGTCACCGCAAAGCGGCGATTCTGGGCCTAAGACCCCGGTGTTTAAAAAAAATGGGTCTTACATCATCTATGCACTAACAATGATGTTCTTGGACCTTTTGTCCATTATGGACATGACAACTTCATCCTTGGTCGTCTCAGAGAACAACTTGGGAACTCTGAGACTATGATTGATAGTACAGACTTTCATGGGAATTATAGTCCTCTCTTCAACCATAATGTAAATTCCTGGATCAGAGGCTTCCATGAACACCTTGACCCTTTGCTTCTAAATGCCAAAGTTGTTCTTCCGACAGATGGGTAGCTTCATGGAGCTTAGCTCTTTATATCTTTCTCCTCTAGCCATGGTGGGATATGACAATCCCAAGGGTAAACCTTATTCGAGTTATTAAACTCTTTTTGAATAACCTCCCTTTGATACGACTTGTGAGTCATATGATGTCACTAAACACCTAGAGGGGTGAATAGGTGACTGGCCTTCTAAAAGTTATATATGAAATGTAAAACTACGACACAGAGATAATCGCTCAATCACAACACAGAGATTTTATAGTGGTTCCCCGATTTGGGTACTTCCACGTTCCCCCTCCACCTATCTAGTAGGGTGCTATCTTCGATAAGCTTTTCCAATCTCAGATCTGTAGATCCTACATCTCAGAACTAAGATCCTACCTTAGAGATCACGTCTTCTACAACATAGATTCCCCGCAAGGAATCCTTCCTCAGAAGCGTTGGCTGGCTTCCTACCTCAGGCCGATACTGACCTTATAACTCAGATTCACCTTAAGGAATCCTACCTCAGGTTCTATCCAGAACCCTATATCTTAGGCAACACAAGAACGTATAAATCAGATTCCCCGCAAGGAATCCAATAGCTTAGATCTCGATGAGATCCTACTGAGAATAAGGTTTATAAAAACAAAATTTCTTTAGACTTAAGGATTGTGTATGAATGCTCGAAGTCTTCTTTGAAGTTAATGTTAAAAAGTTTCCTCTAGGATCTTCATTTAGAGATTGACTAAAATATTCAATCTGAATTGCTATGCTCTTTATGAAGATCCTTCTTCTACTACTATTAGATATTTGGCTTTTAGATCACAACAACTTGAATCGACAGGCTCTCTTTTTGTAAAAGAGAAGAGATTGTCTTTTTTTAATTTTCTTCTCCAAATACTTGCGCATTTTTTTTGTCGTAGTAGACGGCGCAAAAGCTCTTTCTGTAAGTTGACTTTCAGTTCCTGCTTTTTTGATTTCTTCTGTTTCAAAAATCATCGTATCCCTTTTTATAATAAATCAATTAATGGTCAAACCCTCGGCGTGCTCCGCATGTCAGAGATCCATATCCTTGAAGCACGGATTTGATTTGACCTTTCCGCGGTGACATTAATGATTAAGTGACAAATCAACATGTGATTTGAATTTCCTCCTTTTTGAATAATTTGACCTGACAATTTTGATTCAGTCAAATTCTTCGCATCAGGCCGATTTGCTTCTTCCTAGTTGAATTCATCTATTCAGGTTGAATTCTATCTTTCAAGACGAACTGCTTCTTTCAAGTGGAATTCCGCCTTTTAAATCAAACTGCTTCTTCGCAAGTCTTCTACCCGAATCTGCTGGATACTGTTTCTTCTTCTGGTCGAATCTAGACTTAACAAAATAATTTCTCAGTAGTTGAAATCTTCAAGATATGTTCAGTCGAATCAGTTTAAAGCTTTTGCACGAATATTTATGATCCAGTCAAATCACCATGATGCTTCTATACAATTTCATGATTCGACTGAATCTTCACTGTCTCTTTAAGCTAAGTTCTTCACCCTAAATAGCCTTGATGCAGTGACTTGATCTCTGCCCGATTTCGTACTTTATCCAGTTTTTTGCTTTCAAGTGACTTTAGTACATATGACTTTAATTCATACGGTCGAATTTATACTTAGTTAAAAACCTTTTTCTTACTGAAGATTGTTGACACATTCATCTTGATACTCCTATATGTTTGTTCAGAATTTTTACTCATTTTACTGGACATCTATTTAAATATACACTTAAGCAAATTCTACACAGGAAAAAATTCACTCGAAAAATGAGTTCTTTTGACCAGACCCACTTTCCATTTGATTGAGTAACTATTTGAATTTATACTTAGTGGAATTATTGTCTCCAAATGACTGCTCTCCTCTTCTGGATATTCGACCAGAATGTTTGGTCGAATCAATGGATATTCGACCAGACCATCTAGTTTAATTTATACTTTGTTATATTTGCATATTTTATTTAATTCCTTTCTTTACCCACACTTCCAAATTGTGCTCCCTGATCCTCTTCAAGGTGATTGCCAAGTCCATCATAGTATAGAACTTAGGTCGACATAGTGTCTTGCACAATGAGGGATTATATTGGCAAGATTATGTCTAATGCCACTAAGTCCAGCCCTTTTCCGAGCTTGAGCACATATGTACCTGTCTCATCATAGCATGAACATATATATATCAAATACAAAGTTGACCATCTTTATTATGAAGACTTCTTCAAATCAGGAACATTGTGAGGGCTGTTCTCAATAATATATTTCCACTTCTAGTGCCTGTCAATATTACCTGAGAATCTATAGATCACTTTATCAGGGACTTATCCTTGTGGAATTCAACGACATATATTAAGTCAAAAAGTTGACTTATACTTATAAGGTTGTACTACAACCCTTCCACATAAGTCACCTTTGTCAAGGAGACTATGTTATTGGTGATCACAACATAGCCTTTATTAGACCTCGATATGATCCACCAAAGATTACCTTAGGTCCATCTTTAATAGAGAAAACTCTTTGAGTAGGCTTCTGGTTCCAGTCATATGCCCGAAACAAACATTGTCCAAATACCAGATGAGTTTTTAAACGTCTTTGGAAAACCCTATAAAATATATCACTCCTCCTTAGGAACCCATATAGTTTTGGGTCCTTAGTATTTGTTATCTCTAATTGCAGAATGCTTTATTTTAATGTTATTAAATAGCTTCACACGATTTTCTCTAGGAACAATTGGGTTGAACCAAAATTCTATGTCAAAGTGGCCTATCTTGCCACATCACTAGCAGTCATACTTATTGTATCTCCTCTTCTAGTTCATTTTAAAAGTGGGATGAGTATGCTGATGACCATAAGAGAAGCATTCAGAGATCTTAAAATTTTTGCTGCTGTCTTTGTGGCTGTGTGCTTGATTTGAAAGTGATAGTATAGTCACACAACCTCTCTTGGCAGGGGCTTTTTGATTATGGCCTTTTCCTTATCTTTTCTTATTGACGTTGATGAACCAACTGCAAATGGTCCCTAACCTTTCATTTAGATTTCCTTATTGGGTGCTTTAAGTTCACACTATCCAATGTCCATACTATTCCTTGAGCTTTATGGCTCATTTGTTTTATTAGTGGAATACTCATTGGACAAGTATCGATGAGTAAGATAAAGATCATAAGAGTTGGTTGGAAATACAATCATGTTGAATATTATTTGATATTTTGATGTTTTGCAACTATCAGTCTCTTTTGAATATCTCATACCACCTCTATATGGTGCAAAAAAATTTGTCTGTAATGGGCAACACAGTTTGTGCCTTGGAGAAATTTGTGACAAGCTTCCTTTCAATGTAAAGCTTGCCCTGAAGATCTTTGATAGCTCTTTCTTTTTAATTTAGCAATATGGCTTGAGCTTAATACTTCCTTTATAGTATTATGAGTTCATAATTTATATTGGTTATTTCTTTTTTCATTTCATCAAGCTCAGATTTAAGAGGCTTAAGAATCTTTATTTCTTCAGCCTGAGATTTGTCCAATTGTTTATTTCTTTTTTAATGCTTCTAGAATGATATAAAACTCAACAACTAGATTAGTGTCACTATCACAATCATTGTCACTGTCATATTCTGAAGATGAGCTTTCTTCTGACTTTGATATTGAGATAGATTGTTCAGCTTGTATGTATACCTGTGCAGAATATATGACATCTTACCTCTCATCATCAGTCAAAACCATGAGAGTGAAGTTCATGGATTATGGGCTTCTATGTACATCTTTATCCTCTCCTAATAGATTGCAATTTTTTCTGTGCTTATGATTGGCATCTTCAAATAGCTTGGTTCCTTGAAGTATTGTCCAATAGATGTGGTGAATAAACTTATATCCCAAGGGCAGACCTGTTAAAGCTGTTAGGATTTTTTTTGAGTAACCTAGCTCTGATGCACTTTAAAACTTATGTGGTGTCTCTTTAATTAGAATGGGGGGGGGGGCTGAATAGGTAAGAAATACAACCACACAATCAAAAAAAGTCCACAACATTAACACAAAAAACTACAGTGGTTCCCAGAGTTGGGTACATCAACTTTCCCCTTTTCCTATCTAGGAGTGAGCTAGCCTCAGCAAACTCCAACCAAAACTCATATAAATAGATCCCACAAATCAAATACAAAGTCATTTAACTTAGAGACACTGGTGGTTCTTACCTCAGATCCCCTAACTAAGGATCCAACAACTCAAATTCCACACTAGAAGCTTACACTCACATTCCACAAATGAATCCTATAATTTAGAGGCAAAGTATCCTACCTTAGAGGTATTGGATGGACCCCTATCTTAGAAGTAATGGCTAGCCCCCTATCTTAGGTCACCTGGACCCTATGCTCAAATCTCAAAGAGATCCTTAAGTTTTATTACAAAAACTTTCTTTAGACACAAAAAACTTTCCTTGATGGATCTGGAGTCTTCTTAAAGCCTAATGAGGATTGGATTCAATTCTGATCTTTTTGTAGAGGACTTTAAGAAAAAACTCCTTCTTTGAAAATTACTTCCTTAGCACATTAGAAGATTCTTCTTCTTATTGTTAGTTGATTGAGCTTTGAGTAGTTCAACATGTTTAATCGACCTAGACTTATAAAGAAAGAAGAAATTAGCTTCAAATATTATCTTCTCCAAGATTAAGCTTCCTGATCTAATAGCCCTTTCAAAAAGGATGAAAGCGGAAAGGCTCAAGTTCAATTTTATCGATTTGGGGTTACTATTTACATCCTCTTACTTTTATATGACTAAGATCCTTAATAGTCAAATCTCAGTCTATTTTTGTGT
The DNA here is from genome assembly GCA_039513925.1 of Platanthera zijinensis. NCBI lineage: Eukaryota > Viridiplantae > Streptophyta > Magnoliopsida > Asparagales > Orchidaceae > Platanthera > Platanthera zijinensis. The sequence goes on along the minus strand of CM077086.1, from coordinate 43,862,007 downwards.
CAGAAATATTTTTCCTTAAAGGACAAATTTGATTAGCCCTTTCTACGACGACAATAAATTTAGATAATGCCAAAACAATACATCAATTCAAATATAATCTTGCTTGGTCGATTCAAGTAGATATTTGGTTGAATCTCGTCATGTTTAGTCAAATGGCTTGATATCAAGTCTATTACTTAGTACATAATCGTCTAGAAGCTTGTAGTTGAATTACTTCTTCAGGGCTTCTTCTAGTCAAATGATGAACATTTAGTCGAATCTGACTGTTCATACATCTATATAGTATAATCTAGTCGAATATGGACTTGTATCAAATTTCCATGAATACTACTTCTTCTCCCTGGCTGGTCGAATAGATCCAGTTGAAATCCTGGATATTTAGTCAAAATATAGCTTAAGACAAAATCTTCTTTCTTCAAGACTTCAAGACAACTTTGAGCTTTAGATGACTTCTAGTCAAATAGCCTTGACCCTTCTACAGAATCGAGTAGATGATCTTGACAAACTTGATCCTAATAGTTTTATGCATTCTTAGCATCTACCTGAATCATCTTGATTCATCCACACAAATGGTTAGATTGTGTAATTGAATTTACACAAACTTTTTGCACTTTAAGTATATTATCTTGAATATTCTTAATTATTATACACGATCGATTTGATGTTTATTAGAATCTATACTTAATTAGATTTTTTACTTTCATGAGACATCTACTCGAATGGTCTTGACTCTTCTACATAAATGGCTAGATCATCTAGTCAAATCTATAATTCGATATCTTTTTGAGAACTTTCATATGATTCATCTTGATTATTCTGTACAATCCACCAAAGTCTGGTCGAATTTATATTTAGGCAAAATTTTCTACTCTGAAGTTATCTATACGATTCATCTTAATTCTTCCGCACGCTCTGTTAGATTATCAAACTATTTAACTAGATGTTTAGTTGAATTTTGATTTAGAAAATTTTTATCTATTTGTATTTGAATTCTTTGTACTACCCAAACTCCTAGAATTTGTTTATTGATCTTTTAAGAGTGAGCAACATGTCCAACATAACCTAAATCTTAGGTCGACATGGTGTAACACCTCCCCTACAATGAACATATGTATGGGTCCGGATGGGACTCCACAGAAGATAGACGCCACCATTTTAGTATTAAAAGATAGTACTAGAGCATCTACCCATCTCAAAACTCAGATCAAAAATAGCGAAAACATGCAAATATAGACTAGAAGTTTCCCACGAATACACAGGGGTCTAAATGGTCTTATGGCCTTACAACACCAAAATGTTCAAGTCCACAACCAACATATCATACATAGCAAAAAGTGAAGAATTCCTATGCTACCTCGGTATGCAAGCTAGAATATAAAGAGAGCTGAGAAGTACATCAAGCAAGCAAATAGACACATCAGGAGAAAGTACACTTTATGAGGCTTAGGACTTTTTATCTGGCGAGCTGGCTCCCACTTGTGATCCCTGCCCTGTAAAAATTTGTTATAATGTGGGTCAGCTAAGGCTGAACTCAACTTTATAACAAACACATCTCGTCCTAGCTCTCCCTAGGGGACCCCAGAGCCCTATATCACTCTACAGGTCAATACTTCGTATGCATATATAATAAAACATAAAATAACATAGAAACAACGTTATAGGTGTCACAACCATCAAACATGTATTTTATATTGAGCAGTTAAATAAAAGGGGGCCTACCAATGCAGCATGTATGCAAGCCAAGGTTTTACCCAAGGTACCTTATATTATGTATGATTGTAACACATCATCATATCAATTCATTCACATGGGTACATCCATTTCCCAAATGGCCTTTAATTCGCAATTAGAACTCTTGCTTAGTCCCCATCCACTCATAGATCAACACGCGGGCTTTCCCTCAAGCTTTGACATTCTTTTTAATTCCACCAACCGATCTTAACCGATGTTGAGAACCCTTATTTTTACTTTGCCCACTCATGGGTTATATCACCCGGGCTTGTACCAAAAACACATGTGTTCTCGTTAGTTTTCATAAAAGAGGACTTGTCTTGCTGGGACACCCTCCACACGTGACTCACAATATCACGGGATAAGCCAGTCTCCCACGAAGACAAAGCCACACCTTCACATATCAATCAAAAAGTGCATGTTCCCCCCTCCATAAGCCACCTTTCATTCTCATACAAAAATAAGCGTGTTACAACGACATATACACTGCAATCAGATTTCTAACAAAATCCCTAAATACATGTCAAGCAACATCACCGAATCAGAGCACCGGTCATAATTTTGGCTTCACACACAATGCCTAATCCACTAACAGAGTGGATCTCTAATGAAAAAATATGTCAGGGATGGACTCAATCGACCCGGTGGTTCTTCTTGAACCAAGGCGACCCAACCCCTCTCATTTGAGAGATCTAGTGCTAAGAAATTTCAAGAAAATCAAGGCATTAACAAAAAGATGTTATGCACGCATCCTAAGACCGAGAGGAGAGATGTTACCTTGAGAAAACTCTTCCTTGCCATGGAATCTTGGAATAGCATAGATGAACGTGTTTGCCTTCAATCGCTCTCCACAGATCTGGTCTCAGATCGATAAACAGAGCTCTGAAGCTCAAACAATGACAGATCTAAGTATTCTTCCTTTTTCATTCACTCTCTCACTCATGAGCCGTTAGGATACAAAATCTTGGAAAACCTTAGGGGAGAACTCCCATACCCTATTTAAGGTTCACTAGCACAAAATCTAGGCCATTGGATCAAGTCCTAAGCAGATCAGTTGCCCCAAAAATGCCTAATTATTAAACTAGTTCAAGATACTTAGAAAAACAACGTTCTATCTCCGGGCAACGAGTGAACATGGCACCTAGCCAATGAATACGATACAATCAGGTGAACATGACACTCAGCTAGCTAACCCCCGACATTGAGTGATCATGCCACCAATGTCGAGTGAATACGATGCCTTTTGAGTTCACACACCACTTTTGCCACTGTTGTTTGGCCAAGGAAAAAAGGGACTTGCTGCACAAATCCCAGCATTCCCAGACCCTGGGAAGAAATACTTTTGGGGTGTTACACATGGTGTCTTGTACAATGAGGGATTACACTGGCAAGACTAGGTTTGATGACATTCAAGCCTTATGTTGGGCTTGTACTATCATGCTCATGTAAACAACATAACCAAACCATATTCATCAAATACACGTGTTTTCATCTATATTGCGAGGATTTCTTCTAATCAGGAGTATTGCAGGCAATTTTCCAACAAATACCTGAGTCAGAATCAAATCCCAAGAAGGATAACTATCATGGTAATAACACAACATAGAATGAAATCTATGTCTCTATGAGTATCTATACAGAATGTCAAAAATACATTGCCATTCATTCATTGAACTCAAGTTGGAAGATGATTGTGCTTCTTTATCTTTACAAAATACTAGGTTCACTACATGTGAGAGGAAGTTACTGACCGCAAAAATGAGTCATATAACTCTCATAACCCTAAAAGACATTTATACTGAATTTTCATAAACTGCTTGCATCGAAAAGAAGAAATAAGAATAATGTGTGTCCAATATTATTCGATGTAGCATTGATTTCTATAAATCGATGCATGCATCAAATAGTCCCACTATTTGGCATGATGTCGATTTACATAAATCTATGCTACATCTAATACTATCTTATGCATAGTATTTTGAAAATGCACGCTAATTCAAAGTTTTGTCAATTTTAACAAATTGATGCATATATCAAATAATCCCATTATTTGACGCATTAGAGCATTTTATTGAATTCAATGCATGCATTAAATAGTCTAAATAATCAATGTAGTGGAAGCCTTTTCCACGAAGTCAATGCCTCTATTGAATGTTGTCAATTAAGGTTTCATTCATAACCAACACAATCATCAATCCAATATTCATACATTCTTAATGCGTGACCTAATAGGCTCATATAACGTTGGCCGCAAGATAAAAAAATGCGATCACTTTTAGTTCATAGAATATTCCAATAGATATATAGACTACTATAAGATAAGACCTAGGTCAATTCTTGCTTTGAGAAATAGCTAAGGGCTCGATAGAAGTATAATGACAAAATCCCATTTGGTTGTCTTTACTCTTACTTTAAACCTTTCATCTTTTCTCTCATTTTACATTTGTATAACAAGTTTTGTAGGTTATAATGGCAAAAATACCAATCATGTTAGGATTTGATTTGGACTTTGACTCCTTCGTAAGTACGAACAAGAAATTTCATGTGATTCTTAATCTATTTATTTCTCAAGGATTGAAGTCACTTCTTTCAAGCTGCTCATGGAAACAACATAATGAGGTTAAGGAATTCTATTCTTTAATTAATCTAACAGAGGATTATGTTCTATCGGGAATAATCCATGGAGTTTCGATCAGAATAACAGATGGTGATTGTCCATAGCTTTCAATCTGCAAAATAATAAGGAAAAAATAGTTCTCACTAAAGAGGATATTGGTGTTGTTCTGGAAAAATAGGGTACAAAGGAAAGAAACACTCCAATATAAAAAAATAAGGAAGTATCAAAAGAATATTAATTTCTTGCTAATATTTATGCTATGGTTATGATGTGCAAGCTATCTGATCATGATTATAGGCCAAGAGTACATCTATAGGAGATGGGAGTATTGATTCTGAAGAAGAAAATATAATGGGGGCGATATATGAAGAAGTTAATTCAGACTAAATATAATGGGCACAAAAATATACCTTATGGAAGGATATTAAATATGATGTTTCAACATTCCTTTTTAGTAATCTATCTGACTATGTTGGTTCACATTCCTCCCAAGAAGAGGTTGAGTACTCAAAAATTTGAAAGATGGATAACACCCATAGAAAGGAAATTCTCTGAGCTTGCTGCATGTACTTCACACCCCATGAAAGTCACTCTTTGCATCTCTTGACCAATTTTACCCGAGGTATCTGATTCTGTGACTTCCACAACTCTTCCTTTGATTCCTACTATTCTTGATACCCATGATAGGGTTACTACATCATCTTTATTACCTTCATCTACTTATACCGAGGTTCCAATTGTGTCACTAAATACTGATTGTCCTATCTCTACAATTACTCCCATTGATTTTTACACTATTATTTATACCATTACATCAATAACCTCTATAAAGATAGCTGTGGTAGCATAGTTTTCTCAACATTTCTCTGCTAAGTGTCTAGTTCCTGATACAAAAATAACCTTTCTTTCAATAAAAGTGAATACACTTTCGTAATGTATCACTTCATATCCTCTCATTAAGGAATTTTTGATTTATCTATCTTATGAAATCAAGAAGGAGGAGAAGGTTTGTTCATCTGACACAATTCCTAAAGATAATACTTGCTCTTCTGATCATGGTGCTCTTAGTGATAATGATATTCGAACTTAGATTGATACCGCACTCAACATTGAGAATACTTCATCTTCCCAACAAGATGTCTACTTGCCATATAAACATGGGGATTCATCAGATATTGCATTAACAACCTTAACTGATGTTTATTTTTCCCAAGAGGAGTCACTGTGTCAGGAAAATGTATGTTTATCCACTAGAGCAACATTTTAGGGGGAGACTATGGGAATTTCTTAGATCAATAAGACTGCAATCATTCCTCTTGTTGCATCCTCTAAGGATGTTCATATTACAGATATTTCTCTCATCAAGGTCTATAAGAGAGCCTAATACAACTACAATCTCTGTGTTTAGAATCTATAAAGATTGGTTGATTAAAGCAAATGATATTTTTGTCACCAAAGCGAAAAGGTTTAAGATTGAAAACACCATTCTGATCAGAACTTTGCCAAAGATCTATCTGGGAATTAGTAGCCATTCTGTTCCCCTTATTCTAGTACCTTCTTTCAAAACACCAAGGAAGACTACTCAGATTGAACAGGATAATTTCAAGCTTCAAAAAGGCAAACATATTGATTCAGACTTAGTAATCTCATTAATTGAAAAGATGTTTCACGATCTCTATATAAGTGGCTTCAGTCTTTCAAGATGTTTATGATTCTGTATTAGAATATTGGAGGAAGTTAATATTTGTGTCAAATTCCTTAAAGACAACCCATGCATAGAGCCATGAAAGTTTTTTAAGTATTGTGATAAGTTCAAAGAAGACCTACAGTTTCACATTTATGTCTTTCTTGATGAAAATCCCATGAAATATTTGTGCACCGATGAACACATTTAGATCTTATCAAATGCATTTTATCTTGAAAATTAAATGTAAAGGTTCGATGACAAAAATCTTAAGGAATAAAATGAAGGTGTGCATAAATTCTCTTATCTATCTATTCTCTATGTTTTTATTCATGCGCAATCTAAAAGATTGTGATGATTTCTTTCATTTTTAAAATCACTTGACTTATATAACCAAATATATCAAATATGGGTAGATTGTTGGAAAAAATTTCTTTATGATTTGATATATCAAATTATCAAAGTGATGTAAGAAGATACCTTTGTTGTATAAATGAAATACTTCATATAGCCTAGAATTCAGAGTCATTCAAAATGGGAAAAAGTGAACTAAAGCCTTAAGAGATCTCAAAGTATGGCTAAGTAAAGAAGTTTATTTTGAGAAGATGTTGGCTAATGCCGACAAGTGTTAAAGGTAGAAGTCAACACATATTGAGAAGTTCAGAACTATGCTTTGACTATGACTTAGCAAATACTAATACTTAGAGCTCAAGTTCTGTATAATTAAGAGCATATGTATATATTGAGATATTCTACCCTTTTCTTCTTCTCAATATACTTTTACTTTCATGTCAGAGTTCTAGAAGTCCCGAGTCGACATCAATGCAAAACAAAATCGAATTATGCACGAATAGATTACGTTAATAAATTAGGCCTAATTATAGCCTTTGATATTTGAGTATGGAAGGTTATTATTCTCTTTGTAACAAATCTAGCAAGGGATCATTATAGAAAATCAGTATTTATATATGGACATTTCTATTCAGAAAACAAAAGAAGATAAAATAATATAGAAAATTCACTGTACAAAAGAAACAATGGCTCTCAGATCTTTCTCTTTATTCTCCCTGATATAATTATTTTCTTCTTCCCTTCTCTCGACAAGTTTCAAGAAGACAAAAAATAGTTAAAAAGATCACTCTTCTCTAGATCAATGGACTGAGCACCTGAAGGCTGTAACATCCCTGTCCGTCACATAGTATATAAAAAAGGTCCGGTCGGGGCCTAATGCCATATACAACGAACAGTCGAAGTAGTTACTAATTGAAATCATAAACTATGTAGACGCATTCTAACACAGACTGCATTCTAGAGAAAGTAGTTTAAAGGTTATAAATTGAACCCAACAACAACATGAATGTCCACTACCACAGCTAGGAATGTAAAACAAATACACAAATAAGGTCTTGGACTTAAGGCCTTACATTGCTCAACTAAAATTAAGATGTCTTGCATACATCGGCATGCAGGCCGACCACACATGAACAATAAAATAAGCAAGTAATTTGCATTGGCCTCCAAGGGCCAGCTTAGCAATCCTGGGCTCCAGCCCGCTATATCCCGCTTGGCTCTACTACACCTACAGAAAACATTCCACCGTATGGTGGAAAACAATAGCAATGGTCAGCATTAGCTGACCAAATTATAATGACCCCACCCCTCACCCAGGTTGGCGATGCTCCTTCCTTACATACATTAGCATAATCATATATTGGCAATCAAAACGTGCAACTTAAGCACCATTCACCATAGACGTTGGAGCAAACGCCCAAAGCCCCATGCTCTCAGGGCACATTCTTAGTGCACAGGACCACAAGGGTCGCACCACCGTTCTCTGTGATGGTCAACAACGTTTGAGCTTCCAGTCTCACAAGGGTCAAGGCAAGAGACAACGCCCCAGTGCTATGACAAGTCATGTGCTTTACACATTGACCACTCCAAGTCAACTGACATAGGTAAGGGTACGGTTCAGCCATATCCTGTGATTAAATCGTTCGGCTCGCAGGCCTAATGCGGGTCATCATCCCCTTTCCCTTTTCTGCATGATCCATAACTCTGTAAGGATCCTAGGCTAGAACTCATGGCTACCAAAGCTGAGCAATTTAAACTCAGGCTGAACAAAATTGGCCCCCAGGTATTTGAGAGACTGGCCATCACGGCCCCCAGGTCACACAAGACAGGCCTCACAAAATAGCCTACAAGTCTCCCAGAGACAAGGTTCAGTAAACGACCACAAGGTTTCCAAGAAACTGGCCTCAACAAACAACACAACGCTCATTGGGAGCTACCGCCGGCGGTAGCGCTATCGCCGCGCGGTAGAGGGATAGACTATCAATTATTCCCCCTAATCGGGTGTTCTCTTGGAGTCTACATTCAGTACTCTCAACGCGCCATCTGCACACCCCATGAATCCGAAATCTACTCGATAACCATAGAGTCTTCTCCGGCATACAAAAAATACAAACATCACCAATCCAGACCAACCTGTCCGGATGGGCTTTACATTGCATGCCTATTTTGTACTTCGATTCCGGATCTAAATGCAAATATAACGAGGATAGACAGATCTACCCACCTAGAGAACCACTTCCATGTGTTCGTGGAGTGTCTATCCTCTAAGGTTGAAAAGAAGGACTTCACATGTTCAAGGAAGAGGATCGTTATCCTAGAAGTCCGCTTCAGCGCCATATGAGAAATGTCTAGACGGATGAACATGACCGTTGCAGCTTTACCTCCATAGATCCGAACTCGCTTCGTAAATCCGAGTTCTGAATCTCAAATGATGGCAATATCTCCTTTTCGGCACTCCTCCTCCTCCAAAAGATTCGACCAATTTCTAAACTCTAAAGGAAAATGAAGTGAAACGGCCGAACCAGTACTATAAACAAAGCTACCACCGTGCGGTACCTAACTACCGCCATGTGGCACTGTTAATCAATGCCTCGATTTCGGCGCAACCTCCCATGCCCTCCAATCACAGGCCGACATGTGGCCACGTGGTTATAACTTTGCTATCATCGGGCGTTAGGATGCTAGCGCCTTACGGTAGCTAGTGACGGTTACGACACGATCGCTCTTGCTACCGCCGCCGATAGAAACCCGAGCGCTTTGACAAATTAATTGCCAAGCTACCGCTTCGATAACTCTACTGCTGGGTGTTAGCTTGCCGAGAGCTCGGCCAAATAAATGGCTAACGCTGCCCCCTAAAAACCTACCGCTGTGCGATAGACTAGGCATTGAGTCACCTCGCCTCACTCAATGCTCTCGACGCTTGACGCTACCGCCATGCGGTATCATCCTACCACCGCGCAGTACCCTCTCTTCCTTCCTACAACAACTTAGGGTGTTACAAATCTCCCCCACTTAAAGAATTTCTTCCCGAAATTACACGTTGCAGGAAAAGAAAGAGTATCAATACTGTGAAAGTATACCTCAAACGAAAGGCTCGGGGAACTCTGCCTTCATGGTTTGTTCCCGCTCCCATGATAGCTCCTCTCGGTTATAGTTGTCCCAACAGACCTTGACCATTCTGATAGATTTTTGTGAAGTTGCTTAACTTCTGAGTCTTCAATACGAATGGGTTTGACCCTTGTTGTCAACCCACCGTCAACCGGCACTTGATCCGCCACAACCATTTGTGCAGGCTCAGTCATGCGGGGTTTTATGCTGTCATCCAAATCCAAAGCCTGCCGAATCTGGTTGGCGAGGTAATACTGTACCTCTACCCAATTCAAATGTGCTTCAGCACTAGACCTCCTATCAATACAAGTGATCTCTAAGGCCTCAAAATATCGAACGAGACGTTCGTCATGCATCAGTAACCAATTGGCCTTTGCGGGAGCCCTGCGAATTAACGCATCCGCAACCGCATTACCTTTTCCAGGGACATAATGTATCTTGAAGGTGTAGTCCTCAAGGAACTCCATCCACCTTCGCTGACTCATATTTAGGTCCTTTTGATCCAACAAATACTTCAAGCTCTTATGATCCGTAAAAATGTCGACCTTCACGCCATACAAGTAGTGCCTCCAGAGCTTCAACGCGAATATCACAGTCACCAATTCCAGGTCATGGACCGAATAATTCCTCTCATGCACCTTCGAGTAGCACGAACCATAAGCTATTAATTACCCATGCCTCTGCCTAAAGCGTCACTGTAGATCTCAAAGCCTTATGTTCTACACGGCGAGCATAGAATAAGCGTTGTGGTCAGTAACTTTTCAGTTCTTCGAAAGCTTGCGTGTGCGCAGGCGACCAAACAAACTTATGATCCTTCCTTTTTAGAGTTGTGAGGAGTAACGCTATCCGCGAGAAGTTCTCCACGAAGCGCCTGTAGTAGCCGATAAGTCCCAGAAAACTCCGGACTTCTGCCATTGAAGACAACACAGGCCACTCCCGTATTGCAATTATCTTCGCTGTATCTATCATAAAACCCTGTCCACGAATGATGTCACTAAGGAATGCCACCAAAGAAAGCCAAAACTCACACTTTGAGAACTTGGCATATAACTGATTGCTTCTCAGGGTCTCCAAAACAATATGCAGGTGCTCCGCATGGTCAGACTTGGACTGGGAGTACAGTAGGATATCATAAATAAAGACTATCACAAACCGATCCAAATACTCCTTGAACGTCTTGTTCATTAAGTCCATAAACACGGATGGCGCATTCTTCAGCCCGAAAGGCATGACAGTGAACTCGTAATGCCCGTATCGTGTATTGAATGTCGTCTTGGGAATATCACTTTCCCTGTTTCTCAGCTGATAATATCCAGATTTCATGTCTAGCTTCTAATACACAGTCGATCCAACTAGCTGGTGGAAAAAATCATCAATCCTTGGAATCAGGTACTTGTTCTTCTCTATTAGTTTATTCAATTCTCGATAATCGATAAACAGTCGCAGACTTCCATCCTTCTTCTTCATAGAGTAGACCGGGGCGCTCTAAGGTTACGAACTTGGACGCACAAACCCTTGCTCTATCAATTCTTGAAGTTGTGCCTTCAATTCCACGATCTCTCTCGGTGCTAAGCGGTAAGGAGACCGCGACACAGGTTTAGCAGCAGGCACCAACTCGATGGTGAAATCGATCTCTCTCTAAGGTGGGGATAAAGGGATATCTTCGGGGAAAACTTTGGCAAACTCTGACCCCACAGGAATACTGACCAATACCGTCTTGGGCTTTTTAGCCTCTAAAAGAGTGAAGAATAGCTCAGCACCCTCATGAACTGATTTAACTACTTGAAGAGCAGACATAATCGTCTTACTCAATCCCTTCATATCAGAGAAAGTAGTTTCTTGTCTAGTATTCAACCCCAATTTGACAGTCTTCGAACTATAATCGATGAGCGCACATTGCTCCGAGAGACAATCCATGCCTAAGGTTAGGCTACAGATGATTTTTAAACAATATCCTGTCTTCCTTTCTGTACCATATCATGATTTCGATTCGTATATAATTAACTAACCAATTTAACTTTCAACACAATAAAATGAATTACGACGAACTATACAAAAACCTTAGACATTAAGATGCGAGAATCCCCTGCAACAAACAATGCTCTCTATGCCCAAGAGTAGCACAGAGCCTATAATAAACAAGTTATATACCAGCAACTAATCATGTCATAACTGTAAAAGTTATACTATAAACCGTTCCTGTCATCTCGTGGCTTTGCTTATGGCCTCCTGCCTTTTCCCTTATCTTCAGAAGCCCACTCCAACAATCACGGGCTATATTACCCGTCTTACCATAAGTATAACATATCATTGGGTCTTGCCCAACGGTTGCTCCAGATCCTGCCTCCTTTTCACCTAGGGTACCATTCTGACATTCTCTAGTGATATGTCCTATCTTGCCACACATATAACAAGTAAGTAGAACTCGCCCTACAAATTCTCCTGACTCAACTTCCTTTGTCTTCGACACATCACTACGTTAATCTCGGGCAAGGTGTCCTATCTTGCCACAAGTATGGTAAGTGCATGGAGCTTGACTAGGAGATGTTCTGGACCTCTTACGCCACCTCCTACGGTATTCAGACTTTATAGAAACTGTAGAGTTCGGAACCTTGCACATTAGCGTCTGGTGGACTTTTGCCAAGTCTACTTCCAACGATCTAGCCGACTCCACCAACGCTCAGAATCCCAATAACTTCAGTCCTACCAATAGAAGTCGCAAATCATCGTGCAGACTGTTATAAAATCCATTAACCATAGTCTGCTCATCCTCCAACACAAACACTGCATAGTGCCTTATTATGATAAACACATGTAAATACTCATCAACTGAGTGTGCTCCCTACACCAAATGCATGTTAAATTGCTGATATGAGGCTCTTCTTATTGCAGTTTGCCCCATAGTGCCAACCAACATTGACGCCAGCCTAGGGACAAGGGGACATACATTCCTTACATGATGGGAATTGTTCATTGCGAACACCGTTTCAGCTATTAGCCTTATGGTTTCAGCTGAAGGAGGGGTCGTAGACATGTCATTGGGTGCATTACTCTCCGCAGAGTGCTGACGTGACTGCTTTGCATAACTACTAGTCACCTATAATCATGAAACACTCAATTAAGTGACATGCAATTGCCAAAAAGCAATCATAGGAACACGCAGGTTCCTAAAACATGTGAATTTTCAATCCTAAGTGGGCATTCATGGGTTCTTTTATGTTAGAACAATAACACAAATACATGTGCTCACCACCCCTTAGAACAATTCGACCACGAATTCGAATAAGGAAGACCAACACCAGAGTGATACCAACTTTGTAAAATCCCCGTCCGTCACATTGCATATAACTGAAGGTCCGGTCGGGGCCCGACGCCATATACTACGAACAGTCGAAGTAGTTACTAATTGAAATCATAAATTAAGTACATGCATCTTAACATAGAGTACATTCTAGTGGAAGTAGTTTAAAGGTTATAAATAGAACCCAACAACAACATGAATGTCCACGACCACAACTAGGAATGTAAAAAAAATACACAAATAAGGTCTTAGCCTTAAGGCCTTACATAATTCAACTCAAATTAAGATGTCTTGCATACATCGGCATGCCGGCCGGCCACACATGAACAATAAAATAAGAAGGTAATTCGGTTTGGCCTTCAAGGGCCAGCTTAGCAATCCTGTGCTCCAGCCCGCTATATCCCGCTTGGCTCAGCTGCACCTGAACGAAATGTTCCACTGCATGGTGGCAAACAATAGCAATGGTCAGCATTAGCTGACCAAATTATAATGACCCCACCCCTCACCCGGGGTTGCAGTGCTCCTTCCCTGCATGTATTAGTATAATCATATATTGGCAATCAAAACGTGCAAATTAAGAAACATTCGCCACAGACGTTGGCGCTAATGCCCAAGGCCCCGTGCTCTCAGGGCACGTTCTCGGAACACAGGGAAAACAGGGGTCGCACCACCTTTCTCTATGACAGTCAACAAAATTTGAGCTTTCAGACTCACAAGGGCCAAGGCTAGAGAAAATGCCCCAGTGCAACGACAAGTTAGGTGCTTTACACATTGACCACTCCAAGTTGACCAACATAGGGGAGGGTATCATTCAGCCATATCCCATGCTCAAATTGTCCGGCTTGCAGGCTTGACACAGATCAGCATCCCCTTTCCCTTTTCCACATGATCCATAATTCTATAAGGATCCTAGGCTAGCACTCAAGGCTACAAAAGCTGAGCAATTTAAGCTCACGCTCCACAAAATTAGACCCCAGGTCTTTGAGAGACAGGCCATCATGGCCCCTAGGTCTCACAAGACAGGCCTCAAAAAATAGCCTTCAGGTCTCCCAGAGACAGGATTCAGCAAACGCCCATAAGGTTTCAAAGAAACAGGCCTCAACAAATAACACAATGCTCACTAGGAACTACCGTCGATGGTAGCGCTACCACCGTGTTGTAAGGGATAAACTATCGATTCTTCCCCCTAATCGGGTGTTTTCCTGGAGTCTACATCCAATACTCTCAACAACAGCCATCTGCACACCCCACGACTACGAAATCTACGCGATAACCATGAAGTCTTATCCAACATACAAAACATTCAAGCATCACCAATCCAGACCAACCTGTCCGGATGGGCCTCACACAAGCATGCCTTTTCCGTACTTCGATTCCGGATCTAAATGCAAATCTAATGGGGATACACAGATCTACCCGCTGGGAGAACCACTTCCACGTGTTTGTGGAGTGTATATCCTCTAATGCCAAAAAGAAGGACTTCACATGTCCAAGGAAGAGGATCGTTACCCTATAAGTACGCTTTGGCATCATAGGAGAATTTCTAGATGGATGAACACAATCGTTGCAGCTTTACCTCCGTAGATCCGAACTTGCTTTGCAAATCCGAGTTCCAAATCTCAAATGGCGACGAGATATCCTTTCCGGCGCTGCTCCTCCTCCTCCAAAAATCTGACCAAGTTCTCAACTCCAAAGGAAAATGAAGCAAAACGGCTGAATCTGTACTATAAATAAAGCAACCACCACGCGGTACCATTAATCAACGCCTCGATTCCGGCTCAATTGTCCAGGCCCTCCAATCACAGGCCGACACGTGGCCACACCGTTATAGCTTTGGTATCGCCGGGTGTCAGGATGCTAGCGTCTCGCGGTAGCTAGCGACGGTTACGATACAACTGCTCATGCTACCGCCACGCGATTGATACTACCGCCGTGTTGTAGAAACTCGAGCGCTTTGACAAATTAATTACCAAGCTACCGCTTCGATAACTCTACCGCTGGGCGATAGCTTCCCGAGAGCTCGGCCAAATAATTGGCTAATGTCGCGCGTTAAAACCTACCGCCGCACGGAATACTAGGCATTGAGTCACCTCGCCTCATTCAACGCTCTCGATGCTTGACGCTGCCGCCATGTGGTATCATCCTACCATCACACGGTACCCTCTCTTCCTTCCTACAAAAACATGGGGTGTTACAAATCTCCCCCACTTAAAGAATTTCGTCCCAAAATTACAAATTGCAGGAAAAGAAAGAGTATTAATACTGTGAAGGTATATCTCAAATGAAAGGCTCGGGGAACTCCACCTTCATGGTTTGTTATCACTCTCATGATAGCTCCTCTCTGCCATAGTTGTCCCAACGGAACTTGACCATCCTGATAGATTTATTGCGAAGTTGCTTAATTTCCGAGTCTTCAATATGAATGGGCTTGACCCTCGTTGTCAGCCCACCATCAACCTACACCTGATCCGCCGCAACCACTTGTGCAGGCTCTTGTACCACCTTCTACAACACAAATATGTGGAATACATCATGCAGACCACTAAGCTTTGTTGAAAGCTTCAATTGATAAGCGGCTTCTCCAACGCGCTCCAATACCTCAAACTGACCAAGATATCTCGGACTTAGCTTTTTCAGTCGACGAATCCTTGACACACCCTTAAACGGTTTGATCTTCAAGTAAACTCAATCGCCCACAGCAAACTCAACATTCCTATGCTTGGCGTTGTAATATTTAGCATGTCAATCCTGTGTAATCAACAGCTGCTCCCTGATTATCCGAACAATAGAAGTCGCATCCTCAACTCCCTTCCGCTTATACAACTTTGACTCGCCCTTCTCTAACAATGACAACGGAGTACGACACTTTCTGCCATATAAGGACCTTAAGGGTGCCATTTGAATACTTGCTTGGCTGCTATTGTTGTAAGCGAATTCGATCATATATAAGTGATCCTCCAACTTTTTCCCGAAATCTAAGATGTACATACGAAGCATGTCCTCCATCATCCTGTTTACCCTCTCGGTCTGACCATCCATCTGCGGATGAAAGGCCTTGCTGAATTTTAGTTTGGTACCCATCAGTTGCTGTACTAGCCTCCAGTCATTAAACGTGAAGCGCCCATCTCAGTCACTCACGATACTACGGGGCACACCGTGTAGTCTTACAATATTATCCACATACAATTTTGCTAGTTTCTCCATTGAGTCGTCCTTCCAATTTGGGATAAAGTGTGACACTTTCGTCAAATGATCAACGATCATCCAGATAACAACGTTTCCCTTCTGCGATTTCGACAAACCGTGCACAAAATCGATGGATATGTCATTGAACTTCCATTTTGGTATAGGCAAAGACTTCAAGAATCCTCCGGGCTTCTGACATTTGGCCTTCACCAAGGAACAAGTCCTACATTTTGCTACATATATTGTTATGTCCTTCTTCAGAACTGGCCACCAGAAAAGATTTTTCATGTATTTATACATCTTCGTGCTCCCTAGGTGAATCAAGTGCTTGGTATAATGAGCCTCATACATTAATTCTTCCTGTATTTTACCCACCTTTGGGAAGCACAAACGACTATCTTTCCACAATAGCCCATTATCGACCTTAAACTGGGCATTTGACCCTTCCAAAGACTCATCCATGTAGAGTTTCATGCTGTCATCCAACTCCAAAGCCTGTCAAATCTAGTCGGCGAAGTCATACTGTACCTCTACCCAATTCAAACGTACTTCAGCACTAGACCTCTTATCAACACAAGTGATCTCTAAGGCCTCCAAATCTCGAACGAGACATTCGTCATGCATCAGTAACCAATTGGCCTGTGCGAGAGCCCTGCGACTTAACGCATCCGTAACCACATTACCTATGCCAGGGACATAATGTATCTTAAAGGTGTAGTCCCCAAGGAACTCCATCCACCTTCACTGACACATATTTAGGTCCTTCTAATCCAATAGATATTTCAAGCTCTTATGATCCGTATAAATGTCGACCTTAACGCCGTATAAGTAATGTGCCTCCAGAGCTTCAACACGAATATCACAGTCGCTAGTTCCAAGTCATGGACTGGATAATTCCTCTCATGCACCTTCAACTAGCGCGAACCATAAGCTTTTACTTTCCCATGCTACAGTAAAACGCAGCCTAAGAAGCTGCCTAAAGCATCGCTGTAGATCTCAAATCCTTCTGTTTCACATGGAGAGCATAGAATAGGCGTCGTGGTCAGATTACTTTTTAGTTCTTCGAAAGCTTGTGCGCACGATGGCAACCAAACAAACTTCTGATCCTTCCTTGTCAGAGTCGTGATGGGTAATGCTATCCGTGAGAAGTTCTCCACGAAGTGCC
The DNA here is from genome assembly GCA_039513925.1 of Platanthera zijinensis. NCBI lineage: Eukaryota > Viridiplantae > Streptophyta > Magnoliopsida > Asparagales > Orchidaceae > Platanthera > Platanthera zijinensis. Next base: position 43,844,864 of record CM077086.1, on the reverse strand, counting down.
TGTAGTAGCTGACAAGTCCTAAAAAACTCCAGACTTCCGCCACTGAAGACAACACAGGCCACTCCTGTATCACAACTATCTTCGCTGGATCCACCGCAATAACCTCTCCACTAACGATGTGACCAAGGAATGCTACCGAAGAAATCCAAAACTCACACTTCGAGAACTTCGCATACAACTGATTGCTTCTCAGGGTCTCCAGAATAATATGCAGGTGCTCCGTATGGTAAGACTTGGATTGGGAGTACACTAGGATATCTTCAATAATGACTATCACAAACCGATCCAAATACTCCTTGAATGTTCTGTTCATTAAGTTCATAAACACGAATGGCGCATTCGTCAACCCGAAAGGCATTACAGTGAACTCGTAATGCTCGTATTGTGTATTGAACATCATCTTAGGAATATCACATTCCATGATTCTCAGCTAATAATATCCAAATTTCAAGTCTTGCTTCGAATACACAGTCGAGCCAACTAACTGGTCAAACAAATCATCGATCCTCATAATCGAGTACATGTTCTTCTCTGTTAGTTTATTCAATTCCTGATAATCGATACACAGTGGCAGACTTCCGTCCTTATTCTTCATGAAGTGGACCGGGGCGCTCCAAGGTGACAAACTTGGACGCAAAAACCCCTGCTCTATCAATTCTTGAAGTTGCGCCTTCAATTCTGCCATCTCTCTCGGTGTTAAGCGGTAAGGAGACCGCGATATAGGTTTAGAACTTGGCACCAACTCGATGGTGAAATCGATCTCTCTCTGAGGTGGGGCTCCAGGTAGATCTTTGGGGAAAATGTCGACAAACTTCGACACCACAGGAATACTAACCAATCCAGGCTTGGGCTTCTTAGCCTCTAAAAGAGTGAAGAACAGCTCAACACCCTCATGAACTGCTTTAACTACTTGAAGAGCAGACATCATCATCTTACTCAATCCCTTCATACCAGAGAAAGTAGTTTCTTGGCTAGAATTCAACCCCAGTTTGACAGTCTTTGAACTACAATAGATGAACGCACATTGCTTCGAGAGACAATCCATGCCAATGTTTAGGCTACGAATGATTTTTAAATAATATCTTGTATTCCTTTCTGTACCATATCATGACTTTGCTTGGCTTAATGAACAAATATAACCTTCAACACAATTAAAGGCATTACGACGAACTATACAGAAACCTTAGACATTAAGACTCGAGAAACCCCTGCAACGAACATTGCTCTCTACGCCCAAGAGTTGCATAAGGCCTACTATAAACAAGTTATATACTAGCAACTAATCATGTCATAACTATAACAGTTATACTCTAAACCTCACTTATCATCTCGTCGCTTTGCTTATGGCCTCCTGCCTTTTCCTTATATTCGGAAGCCCACTCCAACGATCACGGGCTATATGACCCGACTTACCACAAGTATAACATATCATTGGATCTCACCCAATGGTAGCTCCAGATCCTGCCTCCTTTGCCACTAGGGTACTATTCTGACATTCTCTAGCGATATGTCCTATCTTGCCACACATATATCAACTAAGTGGAACTCGCCCTACAACTGCTCCTGACTCATCTTCCTTTGTCTTCTGGGCATCACTAAGATAATCTCGAGCAAGGTGTCCTACCTTGCCACAAGTATGACAAGTGCATTGAGCTTGACTAGTAGATGTTCTAGACCTCTTACGCCACCTCCTGCGGTATTCAGACTTTGTAGAATTTGCAGAGTTTGGTAAATTGCACACCGGCGTCTGCTGTACTTTTGCCAAGTCCTATTCCAATGATCCAGCCGACTCCACCAATGCTCAGAATCCCAATAACTTCGGTCATACCAATAGAAGTCACAAATCATCGCTCAGACCGTTATAAAATCTATTAACCATAGTCTGCTTGTCCTCCAATACAAACTCTGCATAGCGCCTTATCATAACAAACGCATGTAAATACTCATCAACTGAGTGTGCTCCCAGCACCAGACGCATTTTCAATTGTTGATCTAAGGCTCTTCTTATTGCAGTTTGCTTTATAGTGCCAACCGGCATTGACGCCACCCCAGGGATGAGGGGGCATACATGCCTCACATGATGGGCATTGATCATTGCGAACACCGTTTCAACTATCATGTGAGGCATTGACGCCATTGGGAGCACTAATCTCCGTAAAGGGCTGACGTTGTGACTGCTCTGCACCACTCATAGTCACATATAATCGTGAAACACTCAATTAGGCAACAAACAATTTCCAAAAAGCAAACATAGAAACACACAGGTTCCTCAAACATGTGTATTTTCATTCCTAAGTGGACATTCATGGGTTCTTTTATTTTATAACGGTAACGCACATACATGTGCTCACCACCCCTTAGAAGAATTCAACCACGAATTCGAATAAGGAAGTTTGACACCAGAGTCAGATTCAAACTTTGTAACATCCCCGTCCATCACATAGCATATAACAGAAGGTCCGGCTAGGGCCCGATGCCATATACTAGGAACAGTCGAAGTAGTTACTAATTGAAATTATAAACTAAGTACATGCATCTTAACACAGAGTGAATTCTAGCAGAAGTTGTTTAAAGGTTATAAATAGAACCCAACAACAACATGAATGTCCACTACCATAACTAGGAATATAAAACAAATACACAAATAAGGTCTTGGCCTTAAGGCCTTAAATTGTTCAACTCAAATTAAGATGTCTTGCATACATCGGAATGCAGGCCGGCCACACATGAACAATAAAATAAGCAAGTAATTCGCTTTGTCCTTCAAGGTCCAGCTTAGCAATCCTGGGCTCCAGCCCACTATATCTCGCTTTGCTAGGCTGCACTTGCTTGAAACAATCAACCACATGGTGGCAAACAATAGCAACAGTCAGCATTAGCTGACCAAATTATAATGACCCCACCCCTCACCCGGGGTGGCGGTGCTCCTTCCCTATAAACATTAGTATAATCATATATTGGCAATCAAAACGTGCAATTTAAGCACCATTCACCACAGACATTATCGCAAATGCCCAACACCCCATGCTCTCAGGGTACATTCTCGGCGCACAGGACCACAGGGGTCACACCACTATTCTCTATGATGGTAAACAACGTATGAGTTTTTAGTCTCACAAGGCCCAAGGCCAGAGATAACGCCTGAGTGCTACGACAAGTCATGTGCTTTACACATTGACCACTCCAAGTTGACCAGTATAGGGGAGGGTACAGTTCATCCATATCCTATGCTCAAATCGTCCGGCTCGCAGGCCGAACGCGGGTCAGCATCCTATTTCCCTTTTCCGCATGATCCATAAATCTGTAAGGATCTTAGGCTAGCACTCATGGCTACCAAACCTGAGCAATTTAAGCTCACCCTCCACAAAATTTGGCCCCCAGGTCTTCAAGAGACAGCCCCTAGGTCTCATAAGACAGGCCTTATAAAATAGCCCACTGGTCTTTCAGAGACAGGCTTAAGCAAACAACCACAAGGATTCCAAGAAACAGGCCTCAATAAGCAAACCAAATCTTCACTGGGGGCTACCGTCGATGGTAGCGCAACCAACGCGCGGTAGGGGGATAGACTATCTGAAAGTCTTTGTTTTCAATGATAGTTAAATCACCTGGGGGGTGAATAGGTTATTGGTCTGTTTTGCTATATTTTAAGCTTAACTACTTATGAAAGTTATGCAATTAGATTTATAGTGCTTCCAAGACAATCACACAGACAACACAACAAATTTATAGTGGTTCCCCAAATTATGGGTACATTCACTTTCCCTCCCACCTTTCTAACTTCTAGTTAGACAAGGCACTTCTCCAATCTCAGCTCCTAAGAGCTTACACCTCAAATCCCTCAGAATCTCTCAGTCTCCTCCAAGACTTACAATTCAGGCAAAAAGCCCTACAACTCAGTGATCAACTAATCACCTACCTCAGTCCAAAGGCCCTACCACTCTGGCTAGGAGGACAACCCTACCTCAGATCCACAAAGGATCTTACCTACTAGAGAATGACTCTCCAACTTCTCAGGCAGGCCCTACCTCAGATCCAAAGGATCCTACAACTCAGGCATAAGTGCCCTACAACTCATAGAGAATGACTCTCTTACCTCAGGCTCAAAATCCCTACAGCTCAGTGATCAAATGATCAACTACCTCAGATTCCAGCTGGATCCTACAATCTTTGATTCACACTGGAATCCTACTGCTCAGGCCAAAGCCCTATACTCAGATTCTCAACAGAATCCTACCTCAGATCATCTAGTGATCCTACACTCATATCCACACTTGAATCCTACACTCAGCCTTTATATATTTAGGCCTACAGCTCAGATCTGTTAAGATCCTACAAGGTCTGAGTGTGGGTGGTTCGACTATGCTAATAGAGAAATTTCTCTGAGGCTTCTTCTTCTTCTTGAGCTATGATATCCTTAACCTTATCTTCTTCACAGCAACAAGATTCTTGAGGTAGAAACAACTTTGCAGATCTGCTGCTCTGCACCTTAATGAACTGAACTAGAAGCTCAGATCTCTCTTTTACACAACTCCAAAAATTTATCTTCAGGAAATGTTCTGCTGGATCTGTGAAGTAACTGCTGCTGGGGATTTTTCCCTTAACAGCTTCTCAAGGTTAGATAAACTTGGCCCTTTCTTGCAGATTGCTGAAACTAGATGACTCAGCTTCTTCTTCTTACTCAGAAAGAGGACTTTATAATCTTGCTATTGAAGATTATTTGATTCTTCAGAGAATAGCTTCTTCAACAGCTAACTGTCTGTGATTCACAGACTAACTTGCTTTTGCTCTTAGATCAGCAGTTTGAACTGGTTCTCAAAGCTCTGTAATAATGGCGAGCAGGAAGATGAAGTACAACAGTAATTTCCCAAAAGCTTCTTCTTCTTCCTCGATCTCTGCCTTTTATTATTAGCCCATCAATGGCTCTTTGAGCAGTGGGCCCCACCTTAAATTTGTTGGCTGCTGTCAGCTTTTGCATTAATGGCTGTACTGAAGGCAAGTAGCGACATTTGTCGCATACTGTAGCTTTCCTGTAACAAATTCAAATTTTGTTGACTTTTTTACTTTGCTGACGTCACCATCTGTGGTCTTAGACAAAATCAAACATCTTTAGTATATGAGTTGAGTGAGTAAGATTCACTCAATGCCAAAACACTTAGAAAGATTTCCTTTCATTAGACATTGAGTGAGTAAGCTTCACTCAATGCCAAAACACTTAGACAGTTTTTCTGCCACTAGGAATTGGTTGAGTAAGCTTCACTCAACGCCAAAACACTTAGATAGATTTTCTATCACTTGGCGTTGAGTAAGTAAGCTTCACTCAATGCCAAACTTCTTAATAGATTTTCTACAATTACTAGGCGTTGAGTGAGCAGCCTTCACTCAACGCATTTGGACTTAGCCAAATTTCTGTGTAAAATTATAGTCTCTCTGACTGACTAAGGTTGAGTCAATGCTTTTTATCACATGACATTGAGTAAGTAAGCTTCACTCAACGCCTACGGACTTAGTCAAATATTTACACAGATTTTCTATGGCTTTGACTGTCTGAGCTATACTAAATGAATATGAAGTTATGGCATTTAGTTAATGGACTTCACTCAATGCATGTGGTCTTAGCCACATTTCTGCCTGTTTCTTCTTAGGCTTTTACTGCCTTAGCCTGTCTCACAGCTTTTTGTTGTATGGCATTGAGTGAGTAGACTTCACTCAACGCATGTGGATTTAGTCACATCTTCAGCTTGCCAATTGTTTAGCTTTGACTAAATTAGCTGAATTCAGCGCTATTAGCCACCTGGCATTGAGTGAATAAACTTCACTCAATGCATGTGGACTTAGATAGTTTTCTGTCTTTCCACTAGCTTGCCTAGTCATCACCTGTCTTGGCCACTTGAATCAACCTATCCAATCAATGCATATAAGGTATCCTGCATACATAGAACTTGTAGGACATGTTAGATTATAACTTATGTATATCATTGTCGACAAGGCCTTCTTCAAATCCAGGACATTGGGATCAATTGACCCAACAATCTCCCCCTATTTAAAGAGGTCAAAATCTAAGACAATGTATACACTAACACAAATATGCAACATATACAGTAAGAGTTACATTGCATAACTCACAAATGATTTATCATTTATTATAGAGGGAACAAATGTTTATGTCAATATAACACAACATAACACATTCCTTAAGCCATATAAGTAGAACAAGAAACATTTCAAGTTTCAGGGTTCACTTATCACAATGCCACTGCCCTTAGGCTTCTTTTTGGATCGTTCTTCCTTCTCAGCTCCATCAACTACCTTTTTCCCTTTATTGTCCGCCTTGTCTGCTTTTTCAATTTCAGCTTCAGCTTTCTTATCTCTCTGCCTATGGAAGTAACTGTAAGGCTTTGGAAAGTATTTTATAGGCTCCACTAGGTTTCAGTGTGCCAGCCTTTTTATCTCTTCTATACACTTTCATTTCAGCTTCATTCTGATCCTGCTTAGCTCTTTTAAAGGATCTATACAACTTTGCCCTATCATTCTTCTTTGACTTGATCTTGTCCCAAGCTGCCAAAATGATTGTCCTTGATTCAGGGCTCCATTTCTCGAAATCAGGTCTCTTTTCCATCTCTTCCCTGAACCTCTTCTTACTTAAACGAGTTTCTTCTTCTTCAGCTCCTGACTTTCCCTTTGTCATTTGTAACTGTTTTGCATAGGGACTGAATTCAGGAGCAACATATGAATCATGCCATTGAGCACCATCTTCTCTATTAAGATCATCTTGCATATGACCTTTTAGCTGAGCAGGCATTTATGAATTCAATGCTTCTTGTATTTGAGCAGGAAATATAGGGATGTTGTCATACTAGACAGGTTCCATCCCATAAGATCCCCTCATCACATTGGTATCCAAAACAACATTTTCAGTATTTGTTCTCATGACATTACTCTCCCCCTTTTGACTTCTTTAATAAGCTCTTTGGTCTGGGAGAGGCAGGCCTTACTCCTTTCAGTTCCTAGATAGTTAACCCCTACTGTTACCTGATTTTTGACATCAAGCATATGATCAACCAGTAGTTTTGTACAGCCATCCATCTTATGGAATATATCAGCAATCTGTTTGGCTTGCAATACTTTGTCAACATTGTGGACAACTACCATATTCTCTGCCTGAATGTTTTGATTATCTATGACTGCTACAACATTCTTGCCCACCTCATCCAATTTATCCATGGTATAATCCACTGCAGGAGCTGCCCTTTTGAAGAATTTGATGGTTTCACCCTTTAGGAGATTCACTTCAAATCTGACTAGCTTAATTTCAGTAGATAGCTCCTTCCTGATTTCTTTGAGAGAATCATCCACAAATTTTTTCAAGGATCTCCTCTGCTCATCCAGCAAGCCCTTCAGCTGGGCAAGAAACATAGGAGGAATTTGGTCCATACTTGCAGAGGTGCCTTCTTCATTCGCTTCTTAGACTGGACTGACCTCTTATCAATTGGCAGAGTCAGCCAGTGTGAACTCAGAAGAATGGGTTCTCGATGGATCCTCAAGAGCATCTTGTCCTTTTTCTGACATAGAAGCGTCTATGTCATGAACTTCAACCTAAGTAGGGAGTTTAGATTGAATCTCCCCTCAATATCTTCCATGCCCTCTTTTGCATGTAGTACAAAATCACCAGCAGCACCACCAATTTTCTCAGCATCCTGATATATCTCTGGAGAATTTTGAAACTGCTCCCCTCAGTAAATGCATCCTGCATTACTTGTTCCTGAAGTTGCTCCCCCTCAATCTGAGGTATGTGTCCAGCCAAAAGCTCTTGGGGTGGTGGTGAAGATACATTTTTAGCAGCAACTGGGGTCTTTGAGGCCTCCCCCTCAACTATAGCAGAGATTTTGTTGACAATGTCCTCTGCTACTCCTTCAGAAATTTGAACTGTAGGAGTATCTTCATCTGGGGCTTCTTAAGATTGAGCCATGCTCAAATGATTTCTAACATCAAGATCATAGGATACTGATACTTGGGTAGCAGTGTTTATCCTGGTCACATCTTCAGACCCTGTCCGTTTATGATCATAAGGCTCTTCCTCATCTTGTTCTTTAGAAGAACTAGCTGTGCTGCTTTCCTCTGGCATTAGAGCTTGTCTCTCCTTCTTCTTAGCAACTTGCTGGCCATGTGGGTGAAGGACCCTATCCCACCTATCCAACATTCTTATGTTCATCCTTCTCATGTGATGAATTCTTGACCCTAGCCTCTGATTTAGGATCTCTGGAACAGACTGTAGTAGAAACAAGGAAAGAATTCTCCCCAAGTTTGGCTCATTAATGCACTCTATAATCCTGTCAAACAGGATTCTTACCCAATCTGTCTTTTTTGGATAGAATTATCCTTGTCATCAGCTCGAACATCTTCTTTGAAATATTGTCGTGCGAGCCTGTTTTGCACAACAATGTCTTCCTGATTATGTCGGCTAGGAACTTTCCCTTGAGGTTAAGTACATTTCTTATGATAGAGCTTGTTGTATTTTTGGAGATGCCGCACCACTTTATTGCCGCTCTGACATCAGATTGGACTAGGGATTCTTCATCCTCTATCTCTGTAAATCTCGACAACTGGAGTGCTTTGCTTAGCCTCCTCGGGGTTATCTTGATCTTGGTTCCACTAACCATAGTTTTTATTTTGCCTGAGGAAGAGTCTCCTTTGGCATTTGCAAACAATTCCAGCACTTCCTGTTTCCACAGAAGGCAGGACTATGATAGTACGAACTCTAGGTAAGAAACCTGGAGTAGGTGGAGAACAAATTGCACCTCTTCCAGCGCATCCTTGAATCCATTTTTCACCAGTTCAGAACCCATGAATAGGAAGTCCTGACCTTTCGGCTCCATTTTGTTAGTGAATTTCTGAAAGCGAGTGAAAAACTTTTCGTCAACTCGGTAGTATCGGGCAGGGGAGGGCAAGGAACAATGTGTTTTGCTTTATGCACAAGACCTTCTATTTATAGTTTTTCTAAAGATAGAAGGCAGAAAGGCGCGTACCTGTTTGGGAATCAAGTTATGATCAACGGCTGGGATTAATTCCTCTTACTTAGCCGCAAATAGACGAATTTGCCTTTAACCCTTAGTCTTATTAGACTGACCAATCCTGTAGGGATTTAAATTGACATGAAATATACATATAATATATACAACTAGAGGAGAGCTACTTGAACCAAGTTCAACATGCCCATGTCAAACTTGAGGATGTTGAATCTAGTTTCACCTAATGGCTTAGTGAATATGTGAGTCACATACTTATTTATTGAGACAAAATTTTAAAACTTGTTTCATACTTCTCCACATACTTTTAATATACAAATATCTTATCTAAAAAGCATAGTCCTGTCAAGAGATACATGTTTTCTTGCAATTAAGAGAACATTTAGTAGAATCATCAATTAGAGGAATTCTACTTATTTTTGTCTTAAAGACTTAGAGCAGATGCTGGATACACATCCACTTCCTTGCTACCTGTAAAGTACCTTTCAGTTGACCTAGATCCTTTCCTCCTCTTTAGCCATAGATTTTCATCTTTCTCTCTCTGACTGATCCACTTGGTGCAAGAGGTTTTCTTATACCAATCCTTTTGGTAAGACTCAAGCTAGTCCAACACATCAGACTAACCTAGATCCCCCTTAATGATTGCACATATCCTGGACATCCTTTGCTTGATAGTCTGTACATCCATTTTTATCTATAGGTGTATGATCCTGAAGATGGCCACCTTATTCCAATCCTAAGTCTGGAACAATCTCTGTCCAAGGACCATAAATGGGTATGGCCACTTGGACTGTCCTACAAAAAAGAATTTAACTTACCTTAGGACCCCAAAATGAATTGGGTCCTAGGTTCCTATTAGTATAAAAATGCACATGTCTGCCTACAACAGTCCTGCAAGGAAGATTCACCCTTTCCCTTGGCACACTAGGGTCGTGCAAACAATCTAAGGGAAAGTGGCCCACTTTGTCACAGCACCATCACTCATGGATATTATTTCTTCTCTTCTAATAAGGTCTGGCAGCATGGATGACTGCAGACTATACAGAAGGAAGAGCAGCTTCCTTGTTCTTATTTCTCTCAGCCATAGTCTGATTGAGGGTAGGTTTGACAGTAGAAGATCTTGGTTTTTCATGAGGTCTACCAGTAGTAGTCTTCTTTGCAGAGGACATACTATTGATGACCTCAGAAATACCCAAGTCCTGATTGCTGGCAGACTTGCCCTTGGTCAGAGTGTGTGCTGAGAGATCTTTAGAAAAGGCCACTGCCTTACTCATATGTGAGGGGGCTGGAGCACTAAATATAAATGGTCCATGATGGGCCTTTTGGACATCTTCATGGGGTGCCTTCTGTGCACTCAATCCCATGCCCTTTCTTCTTCCAATGAAAGATACATTTGTATTCTTACATGGAAGATTCCCTCCCTCCAGTGACCAATCTTTAAGTCCTAACCATACCTGTTGGATGGGAGAATTTCCTTATGAAAGGTCGGCTGAGGCTTTATAGGAGCATTGCCTTTCCCTCTGGAGAGGGTAACTCTAGAATTCCACTTGGCTTTTGATTTTCTCTTGAGGGCATCTATCTTAGAGAAATTAGCCATAATTCTCTTCTGCCTCTCAAGTTTTTTTCAAGATCCAGAATAATAGAGTCCTTATATTTTATGGACTTTACATGGATGTCTACCATGGTCTTCAGATGGCCAACTTCCCTAATTTACAGATACAACAAAGATGATGTCTCATCCTGCTGGGAAGCAGCCAGCTGTAAGGAGGCAATTTCCTCAGCTTGTTTCTAAACAAGCAACTTGCTTTTCTTTAAAGTTTTCAGAAGAACACCATGATTTTAAATCAATTGATTGATATCATCTTCTATCATAAGACCCTCATCATCACTTGATGAGGATACATCAGAGTCTGTACTGGACTCATATCTTGATTCTGAGGATGAGATGGAGGGGGAATGTACCTGATCTTGTCCAGGCTGATCTTGGCAGGGCTCTTCTTCTGTCATGACCATCAGCCCAATGTTGATCTTATTCTCTCTGTAGACTTGAAGCTTCATTAACCTCCACACCTTATTATTCACTTCTGAACCCATAAGTTCCAACCTATTAGCTATCCTTGGGGACCTACTCAGATATTTATGTCCTTTTTGAGTAACATCCCTCTGATACCACTTGAAAGTCTTTGTTTTCAAGGATAGCTAAATCACCTAGAGAGGGGGCGGGTGAATAGGTTATTGGTCTCTTTTGCTATATTTTAAGCTTAACTACTTATGTGGGTTATGTGATTAGATTTATAGTGCTTCCAAGATAATCACACAAACAACACAGAAAATTTATAGTGGTTCCCCGAATTATGGGTACATCAACTTTCCCTCCTACCTTTCTAACTTCTAGTTATACAAGGCACTTCTGGAATATCAGCTCCTAAGAGCTTATACCTCAAATCCCTCAGGATCTCTCAGTCTCCTCCAAGACTTACAACTCATGCACTAATCCCTACAACTCAATGATCAACTTATCACATACCTCAATCCAAAGGCCCTACCACTTAGGCTCGGAGGACATCCCTATCTCAGATCCACAAAGGATACTACCTCAGAGAGAATGAATCTCCTACTTATCAGGCATAAAGGCCCTACCTCAGATCCAAAGGATCTTACAACTAAGGTGCAAGTTCCCTACAACTCTGAGAGAATTACTCTCCTACCTTAAGCTCAAAAGCCCTACATCTTAGTGATCAAATGATCACCTACCTCAGATCCAAGCTGGATCCTATAATCTCAGATTCACTCTCGAATCCTACTATTCAGGCAAAAGCCCTGTACTCAAATTCTCAACAGAATCCTACCTCAGATTAACCAGTGATCCTACACTCAGATCTACACTTGGATCCTACACTCAGCCTTTATATATTTAGGCCTACAACTCAGATTTTTTTAAGATACTACAGGGTGTGAGTGTTGGTGGATTGACTATGACAACAGAGAAATTTCTCTGAGCCTTCTTCTTCTTCCCGAGCTAAGATATCCTCAGCGCTAACTTCTTCACAACAACAAGATTCTTGAGCTGGAAGCAACTTTGTAGATCTACTACTCTACACCTTGCTAAACTGAACCAGAATATCAGCTCTCTCTTCTACACAGCTCCAAAAATTTATCTTCAGGAAATGTTCTGCTGGACCTGTGAAGTAACTGCTACTGGGGTTTTTTTCCTTAACAACTTCTCTAGCTGAGATAAACTTAGCCCTATTTTGTAGATTGCTGAAACCAGATGGTTCAGCTTCTTCTTCTTACTCATAAAGAGGACTTTCTGATCTTGCTGTTGAAAATGATTTGATTCTTCAGAGAATAGCTTCTTCAACAGCTAACTGCCTGTAAGTCACAGACTAACTTGCTTTTGCTCTTATATCAGCACTTTGAACTGGTTCTCCAAGCTCTGCAACAATGGCGAGCAAGAATATGAAGTCCAACAGTAATTTCACAAAAGCTTCTTCTTCCTCCTCAATCTCTGACTTTTATTATTTGCCCATCAATGGATCTTTGAGTAGTGGCCCACCTTGAATTTGTTGCCTGCTTCCAGCTTTTGCATTAATGGTTGTACTAAAGGCAAGCAATGATATTTGTCACGTACTGTAGCTTTCTTACAATAAATTAAAATTATGTTGACCTGTTGACTTTGATGACATCACCATCTGTGAACTTAGCCAAAATCAAACATCTTTAGTATAGGCGTTGAGTGAGTAAGCTTCACTCAACGCCAAAAAACTTAGACAGATTTCCTGTCACTGGGCGTTGAGTGAGTAAGCTTCACTCAACGCCAAAACACTTAGACAGTTTTTCTGTCACTAGGTGTTGAATAAGTAAGCTTCACTCAACGCCAAAACACTTAGACAGATTTTCTATCACTTGGTGCTGAGTGAGTAAGCTTCACTCAACGACAAACTACTTAACATATTTTCTTCTATTTCTGGGCATTGAGTGAGCAGCCTTCACTCAACGTATTTTGACTTAGCCAAATTTCTATGTGAAATCACAGTCTCTCTGACTGACTAAGGTTCAGTCAATGCTTTTTATCACATGGCGTTGAGTGAGTAAGCTTCACTCAATGCTTGTGGAATTAGTCAAATATCTACACAGATTTTCTGTGTCTTTGACTGTCTGAGCTATACTCAATGAATATGAAGTTATGGCATTGAGTGAATGAACTCCACTCAACTCCAGTGGACTAAGCCACATTTCTTCCTGTTTCTTCTTAGGATTTTGCTGCCTTAGCCTGTCTCATAGCTTTTTGTTATATGGCGTTGAGTGAGTAGACTTCACTTAATGCCTGTGGACTTAGCCACATATCCAGCTTTCCAATTGTTTGTCTTTGACTAAACAAGTTGAACTCAGCATTATTAGCCACCTGGCGTTGAGTGAATAGACTTCACTCAATGCCTACATATTTAGATAGTTTTCTATCTTTCCACTAGCTTGCCTAGTCATCACCTGTCTTGGCAACTTGAATCACCCTATCTAATCAATGCATAGAAGGTACCCTGCATACATAGAACTTGTAGGACATGTTAGATTACAACATGTGCATACCATTGTCGACAAGGCCTTCTTCAAATCCAGTACATTGGGGTCAATGGACCCAACACTATCGATTCTTCCCCCTAATCGGGTGTTTTCCTAGATTCTACATCCATTTCTCTAAATGTAGCCATCTGTACACCCCACGACTATAAAATCTATGTGATAATGATGAAGTCTTCTCCAGCATACAAAACATACAAACATCACCAATCCAGACCAACCTGTCCGGATGGGCTGTACACAACATGCCTATTCTGTACTTCGATTCTGGATCTAAATGCAAATCTAACAGGTATACACAGATCTACCTGTCGGGAGAACCACTTCCATGTGTTTGTGGAGTGTTTATCCTCTAATTCCAAAAAGAAGGACTTCACATGTCCAAGGAAGAGGATCGTTACCCTAGAATTTCGCTTCGACACCATAGGAGAAATTCTAGGCAAATGAACATAACCGTTACGGCTTTGCCTCTGTAGATTTTAACTCGCTTCGCGAATCCGAGTTTCGAATCTCAAATGGTGGTGAGATCTCCTTTCCAGCACTGCTTCTTCTCCTCCAATAGATCCGGCCAAGTTCTTAACTCCAAAGGAAAATGAAGTGAAAAGGCCGAACCAGTACTATAAATAAATCTTTTGCCGCGCGGTACCTAACTACCTCCGCACGGTACCGTTAATCAACACCTCGATTCAGGCACAACTGCCTAGTCCTTCCAATCACAAGCTGACACGTGGCCATGCCATTACAGTTTCATTATTAACGGTTATTGGGATGTTAGTGCCTCACAGTAGCTAGCGACGGTTACGAAACGACCGCTCCTGCTACTGCCACGCGATAGCTACAACTACCGTGCGGTAGAAACAAGAGCGCTTTGACAAATTAATTACCAAGATACCGCCTTCGGTAACTCTACCACTGGGCGATAGCTTCCCGAGAGCTCGACCAAATAAATGGCTAATGCCACGTGCTAACAACCTATCGCCGCGCGGTAGACTAGGCATTGAGTCACCTCACCTCACTCAACGCTCTCGATGCCTGACGCAACTGCCATGCGATATCATCGTTCCACCGTGCGGTACCCTCTCTTCCTGCCTACAAAAACTTGGGGTGTTACAAAGGATTCATCTAATACAATTCCTCAATATATTTTAATCTTCTCTATTGAATCTGATATCTGAGAAGGAATCAACTAGAAGATTAATTTGTGACAAAATAATCCACATAGTGCTAGAAAGAACCAAGTCCTCATTGATTGCTAAAGAGAACAATAACACTAGAGGTAAATTTCTTACATTTATTCTCTTTCAACTCTAAATTTTTGATATTGTTCAAAGAATCACTCATTATTAGATTCAATAGTTCTTGATCAACCTTATCAAAATTATCTAAGAGTGGGTTTGATCTTATCAAAAGGATTGTTAGTTGGTTTAAGCCATCTTAACAAAAAGGCATTTGTTCAGCCACCTTATCAACAAGCTATTTGTTTGAGACACCTTATCAAAATCTCTTGCGGTTCTTTGAATCTACTTATCAAAAGATTTAGTTATAATCCATTTTAATATTCTCCTTATCAAAAGACTCAACACTATCGATATTGGATATCCTACTAAGGCAAAAAAGGGATGTACCCAAATTTGGAAACCTCAAAAAAATGTTGTCAT
This sequence comes from Platanthera zijinensis, assembly GCA_039513925.1. NCBI lineage: Eukaryota > Viridiplantae > Streptophyta > Magnoliopsida > Asparagales > Orchidaceae > Platanthera > Platanthera zijinensis. Next base: position 43,829,605 of record CM077086.1, on the reverse strand, counting down.
ATGGATTGCATAGTTCTTAGTTGTTTGTTTGTTTATCTTGATTTCTTTTCTGCTACATAATAATTAACAAACAAAATAATCTTTGGATGTGCCATGAATGAATACAATTTGAAAAGAAAATTTTAATACTCTATTCACCCCCTTCAGAGTAATTTTTAGCATCCTACCCTACCATTCAATTGGTATAGAGGAAGGTTGACCATAAAATAGCTAACACCTTTATCAAGATCCAAGGGTATTAAGAATTACTATTGTAATTTCTTATTTTAATCATGAACTCCATCCATAATAGAGATTATGCATCCACCAGACATCCAATCTATAACCTAAAAAAGTTTATTTTGCGTAAATCTAGAATAAAATTGCGGAAGAATTTAATTGGTGAAGATAATTTTGAATCCATTATTACAAGTACAATAAGTCTTACCCGGTCTAATGCAAATGAAAAACTTGTGCAGATAACAAATGTTGAATTGATAGAAGATCAGAAGAAGGCTAGAAATATGATACCAAATACAAGAATATTCTTGTGTCAACAATGTTAGATGACACATTCCAAAAGGTTGTTGAGTGTCACTAAACAAAAGATATTTAGGATTCATTGACAAATTTGGTTGAAGGAAGTTGCGTTGAGAGGGAGGATAGGAAATCCTCTCTAATCTCTTAATTTGAGAACTTCAAAAAAATCTTTGAAGTATATGTGATAGATATGTACTCTAGATTCAGTTTCATAGTTAATGAACTAGACTGGAGAAGAAAATTTCCTTGATAAAGATAAATTATATGCTCCTAATGTTCTTCTCAAGCTCATTAGATGCAAGGATCTGAGCCATAAGAGAGGCTAGATGTCAAAATGAGATTACAATATCTGCACTTCTTGGCAAGCTCTATTCCTGTGAACTTCTCCTCAAAAGAAGAGCAAAAAGAGAAGCAAAGGAGAAAATATTCTCTTCCTCCAAAGATAAATCACTAACACTTAAGGCTAATGATAAAGAAAGTCAGTATATGGATGGTGAACTGATGAGACTTCTAAATAGAAGGTTTAAGAAGTGGATAAAGGCTAAAGATTTCAAAAGGAAGAAGAGAAGTAACTCTAAGTCGAGGTATGCTAAAAATCCTTCAAAGGAAATAGTATATTTATCATACAGGAAACCTGAACATATTACACCAGAGTTTCCTAATCAAATTAAAGACAGTCCCTAAAAAGGAAAAGAATTATGAGAAGATTTATGATCGTAAGAAAAGAAATAAAAAGAAAGGCAAAAGATTCATTGAAGAGACTTGGAGTGATACAAGTGATAACTCTACAAACTCTGATGAAGCTGAGAGAAAAGTAAAAGAAGTCTACATGATGGCTTTAAAATTCACTAAAATAGAAAATGATCTCCAAAAGAAAATGTTAAGGTAATCTATATTGAAAAATTTAATTAATGATCAGAAGAATTTAAAATATCATTCAAGAGTTTCTTTCAAGACCAACTGGTTGCAAAAAACCAAATAAAAAACCTTAGAGAAGGAATAACTCATCTTACTAATACATTACAAGAAGAAAACTCTTTTGTAGTAAACTATGAATTAAGAATTAAAAAGTATAAGCTGAAAGAAGAAGTTGAATCTCCAAAATCAGAGAATGATAATCTAAACATTGAAGTCAATAATTTCAACCATTTTGTGGATAACTTGAATGGGAGGAGCTAGTAATTAAAGGTTATCTTTGAAAACCTTTCAGTCAGATTCAAAAACCTAGGGTTAGATGTTGACTTTCCCTAGAAGGTTGTTTCTACTAGCATACTAGCCTTGAAAAATCCAGTGAAATTCATATTGGATCTACAGGTGCCCTTAGAGTGGGGAGGGGGTGAATAAGGGTTTTATTAAATTTATTCTTGAATGAAAAATATAGTTACATGTTAAAAATATCTTACAAAATATTCCAATGAAATATTTTACTTTAACTTTTTGATAAGATAACTTCTAGAGAGATGATTAAAAAGAGAAGTTGAGTCTCTATTACTACTATGTCGTGCTAACTTCTAGAGATTGATTTATTTTTCTTTGAATACGGGAAAAAAATCTAATGAGGAACAACAACGAGATATATGATTTTATTACAAAAAGATGATTACAAAACTTAATTCTAATTACACTTGAAATCAAGAAGAACAAAAAAATCCTTTTAAATTTCTATACGAACCTTTCTCCCATAGACTGATTGGCTCTAACCTATCTATACCCAGATTAAGCCTCGAGCCGCCACTAAATCTAACCATAAACCTAGTCTCCAACACCCGCAGTATATTACCCCTAAGTTTCACATGACCTATTCACCAATAATTGTGATAAATTCCACTACCGACAAAGGATAATAAAAAAATACAAGAATAATTTATTCTGAAATAAAAACTCCATATGTATAAGAACTATAAGAAGAGATTAAAGGCACGTCAAAGTGATCGTCAGTGTTGGTGCGTGCATCCTTCTTATAATGTAAACTTTATGAATCCTCCTTTAAGTTCTTGACCTTCACAAATAGTGTTGGGAGTGCTCTGGATTTCAGCGAAGAGGGATCTCACGAAAGGTTGGATTCTGGCTAAAGTTTATGCGAGTTGAAAGAAGGAGATTCTCTAAACTGAAACCACTGATGGTAGATCTACTACCTCACAGTATCTCATATGATAGTCAAGAGGTGCACTGATTGTTGTAAGATTAGCAATCACACTGCTTTAATTTTGGCATTCAATTATATTGTGCCACAGTAAGGCCTAGCACACTGCATTAACCATATATGCATTGCAATATCAAGTCTCCTTCTTTATTTGCTCCTCTATCATTTGAGTATTGATAGGCATTCAATAAGTTACCATCGGGTGGTACAGTTACCACGTCACAGTAGGGACTTGCTAAATATGGCCTTCTCGCTAACATTCCCTTCTTGCCAATATTTTCTTCTCTCCAAAATTCTCTTCTCATTGATAGGGCTACCACTAGCAGTAGATGTTGTCATGTGGCATTAACTCTTCTCATCGACATAACCTTCTCAAAGACATATCATTCTCACCAACATTCCCTTCTCATCGACATGGCTCCTGCCAGTGGTAGATATTCCGCATGGAGTTATCTCTTCTCGTCGACTTGTGTAGTATTAACTCTTCTCATCGACATGTTTTCGGATAACCTATTTCTTCTTGTCAACATGCTGTCACCAATAATAAATGTTACTACTGAGTATTAGCTCTCTTTTCAGAGTATTATATTCATTCTTCATTAAACATATAGGGGTATTGTACATATAGTTCCTACACACTATAAACACATGACAAGAATGATCAAATATACAATAGGATTTGTTATTCTCAAACTAAGAGACATGAAATGCATATTACAACAAACTTTTCTTTTTAGTACTAATAAATCTACTAGGAAGAAATCAATTATCACTAGAGTGGTGTTTATAGTAAAGGATAAGCATGATCAACGTGCATACCCCCCCCTGTATATATGCTACCCCTACATAGATGATTTCTATGAATTTTTATTATACTCCCCCTGAATAGTGAATTTCTTGAAATTTATTCTCCCTCTTTTGGCATTATCAAAAGAGGATGGGGTTGAGTTTTAAGCAATAAGTTTAATTTTGTGTTCTATATTGAGATGAAAAAGTTTATAAATATCACTTGTTGAGTAAGTAAATAATCATCATCGAGCACAAGTAGTAACACAAGGGAACCTATATATTTAACATTCTTAAAATAAACATCTTTTAAGAAAATAATAGTATATATAATATATAAGAGTTCTAGGATTTAAAATAAGATGTTTTGAATTGAAAATCCAAGAGATGCTATTTCACAAATTAGTTTGTAAGCTGATTGTAATTTATCAAGAAAATATATAAAACTACAATGTAATAAAATTAGCAGTCCAAGTAGACATAAACATTCTAGTTGTCATGCTTATCTATTTAGTGCATTTATTAAAGTTTGTAGAGAATTGTGTAGACATGCATTAGAATCTAATTCTCATGAGTAAAAGTTTTACATGGGATAATAATGTGTACAAATGTGTTATGATAGAGTATGCATTTGCATTAATCAAAGCTCATAACTAAATAAAATTAAAGAAATAATATTTAAAATACAAAAACTAACTTACTTTTACAATATTTCAATGTATATAAAACGTAAACAAGGTGCTTTGCACACATAATGCTTTTTAAGACCTATTAGAGTGCAAAGTAGTGCTTGGGGATCACATTTTGCTTTTTTAATTTCATTTTATTTTGCGATATGGTGTACAAAGTAATGTGGTATATAATTTGTTTGTTATAAGGTACTTTACAATTATTTTCAAGGCGCTCAACCACATAATTCTTATTAAGACTTATTAGGGGGTGAGTAGTGTTTGGTGGAGTTCCCTTGTCAATTTATTTTATTTTTTAGTTTTAGCAGCTATGGACTTCGAATTCATATTTTTCACAAACATTATCAATTTTAGGAAGCACACTTCTCAAGTGACTAAGTACATGAAAATAAAAATATAGAATTGTAAGAAACAATTCAATGTAGTATAGGTAATTTCTTTAAGCATCTTAAATCATTATCTTATTACACTATACTTAAGATTACATGCATATGTAGATATTAAAAGTAAGTGAGTGAATGGTTCATTATATATATAAATACTACTTATACTTAGAGGCATGCTAAAACCAATTCTATATATGTTGTCTACAAACTATTTAATTGTATAATACAAGATAATGTTCAAGACATGACTTAGACAAAATAATATTTTTAAGAAACTTGAAAAATAAATTAAACATTGCACTTAATCTTTAAAAGATAAACCAAATCATCCTTGAAAATTGGAAATAATAATTAGGCATTTTTGGAGTTTTTAATTAATTAAAAAGAAACAATACACACAAAAACACAAACAAAGCATGCACAAAACATATTTTGTATTTTTAATTAGTTTTATAATTTTGAAGATGATTATTGAAAATTTTAAGCAAATGAAATTGTTGGAATTTTTAATTTATATAAAAATAATGACATAAAAAAGAAAACACATGTTTTTTGTTTGGATTTTTAATTGTTTCATACATTTCTTATGCTTTATTTTTTTAAAAACAATATGTTAAATTTTTAGAACAAACAAATAATAGAAAGTAAAAGTAGTGAAGTGATTTAAAAAACAAAATCAGTGGGGAAAAAATAATTTTGAGAATTTTGAGCTATCGTCGACAGTAAGACCAACCGCCGGGAGATAGTAACAGAGAATGATTTTCCATGTAAAAAGCATGTTTTCATGAATTTTATAATCAGTGCTGGTCTGAGAATTTATAATCAGTTGTATGATCTAGACCGACAAATCTTATTGGCAATGTAATGTTTGTTCTTCCAGGACAAGTGGTGGAGATTATGCATGTAGATTTACGGAGTGAGTTTGGATTGGTTGAGTGTGATAAAAGGTTAGATATCGTGGAGAGCTTTCGTACTCTAAGGGATTGGTCACTGATGAACATAGTTTTGTATGGTCAGGAAAATGTCCTTGATCTGATAATAATAATTTCAACCCTCACATCTAACGCTTACATTATCCAAGAAATACTCGATCACACTATTTTGTAAAAGTAGAGGATACTAAGATGATCATGACCCAGCTTAGCATGTTTACTAATCATATCATGGAGGGGATTGAGTTTGATGTTGTAGATCTTCTCTTATCCATTTTTCAGCACATATTTCTGTTGAAGAATTTGAAATGATAGAGACTCAATACCCTACCACTAGGTGGGATTATTTAGTGTATCATCTATGAGAAGTATCTGACCATCAATCGTGACTTTTATCCTGTTGATTATAGTCCTGCTATGTTTTCTCCTTTTTGATTCATCCTTTTTTTGCAGGATATACCTACTCTATTGCAACCTCCAATCGGACATAGCGGTTCAATTTGAGAGCCTTGATGTGGTGTTAATGACTTGGTTGAGGAGTAAGGAGAAGAGTTGAGGAAGAAGATGGGTGGCTTATCAAAGATGATGAAGTTCATAATGAAAAGACTCAGACTCACTCCCACTCTTATTGTAGAGGTAGAATGGGAGAATCCCAAGGAAGAGCCTCCCTGCTGATCACTTCGCCAGACTAAGAGGAAGAGAGTTGGAGGAGAGGGATATAGTAAGGAGAATGATGAGTGATTTTTATTTGCAATGTATAAGCATGTTCTTGGAGTCTTAGCAGTTTTATGTTTACTATCACCCAGTGGTAGGAACTACCGCCTACCACTAGTGTTAACTACATAAACTCTTTTTTGGTGTAGTACTTCTTTCAAACACATTAGTATTCAGTTAATTAGCTTTTAATCTTACTTATGCTTTATATATATTTAATTTATTGCATATTATATTCTAAGTATTTGTCATGCACTATATGAAGTAGGTTTTTTGCATTTTTTATTTAGCTTTCTCCTGCTTCACCTTTTAATAATTATTAACGAAGAAGAGACATAGGTATCCAAGAAAGACCAAGTGCGATGGCACATTATTTTTTAGAAATGAGATTATGGCATGCTTTATTATGAGCAATTGTGCTATTTTTAAGAATTGTGGCTATGGAATTTATATGGGTTTTATAATCACTTCTTAATTCTTCAAATGTTTCATCTATTTCTTTAATTTCAATTTTATAGTTTTTGCATATAGCGCGTGTGTAGAAGAGTGCATGTTTATGTCATGTATCTCCCACACAAGCGCGTGTGGCATTCACACCCCTCATGCATGTGCATAGCATGCAGAAACATGCACATCACATGAACACATGTAATACACATGTCCCTTGCGCGCGTGCACATGACTTGCATGGGCGTAGCACATGCGTAGAACACAAAACATGGAGGCACGCACTCGCATTATGTGGCATTCACAACATGCAGGCGCATGCACGCAACATAAAGTGAGTGCATGCGCTCGGTGTGCAACCATCTTGTGCATGCATGGCAAAGCCTCCTTTTGAACATGGGACGCAAACCACTTGTGCATACTCTCGAAAACTCTCCTTTCACACATATGGCACGCGCACCACTAGCACATCGGTGGGCAGCCACTAGCTTCGGCCGCCGCCACCACTTCTGACAATCATCGTCATTGGGCAAACTACTCAAACCACCCAAACTACCTAGCGGGCATGTTTGTTTTCGGATATTGGTGATCTAGGTGACCAGAATCAAGCAATGTTAAACTCAAGATCCAGCTAGGCATAATTACCGATAGGTACCTTCAAGAAAGCTATAAAATACACTCAAACTTTTATTTGAAGGAAATGAACTAGAGAGACAAGAGAGAGCTCTGGGGTTTTTCAGCGAGGACGTCAAACTTAGATCGTTTTCTTCACTCTGAATTCTCTTTGTTATCTCTCAAGTATTCTTGCTCTCAAAGCTTACATGGATGATTCAGCGAACAGAGAATAAGGTATATGAGAACTCTCATGTAGACAATCCATCTCTATGCACTTAGTATTATTCCTCCTTTCTTTACCTTCAAGGCTTATAAATAGAGAGGTGGTATGTCACCCTCCGAGGATATCATGCTTTTATTATAACCTCAAGTATTATAGTGGATTTTGGCCCACCGCAAATCTGCCCATGTGGTTAATCACCCTTTTCAAGATTTCCAAACTAAAATGCCTCATGTCATTACTACTTGGTTTTCATTTGACTTTTTGTGCACTCAACAAACCCTCAAGCTAAGGTTGTTCGTTTCTCTGGGTCGTGGGAAAAAGGAATGACCTTTAATAATTTGGCATTGTTTATGGGAAGATGTTCCTAACTTTACAATAAATCGCTTGATCAGAATAATCCCCCCCCCCAACCAATTATAATAGCAAGGAGAAGTGTGTGAAGAGTTATTCCTAGCAAGCTGTCCTGGCCTAAAGTTGTAGTCTTCAGAACATGATTATGGAAATCTATACGAGATTTCAAAATGAGATAAGGATACAAATATGTATAATGAAAAAAGAAATGAGAGATACAAGAAGAATAGAAACAATATCAAAAGAAAAATAAGAAGAGAACAAAATATAGTAAGAAGGAAGAAAATGCTACAGAAGAAGAAGAAAAAGAAAGAAGAAAAGAAAACGAGATGGAAGATTTATCTTCCTAAAAAGAGTACTTATAAACTACAAACAAAAAAAGAAGAATCTCTCTCTCAGGAGATTCAAATGAAGAAGCCCTCATCCTGAAGGGTCATTACTAAAGATCACAACTCAACCTTCTTCCTCACAATCGTGATCAATATGGAGAGAAGATTGCTACTCTAATCCTAAATCCACACTACATTACAACACATTAGTTTCTTCAAACTATTGAAGGGAATATTATGGAAAATCAGTCTCAAATCAACTTTTAAAAAAGATTCATAAGAATCACTCCTCAAAGGTTTCAGTGGTTGAGCTCCCTTATCAACATCTCACTTAGTTTTGGCGAGTCCTTATCAATAACTCCCAAATCTTAGAGTCTCCTTATAAAAGAGTCAATGATTGAGCTCCCTTATGAACAACTCACTTAATTTCAAAGAGACTTTATCAACAACTCCCGGTTCTTAGAGCCTCCTATCAAAAGACTTTGCACTAGATATAATGAAGTTCTAGTTATGGTAGAAGAGTGGACATACTCACATTTGGCGAACCACTATATTTTGTGTCGTTTGTGATGTGAAAAAGAGGTATACCAAGAAATAACTAGAGTAAAATCTTAATTACTCTATTCACCCCCTCTAGAGTACACCTGAGTGATTAGGATCTCACCCCTTTCAATCTTTGTATGATATTTTTATAGAGGTGAGTAAATTAATGTTTAAATAATTAATTTTTTTGTTAAGCAAAGTGTAAAATATCTTATTACACAAATATGATGGAGAATTATATGTGTATATACATAAATTAAAATAAAAATATTAAGTAACATTAGATGAACCATACATATCTCATTACACATTAGTGCATGAACAAAAAAACTACCTAATATATTATGGAAAACCAAATTGAGAGCTAAAAATCAAACTGAACTATGCAACTTCAGTTTAGATATGGTTTGAGGTGTGTAAAAATAGAGACATTTGGTTTGGTTTCACGTAAAACCGAACTGAACTGAATTGTTTACAGGCCTAGAACTCATGTCCTTCTACTGTCAAGTCAAGATGAACAAAGGTCCTTCTACACTTCCTCCAATATAACGAACCTCGTATCCATCTAAGGCATAAATGGACAAAAATCCTTCGCCTCCTCCAATACAATGGACCCAGTGCCTTTCTATGGTGCAATCAAACAAAGGTCATTCAGCTTCTCCAATATAATTAACAGTGTATCCTTATGACGTGCAAATGAACAAAGTTCTTTTGCCTCTTCCAATAAAACTGACCATGTGTCCTTCTAAGGCATGAATGGACAAATGACCTTTTGCCTCCACTAATAGAATAAGCCTTGCGCCCTTCTAAGACACAAATAGACAAATATCCTTCGCCATCTCTAATAGAATGGACCCTGGGTCTTTTTACTCCTCAAGACATGAGCAAGCCTAGAATACTCTTATAGATTCCGGCCAAGGCAAACTACGAGTCCTCTTGCATCACTTAGTCAAAAATGGACTCTGAGTCCTCTAGAGCCATCTAGACATGGGTGGGGAGGACCCTCCATATTACATCCAAGTATCATCCCCAACACTAATGCCTGGTTGAGATCACAAACTCAACGCGCTACATAAAGATAATGTGTACAAGCAAAGGGAGCATAATAAGTAAAATGCTTCTAGTTCAACGAGATACACAATACTTAAATAAGAGAGAAATTCCATAATTCTCCAAGGGCTACATCACTAACAAAGGTGTTCTACGAGGGTAAGCCATGATAACATCAACAAAAGTAAAAGGAAAACAAAAGATATAATGCACTTAGCACAACACGAATGTGGGCAAGTCATACCTTGATATTAATGTCAAAATCGTCATCTGAGGCATCATCTACACCAAGTTTGGAGCGCTCTAGCATCCTCCACGCCAAATAAAAACCTTGCCAAATTCAAAGTGGAACGCGACATCATGCTCATCCTATAGTAGTAGATTGACATAAGTTGTCATCATCTTTGAACGAGCCTCCTCTATAATTCGAGATTGCTCCACTCAAAAGCCTTATAACTCCTTTTGTTTAGCGATCACAGAAGTCCATGTTGCCTTGATATCGTGAAGTGCGGTTGCCATCGACACTTTCTCCTCCTCTACAAAGCGCTAGCTTGTCCTTCGCCTGGAACAAATCTTTATCAACTCTTGATAAGAATAGACATAGAGTGTTTCAATGCAACCACAAAAGAACGTACACTGATTTCTTATGTGCATTCTAATAAGAATGGACCCTGGATCATTCTGCACCTCTTGAGCGAACAAAGCCCATGACATTTTAATTCAGGATTGAAAAGGACCTCGAGTCCTTCTGCTCCCCAAGATGAAAGTGAGCCCTAAATTCACCTATGAATTCCAATAGGAATGGACTCACTGGTCCTATGCCACCAAGACATGGGTGCAGTATAAGAACCCCTCTCCCAAACAATAGCATTGGTCGCAAATGGGCCATATTACCCAAAATGATCACCTTATGCTTTCCAAAAGGAAAACAACCCACTTTTTAAGCATAGAATGATCGCCTTGTCATCTTATGGAAAATCATCACATTAGTCCAATTACGCGGAAACAAATCAGAAACCAACAATATATATATAAACACACACATTGAAGGTCGTAGTCAGCTGTTTATACATAGGCGCCACTAGACTAAATGAAACTACAAAACACTCGCTCATTCTATGCTCTACATGCTCATATATCTAAAGTCAGGAGACGAGACTGGTACGTCAGCTTGAGCAAGCTCTATAGAGGGCACTCTCTCATACTATGGTTGGGTCTCTCAATGCTCCATCTCTTAAAAGGTGTGTACTACAACACATTAGTCATAAAACTAATGGATTTACAATTCCTCCCCATAATCCCTAAGGCTTGAGGATGAGACTGAGCCTATACAATAATAGTATTCGAAGCAATAATGTTAGCAATAAATAATATAAGAATGGGAAATAAAGCTAGTAGCGTATGCTGAAGCGAATTCAATAGCAATAACTGAAATGCATTAAATCTTGAAACAGTTAAATAAAGTTCTACTAGTAAACTCGTAATCATGCAAGTGTTAAAAACCTACAACAACACCCTATGTAAACATTGTTTGACCATTTTCTTCATACGGATTAGCAAACCCTTTGTGCCTCACCGATATAGCAATCAGTGACATTGTTCGGTCCTGTCACTTTTAAGGTTGGTCGTTCCATACTACCCAGGCCCTAGTGTACAATAAGGTGCACTCCTGGATGTGAGCAACATTCGATGATAACAAAATTTGTCTAACTAGCAAAGGTACCCAGCGGGGCATAAAATGTGGTCAAGCTTTCGGGGTACAGTCTTTCCTAGTGCTTAGAGTTGTCAACCTTCTCATACTTGTACAAATAGTCTTTGGGCATGAATAGCCCGCCAATTTCACCGTAAAGCAATTTATAAGTATTTTTAGAAAGTAAATAGCTGGCACCTTACGGGTCTACGATTACTTACCCTACTTGAAAGGAAATAATTGAGCCAGACAACCATCTCACATATGGCTTGATCGTACTGCTCAACTTTAGACAAGGAGCTTGGCGATCAAGTGAGCCCATTATTTAGGGTTAACCTTGGAGGAATAACTTATCTCCAAATTAACCCTAACTAATGTCCAAACAAGTTAAATCCTTATTAGAAGGGGATCTAAAATAAAGGTGCGACAATAAAAGTATTAGAAAATTGCAGTAAATAAGGTATGGTAAAGGAAATGTTGATGTAAATTGTGAAAAAGAGCTAAATAGAGGCAAATTTTATTGATCCAAAAAGATAATTATTACATAGGTATGCCCACTTATTTATAAAAAATGGGGGAGATAAGAGAATACAACAAGCGATGTGGGACTATATACAATCCGCGCGGCTTATGCGATTTGACGACGTCAAACCGCATACTATACAAAGAACCACTTATCATCAAATGGCAATAGAGGAAAGCCGCTTGACTGCTAGGGAAGACCGTCGATGCAGGCCACAAGACCGCAATTGTGGGTAGCCACCAGACCATAGTTGTGGCTTACCATAAGACCGCTGCTATGACTATCCCTCAGACTACAACTGCTACTATCCTCCTCACCGCTAGCCGAGGTTCATCACCAGACCACTGAGCAAAATCGCTAGACCGCTGATAGTAGTAGATCGATGTGGCTAGATATAAAACCACCCGGTCTCCTCAAGCTCCAACACACTGCTACTACGGCTAACTACCAGACCGCTATTGCGGGTAGCTCTCAGATCGTATCTTCTAAAACAATCCACCAGACAACTAGACCACCTGGACAAACCTCCATACTGCCCGAATAGCTAACCGCCCGACTAGACTACCAAACCACCAAACTCTAACACTCCCCCTCAAACTGGAGCGTATATGTCAACCATGCCCAGCTTGCTACAAACATTTGAAGCGAAAACAAGTTTCATGAAGAGCTCTGTTAGTTCTTTATCAGAAGTGACAAAGGGAGTACAGATCTGATTCTTCAACACCTCTTCCCGAATGAAATGGCAATCAACTTCAATGTGCTTTGTCCTATCAAGAAAGACAGGATTCTATGATATGTAAATAGCGGCTTTGTTTTCACAGAACATAGGAAGAGGATGATCATAGACTTCTCCCAAGTCAACCATAAGCGCTCGTAACCACTTCAACTCACAAGTTGTTGAATCCATTCTCTTATACTCAGCTTCAGCACTTGACCTTGAAACCACCGTCTGCTTCTTGCTTTTCGAGCTAACAAGGTTTCCTCCTACAAAGGTGCAAAAACCTGATGTAGACTTTCTATTTTCTTTGTTATCAGCATAGCTAGAATCAAAATATGCTTCAATCATCAAATTATTATGCTTCTGAAACAACAAACCCTTTTCAGGAGCCCCTTTTACATACTTCAGAATTTTCATAGTAGAACGTAGATGACACTCTCTAGGATTCTGCATAAACTGACTGACCTTTCCAATTGCATAATAGATATCTAGTCTAGTAATAGTTAGATATACGAGTTTGCCTACAAGTCACATGTACACAGTAAAATCTGGGAGAAGAGGAGAATCTTAAGTCCACCCATATCATCCCCAACAGCCATCGGGCAACGAGAAGGTTTTGTGCCAAGAATACCAATTTCCTTTAAGAGATCTAGCGCATACTTTCTCTGCGAAAGAGCCACAGAGTTCCACTTTCGTGAAATCTCAATTCCTAGAAAGTACTTCGGAGTTCTCATATCCTTAGTAACAAAATGTTATCGAAGATGTCGTTTTGCCAGATCAATGCCTTCTTTATCATCACCAGTAAGAAGGATATCATCAACATAGATAGCAAGAACCAGAAGGCCTTTAGTAGTCTTGCGTATAAATAGAGAATGATCAGCAAGACTCTGATTGAACTCAATAAGAAAAACAACTCCACTAAAATTTTCAAACCAAGCTCATGGACTTTGCTTTAAACCATAAATCGCCTTCCGAAACTTGCACACCTGAGACTCCCCATGAGCAACATACCCAGGAGGTTACTCCATGTAAACCACCTCTTGCAAATCACCATAGAGGAAGGCATTCTTCACATCTAACTGAGACATCTTTCAGTCTCTATTAACAGCCACAGAGAAGAGAACACGTATAGTGCTGATGCGAGCAACAGGAGAAAAAGTATTAAAGAAGTCTACCCCATACGTCTGAGTAAACCCTTTGGCCACAAGCCTCACCTTATAGCGATCAATAGAACCATATGGAAGATACTTAACAACAAAGACCCACTAACAGCCAACCACATCAACGCCCAAAGGTGGGGGAATAAGATTTCAAGTTTCTCTCTCAGTTAATGTGTTCATTTTTTCATCCATAGCGGCTTTCCACTAAAGAATGGTAAGAGCCTCTTGATACGTAGTCGGTATAACAGTAAAAGAGATAGCAAGAGCAAAACGCTTGCCAACCGGGGAAAGCTGAGCATAGGAGACAACAACATCAATAGGATGTTTTGTGTATTGTCGAACGCCCTTTCGCAGGGAAATGGGAGGATCAAGATCAATCCTGTCCGAAGGAGGCAATTCACTGTCAGAAGAAAGAAGAGGCCCAGGAATAGGTACAAAAGTCTCCAGGGGAAAAGAATCAGTCTCGAGAAAAAGATACTGAGTAACAGGAACAGATATGGAAAGAACCGGTTCCAGCAGAGGTGCCGAGAGAATAGTCATTGAAGAAGAAGTATCAGATCGCAAGAGAGAAGAAACAGGAGAAAAATATAGTGTATTTTCAAAGAAGGTATCATCAGCAGACACATACTGTTTGCATAGAAGAGGATCAAAACAACAATTTGACTTCTATGTTGGACAATAACCAAGGAATATGCATTTAACAGAACTGGGAGAAAGTTTATCATGACCAGGAGAAGTTATGTTAACAAACGCCGTATATCCAAAAATTTTAAGAGGTAAAGGAAATGGCTCGGTCTCGGGAGATAAAATGGAAAATGGAGTCTTGCCCTAAAGAACAGATGAGAGTGTCTGATTAATGAGATAGCAGGAGAGAAGGATAGCATGACCCCAATAAGACCGAGAAACATTCATTTATAACAGAAGGCTGCGAGCAACATCCAAGAGATGATGATTCTTGCGTTCAGCAACGCCATTCTATTGAGAGGTATAGGGGCAAGAAGTTTGATGAATCAAATCATTGCTCGCATAAAAATTAGAAAATTGACGGCTGAGATATTCCTTGGCATTATCAGTACAAAAAAACTTGAATATGCACCTTAAACTGTGTCAAGATCTCATTATAAAATGTGGTAAATATAATGTAAAGTTCAAAACGGTCTTTCAAGAGATACAACCAAGTACACCTTGAGAAATCATCAATGAAAGTAATAAAGTATTAGCTACCTCCACCAATAGTGATAGTAGGAGCAGTTTATCATATCCCGGCCTGGTAGGGTAGCGCTAATATCATAGGAGAGGCTTGGATCTGGCGTATTAGTAGCTTCAGGGGACAGAGGGAGATAACTTCAGGGTAGGCGGAATGAGACGGAAGATGGTTCTAGTTCTAGGGTGTGCCCTCTTCAAGAGGGCGTAACGAGTTGGCTTATTCTAAGATCTAGAGTAGGAGTAGATCAGGGTGGGCATAAAGAGGAAGAGATGGCTAAGCTCAAACTCCAAAGGAATCAAATCAAATAGAGAGGAAGGGATGACACGTGCAGCAGATGTCAGAGTGGACTAGTTCAAAAGGACGCGAAGAACTACGTCCTGTTCGTCCTGGGAAAGAAGAGCGATGATGTTTGCCAAGCTGACAGGCTTCACAATTCAAAGAGGAATCCTCTTGAGGAAGATCTAGAAGAAGTTGGTTGATGAGGCGAGTAGGATTGTGGCCAAGACAATGATTCCATTGCTGAAGGGAAGAAGAAGTAGAAAGAGTAATGACATTATCAAGAAAGAAGAGGCCACCACTCGCAGTCCTAGTAGCAATTGTAGACATAGAGGCAGAATCCCATAAAGAATAAGTAGTGGCAGTAAAAGTAACCGTGCATTGCAACTATGTGCAGAGAGCATGAACAGATAAGAAATTGCATGGAAAAGTGGGAACATAAAGAGTTTCCTCAAGTTGCAATGACGGAGTGATGTCCACAATGCCTACACCATGCACAGGAGCAGAAGTTCCATCGGCAATAACCACAAGAGTTACACATTTTTAGTTGTTCAAACATGAGAATAAACGATAATTATCGGCTATGTGATAAGTGGCACCAGAGTCAATAAGCCACTTATTGGAAGAGGCCACAAGAGCATGAGCTATAGAGGAGAAAAGAGAAACCGTACTCATGGAGACAGAAATCGGAAAGAGGAAAGACTAACCGCACGGTTAGAAACAAGCCGAAAAATAACAGGATGACAAACAAGTCGCAAAAAGATAGCGCTAAGAAAAGAAGTGTGACAGAGACTCAAACCGCATGGTTTGAGTAAGAAGCTAGAAGAACAGTCCGCAGAAAGAGGAGAGCCCATGCGAGTAGAGAAAACAACTGGTGATAGAAGAGAAGAGAAAAAAAGAGGAAGAGACCACGCGAGTAGAGAAAACAACCTGCGCAAGAAGAAATAAGTCACAAGAAGAAAACCGCAAAAGCCGTAACAAGCAGCCACAAGCAAGAGGGAGCAAGGAAGAGCGGCTAGCAAATAAAACAATTTGCAAAGTAAACCGCGCAAACAAAACAAACCGTAAGGTAAACCAGGAAAACAGAACAAGCCGCAAGGCAATCCGCGTGAACAGAACAAGCAACAAGGTAACCCGCGCACACAAAACAGGCCGCAAGGTAAATCACGCGAACAAAACAATCCGTAAGGCAAACCACACAAACAGAACAAGTTGCAAAGGAACAACGACAAACAAGGGAGGGCAGGTAAGGAAGAAGTCCGGAAGAAACAAGCTGAAGCGGCAAAACAAACAAACCACTATCTAAATGGAGCAATGGATCAGGTCACTTTGATATCATGTGAAAAAAGCTAAATAAATGTGAATTTTATTGCTCCAAAAAGATAATTATTACATAGGTATGCCCCCTTATTTATAAAAAATGGGGGAGATGAGAGAATACAACAAGCGACGTGGGACTATATACAATCCGCGCGGCTTGTGCGGTTTGATGACGTCAAACCATACACTATACATAGAATAACTTATCATCCAACGGCAACAGAGGAAAGTCGTCAGACTGCCAGGGAAGACCGCCGGTGAAGCCACCATACCGCAATTACGGGTAGCCACTAGACCCAAGTTGTGGCTAACCATCAGACCCCTGCTATGACTATCCCTCAGACCGCCACTGCTGCTATCCTCTTCACCTCTAGCTGAGGTTCACCACCAGACCGCTGAGCCAAATCGCAAGACGGCCAGACCGCTGAGAGTAGCAGACCGATGTGTCGAAGTATGAGACTGGGCGATCTGGCGGTTTGAGCCTGGCAGGTTGTAGACCGGGCGGTCTGGCGGTTTGTGTCCGGCGGGTTGATATCCAGACTGTTGCTGTGGTGTCTCGCGGTCTGACGGTTCATCTCCGGCGGGTTGGAAACCGGGTGGTCTAGCGGTCTCCAACCGCATCTCTCTCCTGCTTCTGGTATTGCCGGGCGGTTAGAATATTGTCTAACCGCGCGGCCTGTTCCGATCTGTTAATTCTAGCCGCTCGGAACTGTTGTATAGCTTTAGTCCCACATTGTTAGTTTGTATTCTATCCTCTCTCCTCCATTCTATAAAAGGGAGTCCATACCTTTGTAAATGATATCTTTTTGGATAATAAAAATTTCAATTATTCAAAGTTCTGGCTTGTTTTCTAGTCGTTTGTTCGCTCTCTACTTGTTGGTTCGCTACTTTTAACATGGTATCAGAGGGCTCGATCTTCTCCTGCTGATTCTCTGCGCCCTGTCCGCGCGGTTTGTCCCTTCTTCTCGCGACCTGTTCTAGCGGCTTGTCTCTTCAGCCTGCTTGCGCCCTGTCCTGCCTATCGGTCACAGCGACCTGTTACTTTGATCGCTGCGATCTGCTTCCTTTTTCGCCTTGTTTGTTCCTCCCTTCTATTCGAGCGGACTATCTTCTAGCCGTTCGACTTCTTTCCCTTCTTGGATCTGCGGCTTGGTCGTGGCCTCTCTGGCCGCTGGTGTCTGACATCGTGACCGTCGCAGCCCCTCTTCTTCCTATCCGCGCGGCTTGTCTTTTAACCGCGCGGCTTCTCGTTTTTTTTCCCTATGGCTCTTTCTGAAACCTCGACTACCACTACTCCTATCGCCACTCCGGTCCCGCATCCCACTTCCTCTGGCAACCTTGGCACGGTTTCTAAACTTGTTGGCTCCAATTATCCGGATTGGAGTGTTTCTTTCACCTTTCTTCTTCGCTCTCAGCGCAAACGTCATCATCTCACCGATGACCCTCCTCCTCCAGACTCTGCTGAATTTGATGACTGGGATGCCAGTGATGCGCTTGTCCGCACGTGGTTGGCTAACAGCCTCTCTGATGAATGTCTTCCTGTCATACGCCATGATGAGACGGTTAAGACCGCGTGGCTTCACCTTGCTGCTCTCTACTCGAAGGGGGGCCAGACATCCCGCATTTATACTCTCTATGCGGATCTCTTCGCTCGCCCTTCCATGTATCCTGCTGCGGCTTATCAGCAAGTTCAGGCTCTTAGAGCTGAAATCCTCCAGAATCGCCCTTTCTCCGCGGACTTGGCCGAGCAGCACAAACACTTCTAGGAACTCCTGGTTGTTTGTTATCTTCTACGACTCCCTGAGTCATTTGATATGATTCGCCAGCAGATCTTGGGCGAAGCAGAATCTCCCACCTTGGATGCCACCGCAGCTCGCATCGCCGCTGTCACTTCTCTACTCCAACGTCCTCTGTTGTCCTCCCCTCCTCCACAGGACTCCTATGCCCACCAAGCTCAGCGGGGTGGCAATAGTGGCCGCAGCCAGTCTGGCACGCGCGGTCCGTCAAGGTTTCTCTGCTTTCACTGTGGTCGTACCGGCCACTCTGTTGACCGCTGCTGGCAGAAACATCCTCATCTTCGTCCTTCCGGTGATACTTCTTCCTCTACCTCTGCCTCCTCTCGGCCATCTGCTTCTGTGGCCACGACCTCAGGTAGTGCTCACGTCGTTACCCAAGGTAAATGGCTGATTGACTCTGGTGCTACAAATCACATGACCGGAAACCCTCATTGCTTCTCTCTCCTAGAGACGCATGATCGGTTACTCCCGGTTCTTGTTGCGGATGGTTCCCCTTCCCCGGTTCATGGGACGGGCATGGTTCAAGTCACCCCGTCACTTCGCTTAGTGGACACTCTCTATGTCCCTAAGTTCCCTTGCAATTTGCTCTCGGTTACTACTTTATGCAAGCAACTTCAGTGCTCTGTATTATTCACTCCTACTTCTTGTTGTTTTCAGGACCCAAGGACCCAACGAACGATTGCTACTGGGACTGAGAGCGGCGGTCTCTACTTCCTCGACAATGCTTCCACTCTGTCCGCCTTCTCTTCCACGTCTACTGATCTGCTTCAATGGCATCTTCGCCTTGGACATCCTCCTCCTCGGATTCTTCGTCAGCTTCTTCCCCACTTACCTCCGACCAGTCCTCCGCTCAACTGTGATGCGTGTCAGCTTGGCAAACATCACCGCTCCTCCTTCCCGCCGAAGCAAGGTCGTGGTTCCTCCCGCCCCTTTGATCTCATTCATTCTGATGTCTGGGGTCCTGCTCCTACTCTCACCGTTGGTCGGGGTAGTTCTTATTTTGTAACTTTTATTGATGATTTCTCTAGATGTACCTGGGTGTATCTTTTAAAGGATCGCTCTGAACTATTATCTGTATGGCAATCTTTTTATTATATGATTCAAACTCAGTTTTCTTTATCTATTAAAGTGCTGCGCTCCGATAATGCAAAAGAATATCTTAGTCATGAGTTTTCCTTGTTTTGTATGCAACATGGTCTTATTCATCAGACCAGCTGTGTTTACACCTCCCAACAAAATGGGGTGGCAGAGCGTAAAAACCGTCACCTCCTTGATATCGCTCGCACTTTAATGACGCAGATGCAGGTGCCTCGCTCCTACTGGGGCTATGCTGTTCTTCTTGCCTGCTATCTCATCAATCGCATTCCCTCTTCGGTTCTCCACGGCAAGACCCCCTTCTCCATTCTCTACCCGGGCAAGGAACCCTTTCCTCTTCCTCTCCGTATCTTTGGGTGTACGGCCTTTGTGCATGCCCCGTCGGCTACCCGTGACAAGCTTTCCCCTCGTTCCACTAAATGTGTCTTTTTGGGATATTCGACCACTCAAAAAGGCTATTGTTGCTTTGACCCCGTTCTGCGCAAACAGTTTGTTTCCGCGGATGTCACCTTCTTCGAAAATGCATCCTACTTTTCTTCTCCATCCCCGCTTCCTCCTGCGGTCTCTCACTCTCCACCATCTCTCAATAATCCTTCCATACAGCTCGACGTCTCTCCTCCTATGTCCTCTCCTCCTCCGTCTCCTTCCCTCTCTATTATACCCCCACCTTCTTCTCCGCAGCCGTCTCTCTCTAGTCCCGGGCCAGCTTTCTCTGCCACGGACGCTCCGGTCCCTGGGCACGAGACGACCTGGATCTTCCCATTGCTCTTCGCAAAGGGGTGCGGGCGTGTACCCAACACCCGCTTGCGACTGTTGTTTCCTATGATCGGCTTACTCCCTCTCGCAGGTGTTTTGCTTTGGCTATCTCGGCTACTACAACTCCCCGCACTTACCAAGAGGCTCTTGTTATTCCTCATTGGAAATCTGCCATGGATGAGGAAATCGCCACTCTTAATGAAAGGGGTACCTGGACCCTTGTTCCTCCTCCGATCGGTACTGATGTGGTTGGCTGCCGCTGGGTGTTCGTTGTGAAGTTTCGCCCCGACGGCACTATGGATCATTACAAAGCTCGGCTGGTGGCCAAAGGCTTTACTCAGACCTATAGAGTTGACTACTTTGACACTTTCTCCCCGGTTGCTCGCCTCAGCACCATCCGGGTTCTTCTTTCAGTGGCCGTCAACAGGGAGTGGGCTATTTCCCAGCTTGATGTCAAGAATGCTTTTCTCTATGGGGATCTTCAAGAGGATGTCTATATGGAGCAACCTCCTGGGTATGTTGCTCAGGGGGAGACACGAGTATGCCAGTTGAAGAAGGCCATCTACGGCCTAAAACAAAGCCCTCAGGCATGGTTCGAAAAGTTTAGTGGCATTGTGGCTGCCATTGGCTTTACGAGAAGTTCAGCCGATCACTCATTGTTTATTCGCAAAACCGCATCGGGCCTTGTGGTTTTGGCGGTGTATGTGGATGATATTCTTCTTACCGGCGATGACCTTTCTGGGGTGGACTTGACAAAGAAACATCTCCGTCAACACTTAGTCACAAAGGATATGGGCTCCCCGAAATATTTTCTGGGGATAGAAATCTCTCGGAAGCCTGACTCGTTGGTTCTCTCCCAACGGAAGTATGCTCTTGATCTTCTACAAGAGGCAGGATTGACCGGTGCCAAACCGGCCAGGTATCCCATGGCCACTGGAGAGGACAAAACGTGGACAGATGACTCACCTCTTATATCCGATGCCACCAGGTATAGATGTCTGGTGGGCAAACTCATTTATCTGACGGTGACCAGACCTGACATCGCCTATGCTGTAGGCAAGGTCAGTCAGTTCATGCAAGCTCCCAGGGAATGTCACCTTCAGTCTGCCTTGAAGATACTAGAGTATGTCAAAGCAGCACCAGGAAAAGGGCTACTCTTTCAGAAGCGTGGACATCTGAGAATTGAAGCCTACTCAGACTCAAGCTATGCAGATGATAAAGGTGATCGTAAATCTACATCGGGCTTTTGCACATTCGTTGGAGGTAATCTTGTGAGCTGGAAGAGCAAGAAGCAGTCTGTTGTCTCAAGGTCCAGTGCAGAAGCCGAATACCGGAGTATGGCGTCAACCACGTGTGAGTTAAAATGGTTGCGGGCTCTCATGCTTGACCTAGGAGAGGTCTACGACTATCCTCTGCCTATGTTCTGTGACAACAAGGCCGCTATATACATATCCAAAAATCCGGTCTTCCATGAGAGAACGAAACATATAGAGGTCGACTGCCATTTCATCCGAGAAGAGGTCTTGAAGAGACAGATTTGCACTCCGTTCGTCACCTCCGACAAAGAATTGGCAGATATCTTCACCAAGCCAGTTTCTACTTCCTTCTTCCATATCTGTGACAACCTGGGCATGATTGATATCTATGCTCCAGCTTGAGGGGGAGTGTCGAAGTATGAGACCGGGCGGTCTGGCGGTTTGAGCCTGGCAGGTTGTAGACCGGGCGGTCTGGCGGTTTGTGTCCGGCGGGTTGATATCCAGACTGTTGCTGTGGTGTCTCGCGGTCTGACGGTTCATCTCCGGTGGGTTTGAAACCGGGCGGTCTAGCGGTCTCCAACCGCATCTCTCTCCTGCTTCTGGTATTGCCGGGCGGTTAGAATATTGTCTAACCGCGCGGCCTGTTCCGGTCTGTTAATTCTAGCCGCTCGGAACTGTTGTATAGCTTTAGTCCCACATTGTTAGTTTGTATTCTATCCTCTCTCCTCCATTCTATAAAAGGGAGGTCATACCTTTGTAAATGATATCTTTTTGGATAATAAAAATTTCAATTATTCAAAGTTCTGGCTTGTTTTCTAGTCGTTTGTTCGCTCTCTACTTGTTGGTTCGCTACTTTTAACACGATGCGACTAGATATAAAACCGCCCGGTCTCCTCAAGATCCAATACACCTCTATTATGGCTAACTACCAGACAGTTGTTGTGGGTAGCTCTCAGACCGCATCTACTAAGACATGTCACTAGACAACTAGACCGCTTGGACAAACCGCCAGACTGACCGAATAGCTAACCGCCCAACTAGACTACCAAACTGCCAAACTCTAACATAAATAAAATGCAAAAAATGCAGGAATAAAAGTAGTAATAAGTACAGTAATAACGAGAACAAACAAGTAATAAATACAGTTCTATTATCCACAGTTCCATCTCCATTTCAAGAAGGCAACTCCATTTCAAGGAGGCTTCACCATTCCAAGGAGGCTTCTCCGTACCAAGGAGGCTTCTCCATTCCAAGGAGATTTCTATTGGATCGTGAGGTACCCTTAGAGGGGGGGGGGGGTGAATAAGGGTTAAATACTTTTCTTTATCTAAGCAAAGTTTACTTAGTGAAAAAAAAATAAGAAAATCAAGATTAATTTTTCATAAGTATAATTGAACACTTAGAAATTTATAAAATAGAAACAACAATAATTTATTTCAAAAGTGCTAGATATGAATACAATATATCTCTATAGAGCTAGAGACAAATGGCTTATGAAAAATACAATTTACTTTTGATTTTGCTGATCCTTCTATCAAGAAGTGGCATGCTAAAGCGTATCTCTCCCTAGATCTTGCTACTACCCTCCCCAAGATCTAACCATGATCTAGACGCTACAAACAAGGCAGCAATTTCTCCCTAAGCTACACAAGGACTTGGACGCGACACATAAGAAGGCAATTCTCTCCTAAGCCACTCAAGGATGTCACACACAAGACGGCGATTTAATCTCTTGATTACAATCAGAATAAAGAATAAAACAAAATGCAAACTTCAGAATTAAAAACTCCCTCTAGACAATGTGCTGAAGATGCTGACGAATCCTTGTCAGGGTTGCTTTGAATATCGTGTACGTGTCGTCGATCTTTTGCTCTTTGACCTTCTTGAGAGTTTGGAGTAATTCTTGATGATGGAGCTCTCTGGATCGGATGAATAGGAAGGAACACTCCAGGAAATGAAAATTTGTGATCTCCATAGAAAATTGGATAGGTTTTATATTTTAGTGATATCGCCAGGCGACACTACGTATCGTCATCTGGCGATATCGTTAACAGTTGTCACGTGTCCCACGTACTCCTCATTTTCGCATCTTAGATCGTTCATGGTCAATCGTGGACTATCGTTTGGTGATATCTGATATCTTCGGTGATAGTGATAGAAATCTCCAGCCGCGTGGTGATAGTAAGTTAACCGCTCATTCCACTGTCGCTTGTTGGCGATACGCAATATTGCCTGGCGATATCTCCTGAGCTCATCTGTTTTGACCCAAATCAACACCCAAATGCCATTAGAGTTAGACCTGTGATATCTGCACATCATAAATACCCAATGATCAAATATAAATGAGATTTATAATTAGAAAACCAAGAAGCGTGGAACGCATGCTCGAACAATCTAACAAATCCACTTATAAAGAAATCATGAAGGATCTATGAAGTAGATCTATAAAGTGTTAGTAACGATGATTAGCAAGACTAAGCATTTGTTTGTGCACAAACTCCTCTTGGATGTAATACCCCCCCTACATGTGTACTCCCCCTAAATCAATGCAGATTGAATTTATGTATTTTAATATAAGTGAAATTTAAATTTTAAATTCATAAAAATATCATGATTATGAATAATTTCTAGATTTCTTAGTAAATTCTCCCCCTTTGGTATTGTGAAAAGAGATAGCAGAGTGGTGCGGAAGCGAAAGAGGAAAAAAACACAAAAATCAAGTATAAAACATGTGAATCAATGTATAGTAGTGAAGAAGGTGAGTAAACACGAACATTGACAACTCTCAGCCATTTATATCATAGACACATACACTAGTGGAGATTAGCTTGGAGACATTTTCGGTCTAATTCTCATAAGAAAAAGTTTTAGAGAAGATAATATTGTGTACATGTGAGAGTTTGATGAAAAAAAAACATATGTATATGCCTTACAAATACATGAACACATGGAATGTGAAAAACAACATAACATAGAGGTAGACATCACTAGCTATGCTTATACCCAGGAATTCAAAGCACATATAAAAAGAATATCTAGATATAGAGTTGCACAAGACACTTTACAGTTCTTTCCAAGGTGCTCAACCTAACAATGCTTATTAAAACTTATTAGGAGGGTAAGTAGTGCTTGGTGGAGGTCCTTGTTAACCCTTTTTAGTTTAATTTTGAAAAGCATCAACAAAGATGTTGAATGTTTGATTTTTTTAATGAACATTTTTGTTGTTTATTTTTGCGTTTGGTTGGACAAAGGAGTCCAAATTCACTTGTGTGACCATATAGGACAATCAAATATGAATTGTCCAAAGAAAATAAGGTAAAAGTGATAGCATTAGCATGAAATTCTAGTTGTTATGGTAGAACATTCATAATTCACATATGCAGTAAGGTGAGGTGATATGTAGATTTTCACAAATATGGGTGAGAGAACATTATCATAACTAAAACATTTCTCATACTTAGAGGCATGCGAAAATAATTTCACAAGTATAAAAATGCTAGGAGAGACGTATGTAGAAATGATATTTGATGGTTGAACAATTGAACTATGTTACTGGGAACCCAAAATTAAAGAATATGCATTCAACCATTCCTAAATATGAGAAATGAAGACAAAGTGGCTTGGTAGTAATTTTGCTCTATCACCCGGCAATATTGTATATCGTCGATCGGCGATAGCATGAAAATATAAAGGACTATCGAATCAGGTCAACAACACCGTTCCCAACATTATTTCCTGAAGTCTTGAGGCGGAAGAAGAACCAGAAGCTCGTGAAATCCTAAGACCAAGGTATTTTCCATGGACTTTCTCTTTCATCATTTAGAATTTGTAGATCTAAGTGATTGTAGGGTAGATATTGGAAATTTTGATGAAAATATTTTTTAGTTATTGAAGTACATTTTTCCATGGTTAGGGTTTTGTTTTTTTTTTCAAAACTTGTACTTTTGAGAGAGTAGATGATAGATCTATGTGTTTGGAGTAGTGTTTGCATAGATTGATGAAGTTTAAGATCCCTAAACTCAGATCTAATGTTTTCAAGAAGAAAAATTTTATTTGTTTTATGGTTTTAGGGAAGAAGATGATGAATTGTGTTTGAATAAAACTTTTTTAAATATTATTAAGGAAATTTGAAAGAATTGTAAGAAATTTTAGATCTAATACTTTAAAGTAGGTGAGAGTTCATATTTTTGGTCGAAAACTGCATTTGACCGATTTGCGTTATCGCCCGACAATAGTGGGTGTCATCGACTGGCAATATTGATAATTTCTGGAATTTCTTTTTAAAATTTGCTTTTAACTGCATCAATGGCTTCCACCTCAAAAGCTCGGATAAGTACTTGCAGTGATACATATTCAACCTATCAAACTTTTCCTGGGATAGAAAATATGAATATTGGTATTGGACGGGTCATCAAATTCGATCCCGTCCGTCACACACATATTCATGACTTGTTAGCGATGGCAGGAATAATTTTCATAATTATACCGGATACGTTTTTGTTTGTGTTAATTAGGGAATTCTAAAATTATTTAAAGGATCCTCATTTTACGGAACTAAACGGTGGAGTGCGATAATGGATACAGGGACAAAATGTTGAGATAACCCATTATGATCTCAGGGAAGAATTTGGGTTAATATATCGTTAAAATATCATAGATGTCATAGAAAATTATCAAAAGGATAGAGACTGGACACTTTTGAATATGGTTTTGCATGGTAATTCCATAAAAAGCCTCATTCAATCTATGACCACTCTCACCGCAGATGCATGACTAGTGCAGGACATATTGAGGCATACCATTTTGCTCAAGTCTAGAGATACACAAAAGATTACGGCTCAATTGAGCTATGTCACTTATATGATCTTGGAATGGGAGCCGTTTGATATGACAGATTTTATTCTTTCGATAATACGCTACACATTTAGACTAAAAAATCCAACCTGGAAGAAATTGAATACATTACCACTTGGTGAGGTCATCCAACACATTTTGTATAAGAAGTACACTTAGATAGACACAGAACTTTTTTAAATGATAGTGTGCCCTCTATCTTCTCTGCGAGTGGTACACCCTCCATCGGCCGATCAGCACGAGGAGGGTCTACAAGGAGTAGCGAACTAGTGTCCACGATCTGAAATCGACTGATTTCAAGAGGTGGATCTTTGCGGGAAGGTTTGGACAACTTGTGAGAGTTGTTCGAAGACCATAAGAAGGAGGTCAAGAAGAACTTTTCGGGAATTCAAAAATTCTTTAAATTCCTAACCAAGAGCCTTAAGTTGAAGCCAACTCCAGCAGAGGAGGCCGAATGGGAGAATCCGGTCGTGGAGCCTCCTCGATCGTCTACTCGCCGACCTTGCCAGACAAGAAGCAGTGAACAGAGTTCTGCAGAAGATCAAGAGGACACTAGTGTAGGGGATAGCAGGAATTTTTGAAGTTTTTGGGCTGATCTAGAGGTTTTACGATATCACCTGGCGACAGTTAGTATTTTAACGGCCTCCCCAGCCCATGGCTCGAAAGGACGACGACCGAAACCCCCAGCATCCAGCTCAAAAGGGTTCAGCCTCAACAAGGTCTGCAGACCATGCACTCAAAGCCTCTCCGGGCCTGTTTCTCGGTCACGGCACATTGTTGAGGCCGGGTCTCGAACCCGCAACCTCCATGATAAAGAGTCTTCAAACTCCTCATCACCTTGGGAGGCCGTTACAAAAATGCACTTTTTTGTAACGGCCTCCCCAGCCTACGGCTTGAAAACTCCTTATCAAGGGGGTTGCAGGTTCGAGACCCGGCCTCAACAATGCGTGCGGCCGTAAAATAGGAGCTAGAGGCTTTAGAGTGCATAGTCTGCAGACCGGTTGAGGCTTAACCCTTTCGAGCTGGATGTTGGGGGTGCCGGTGGCCGTCCTTGCTAGCATGGTGCTAGGGAGGCCGTTACAAAAAGTGCACTTTTTGTAACGACCTCCCCAACCCACGACTCGAAAGGACGGCTGCCAACACCCCCAGCATCATGCTCGAAAGGGTTCAGCCTCAAAAAGGTCTGCATAACATGCACCCCAACCCGTCTCCGGTCCACCGACAGGTTGTTGGAGGCCGCAGCCTCCCTTTGATGAGAGAAAGTCAAGTTAAGCGCCCCTACGGGGACTTCCCAGGAGGTCACCCATCCCAAGACCACCCTAGCTCGAGCACGCTTAACTATGAAGTACTTTTGCATCTCATCACCAATTGAGCTGCAGCTCAGTTGGTGATGAGGAGAAGTTTGAAGACTCTTTATCAAGGAGGTTGCTGGTTCGAGACCCTGCCTCAATAATGTGTCGCGGCCAAGAAATTGGCACGGAGAGGCTTTGGGGTGTATAGTCTACAGACCTTTTTGAGGCTGAACCCTTTCGAGCATGGTGCTGGGGGTGCCGACAGCCATTGAAAGTCCACCTAGTGTCAACTACCTTCACCTATGGGGGGGGGGAATAGGTGTCTTTGCAGCGTGTTAACGGAATTGAAATTATACCTGCACAAGAAAATAAAACAACAAAGCACAGAGAGGACACAGGCAATTTATAGTGGTTCCCCGATTTGGGTACGTCCACTTTCCCCCTTCGACCTATCTCCCAACCAGGGACGACTCGGTCACTTCACCAACAGGATTGAAATCCAATCCTTGCACTAATGGAAGGAACCCTTCCACACGTAGGAGTCAACACTCCCACAACCCGGGTTGCACCCAACCCTTACAACTAAAGACCAATCGGTCCGTTACAAAGAAATTGAAAATGCTTGTAAGAAATACAAATGGCGTTTGGAGAGTAAGGTGTCCCTCTTCGTTCGACGACGTGTTCTTGAAGTCAACGAAGAGTCCACAACCCTAGATCTCTCTTGGAAAGAATCTTCCCGAAACCGGCGGCGGCTTAAAGCGACGGCACGGTTCTCGGAATCGACGGCGGCGACGGAGAGCAGCAGCAGTGCCAACTTGATTCAAACTTCGTAGCGAAGGAAGCAAGGTCTTCCAACGGTCACACTAGGATCGATCGTCTCGATCGATTCGGAAGGGGAAGGATTTTCCCGATCAACGAATCAAGAGACAAGGGATCTCTGGTTAGACGCGTGAGACGCTATGCTATCCTAAGCTTCGGTCACCGGAGATCTGGAAGAACCTGAGATCAGCAGCGGCGACAAGTGCACGAGCGGCAGAGACGATCGGCGGAACGTTAGGGCTTGTCGGCGGCTCGTGCTTTTTGAAATCCCGTGTATGCTTTTTTTTACTGTTCATACATACGGAGTATATATACATTAGGTCAAGTATATGACCGTTGTGGGTCCCACCAAAGTAAGGACCAAAGTCCGGTTCAAACAGCTGCAGGTAACTTGGACCGGTCCAGAAATTTCAGAAAAATTGCCAAGTCAAAATCGGCGAGAATCGAGGTTGATTCTCGACGGATCGGCGAGAATCATCTACGATTCTCGCCGAATTCTACTTGGTGAATTCTGGCAACATTTGCTGTAGAGGCCGGGGAGAATCGGCGGGAATCACACTTGATTCTTGCCGATTCGTCGAGAATGCAAAGTCATTCTCGACGAATCGGCGAGAATCACTTAGTGATTCTCGACGATTCTGCCTTAGAGAAATTTCTGGCGGTGTCGAACCTGCCGGCTCCAACCGGCGGGAATCAGCTAGTGATTCTCGACGACTCGGCGAGAATCACTAGTGATTCTCGCCGAATCGGCGAGAATCACTTAGTGATTCTCGTCGATTTTTCTTGGGTGATTTCTCCTCTTTCTTTCCTTGAGCTGGTCTTTGGCCCATCCTTGCTCCTTGTCTGCTCTTGCTTTATCATAGCCCTGTACTTGAAATTAAGTACACCCCAATAGAGAGAGTACACGTAGGCCAACACACTGATCTGCTCAACGAGGGATTACGTTGCACAGACCCGTGTATATTGACCCACTGCACCCTGACATTGGTGTGTACTTAGCGTGGAATAACTGCAAGCACAACTAAAACAATAGTTCATCAAATACATCGTGAATTCATCTTAGCTTGACAGGTGGCTTCCTCAAATCCAGGTAATTGTGGATACAATACCCAACAATCTCCCCCTATTTGACAAAGCCAAAATCCTACTAGCTAAGATGAATACCACCTTCCAGAGAATGATTAAAACTTTAAGAAATTAAGAACAGACATAATAATACTTGAGTCAAAGCATGACATCATATATATATATATATGTAAAACCACAATACTTGTTCATAAGATAATATGAAAACATATATGTGCAATGCGGGGCGAAAAGGTCCTAAGTCTATTTTTCCTTAGCTAGATCATCCTTAAGCTTCTGGGCCAGGAATTTCTTGCTCTGTCTTTCGAAATATTCTTTGGGCTTAGGATGATATCTGGGAGGAGGAACTTTATCTGTCACTGTATTATTTCTGAAAAATATGTTGCGTTTGGCTTCAAATTCTTTGTGCCTCTCCCATTCGTATTGACTGTATACCTCACTTCGATTTATGTGCCCCTTCTGCTGTAACAGGAATGTGTCCAAGATGATACTTTTGGATACAGGACTCCATTTTTCATTTCTCACATCCTCCTCCGTCAATCGGATCCTCTTTTCAGCTGGTGTTTCCCTTGAGGTTCCCTCTTGGATTTGCCTTTTTCCTTTGGCTTTAGCTAAGGCATCTTGATCAAACCAAGTTCTGCGTTCAGCCCTTTCAGCAGCTTTCTTCGTCTCAGCTTCGCTTAACGGAACACCCTCTGCACTTGCTCCTTCGTCCTCCACAGTATTGTGCTCAGTAGTTTCATGAACAGGATTAACCTCAGGTATATTATTGCCTAATGCTTGGTTAAGCAACCACTGGCAACTGTCATATACATAAACATTGGACTGATCGAAGTTTTCAATGATGATGTGCTGAAGCCCTTCCATCTTAGTAGTATATTCCTTCTCCCCCCTTTTGGCTTCGAGCGCTATGGAGTTTGCATAGGAGTGCAGGGACTCATCAATGTGCTTCAGAGATTTAGAGAACTCAGTCAGCAGGTCTTGTTGATTTTTATTGAGGAGCACCATGTTGGTATCAAATTTTTGTATGCTGTCCGCCACAATATGTGCAATTTTATTGACGACAGCCAGATCGTCAGTATTCTTCTTCAGTTCTTGCATGAGAAGAGATACTGCTGTGCCTGCCTCTGTGTATTTCTCATCAAATTTCTTTTCCATCAAATCCAGTTTGTGGTTGATCTGAACCACATTCTTCAGCATGAGATCCTCAGATTCCTTCAGCCTCTTTAGCACCATTTTGTGGGATTTCTTAAACGTACTCTTGAGCTCATCCAGTATCCCTTGGACAACATTAACAGTGAGATTTGCCAGGTTTGCTTGGAGGGAAGGAGCTGCAGGCAGAACCTGGTTGGGCTCCCCAGCAGAAGTATTGGGAGAGCTGGACATTAGAATAGAGTCTACAGGGGGGACAACGGGTTGCTGAGAGGGCTCCCCCTGTATTCCTGCATCCGACCTCTCAGGAGCTTGTTCCTCTGATGAACCAGCAGCATCCTCCTGAGGGTCCACCACTTTCTCCCGCTCAATTACCTCTTCCTCCACCTCAGTCTCCATGTGCTCAGCCTGATCTGCAGAATTATGCATGTCTTCGTCTACTGCATCCACCTCCTCTTCGCCCAGATCATCGTCGATAAGAGCTGTATCATCGTTCTCAACCTCCTCATCATCTGCTACTTCATCTGCCACCATTGCCACAGCATCTTTAGCTATCAGAGAAATATCAGAGAAGATGTTTGCAGAAGAGATTACAGGCTCCCCCTCAGTTCCTGCAATCAGGGCGTCAGGAACTTCACTGGGTGTTGCAGAACCGGTTTCAACTACCACTGTAGCTTGCCCTATTCGACGTTCCCATCGATCAAATATGCTAGCATCCATCCTTTTTAAGTAGTGCAGAGGCACTCCCTTGCTCATGTCGAATGTGTCTCCGTCCAGTTGATTCAGATAAAGGCTAATGATTCTGCCAAAACTGGGGGTTCGGAGTGAGTCTTTAATCCTGTCAAACAGCAAGGCTCCCCAGTTGAACCGCTTTCGGCATACGATTGCCACCAATGTTTTGAACATTTCCCCAGAAATATGGTCATGGGATCCAGGTTTGCAGATTAAAACCCTCCCAACGATGTCGGACAGCAGCTTTCCCTCCTCGTTCATATCTTTCCTTTTGATTGACCGGATCCCCCGGACCAGTCCACAGAAGGAAAGTGTCCTTGCTCTATCCTCTTCCTCCAGGTAGTCTTCTTCCCCACAACTGGATAGCCGCAGGTATTGGGTCAGTTTCCTGGCGGATAGTTTGATCTTCTTCCCAGCAACCTTGCTTTTGATGGAGGTGTCTTCATGACGGAGCTTGGCAGTGGCAAAGAACTCCAGTACCTCCTTATCCAATATCTTGCATGGGTGCTCCAGCACGAATGTCAGTCCTGCTTCCTCGAGCATGATGATTATGTTGCGGAACTCGTCTGAGGCCTGGGAGAAACCGGTTCTCACTAGCTCGCTTCCAGTGACCAGGCCTGCAGTAGTCCGTGGGGCCATAGCAAACTAGGAAGAAGGGGAATATCAATTTCCAAGTCTAAAGATCTCCGAAACTATGAGGTTGAGGATACAATCTATACTAAGCTTAAGTCACGGTTAGGGATAAGAAGGGGATTACCTTGTGAGGAGATGCAGTGAATGTTCCGGCACTACGATGCTTTATCAGAGTTGCGGCGAGCCGATCCAAAGCTGAGCGTGGGCGTGTCCTCGGCGGCGAGGGGGAGTCTTTGGAGGGTCGTTAGGTCACGATGAAGTCGAAGTTGAAGATAATCGGGAAGAGGCTTGGAATCGGAAAGTGATTTGGAATCGGGAAGTTGATGGACTTCGGCGAGTATCGGGAAGTGCTGGGACTAGGTTTCGGGAGGTGCTTTGAAACCAGCAGCGGGAAGTGGCTTGGACAGGGTAATGGCGACAATCGGAAGTTGAAGATGGGATTTCCAGAGTTCAAGGGTCGACGGGAAGTCGAAGAGTCGACGGGAAGTCGAAGGGTCGGCGGGATTTGCTGGGTCGGCGGGATTCATGTTATAACCCGGGTTTAAATATATGGGCAGAGCTAAGGAGATTCCTAAGCTCATAAGTTATGTCTTGTCTGAGATTCCTAACTCACTAACATTGGCTAGTAGGTTTCATAAATTATGTCGAGATCGATAACTGCAATATTCTTGATGTTAGTTGATATTCTTAGTTACTCCTAATGACGTGTTGCCTTTTTAATTTTCAGCTTGTAATATATGCCTATTGATGAGCCTTCGCGAATCTATCAGAGAATTTACTGACACACCTTTAATAATGTATCTAAGGGTTATTTTTATAGTTTTGATCTGTCCTTAGGATAACACACATAGATGTGTATATGTATATATATATATAAATATATATGTATATATAAATGTCGACATAATATGACTCAAATATTTAGGCTGATCAATGATACCTGGAATTGTAAGATTCATCATTCAGCCCTTCTGATTAGAGCATACCAGGTGTTCAATTGGAGTATCCCATTGTTAATAGTACTTCTTTCGTTCCAGATACTTGTTCCAGACCAATCTTGGAACATCTTCTGTCTAGCTCCCATCATGACACGGAAGTCTAGACTACCCTGCACCAAAGAATATTACCTTACCTTAGGAGCCCAATATATATTGGGTCCTAGGTTCCTGTCAGCATAATAATTGGACTGCCTTCCCTCAGGAATCCTGGTGGGAAGACTAACATTGCCTCGAGGATGTGGAAGTCCCCTTGCCATTGATACAGAATAGTTGTGCCAACAATCTATGGCAAAATGACCCACTTTGCCACAACACCAACACTCATGAATGTTGTATCGCCGTTTGTGACCTAAACGGATGACAGAGGTAGTCATAGTTCTAGGTCTAAACGGAATAGAGCCAGATATGCTCACAGAATTGTCTCTTCCACCGTGACTATTGGAAGGGTGGAAAGAATGCATATGGCAGGTGTCATGAGGCCTGGGAGGTGGTGCCTTCTTTTCAGTCAGCCCCCTTCCAAGGACCTCATGAGTCCTAACAACATGATTTCTATCCCCCCTTTCCAGATTCCTAGGGAGGTGAGAGGCGCATTGTGAGCTGATGCTGGCAGATTCATGACGAGTAGGGGCTGTGGCCGAGAATACAAAGGGCTTGGTGGAAGCCGGAGGTATTCTCTTCTGGGTGGCCATGACAGCCCTTGCATTTTGAGTGCTTCCACAAGAGGACTGATCATTCTTGCAGTGACCATGGTTATTCCTATGGTCATACCTGAAGGCATGATGAGTGTCCTTCCTACTCGGGGTGGGGGGTCTGAACACTGTTTCCCCATTTCTCCATGACTTAATAATTTGGGAGATCCACCCATTTTCTGCCTTTCTCTTGATAGCATCAATCTTGGAAAAATTAGAAACTATCCTCTTCTCGATCTCTAGATGACTTTCTAGATCCGAGATCTGAGAGTCCTTTACTTTGATGGATTCCAATTGGAGATTCATCAAGATCTTCAGCTGAGCAATCTCCTTAGCTTGTTCCTCAACAAGTAAGTTGCTCGTCTGAAGGGCACTCTCAAGGGAATCACGATTATTAATCTTTTGATTGAAGCTATGTGTATCCCTTGCATCATTGGAAGGACTACTCTCAAAACTATTCCTGTCTTCAGGAACTTCAAGAGGAGAGGGGCATGAGGAAGAAGTTACCTGCTTCAGACTTTGTTGTTCATGGTTATCATCCAGATTGGCAGAGACTGTTGAGTTAGCTTCATCAGAACTGCTTTCCTCAGCTTCTTCTTCAGTCTCTGACAAGGACACGGGAGCCCTGATATTGATATATTGATCATGCCCTTCATCTTCAGAAATAAGGACTCCTACATAGGCTTCATCCTCTTGCTGACAACCGGTACCAGCTTTCTCTGATCCCTCCATGAGGTCTGAGATGGTTTGCCACATGGACTTGGCCGTCCTACACTTGTCCACTCTTGAACGAGATACACCAGACCAGACGTCAGTGATGATCTGACATATTAACTTATCCAAGTTGTACAGTGAGAGCTCGGTCTCAGACATCTCTTCGGGACTCTTGGGGATAAGGATATCCTCTCCAGACTCAGAAGCCTTCATGGGAATGAAGGGACCCTCTTCCAAGATGATTGACACCCGAGGGTCGATGGCCTCCAGATGAAACATAACTCTCATCTTCCAGATAGGATAATACTCTGTTGTGCACGCCGGGAGTCTCAGAGGAGGGACATCAAATTCCAGCTCCATGCTTGGGTCTTGTCTTCTAGTTGACACAGGAGGCAGGATCTTACTCAAGGTGTTAACCTTATTGCTGAGAAACCTCCCTCTGATACCACTTGAAAGTCCACCTAGTGTCAACTACCTTCACCTATGGGGGGGGGGGAATAGGTGTCTTTGCAGCGTGTTAGCGGAATTGAAATTATACCTGCACAAGAAAATAAAACAACAAAGCACAGAGAGGACACAGGCAATTTATAGTGGTTCCCCGATTTGGGTACGTCCACTTTCCCCCTTCGACCTATCTCCCAACCAGGGACGACTCGGTCACTTCACCAACAGGATTGAAATCCAATCCTTGCACTAATGGAAGGAACCCTTCCACACGTAGGAGTCAACACTCCCACAACCCGGGTTGCACCCAACCCTTACAACTAAAGACCAATCGGTCCGTTACAAAGAAATTGAAAATGCTTGTAAGAAATACAAATGACGTTTGGAGAGTAAGGTGTCCCTCTTCGTTCGACGACGTGTTCTTGAAGTCAACGAAGAGTCCACAACCCTAGATCTCTCTTGGAAAGAATCTTCCCGAAACCGGCGGCGGCTTAAAGCGACGGCACGGTTCTCGGAATCGGCGGCGGCGACAGAGAGCAGCAGCAGTGCCAACTTGATTCAAACTTCGTAGCGAAGGAAGCAAGGTCTTCCAACGGTCACACTAGGATCGATCGTCTCGATCGATTCGGAAGGGGAAGGATTTTCCCGATCAACGAATCAAGAGACAAGGGATCTCTGGTTAGACGCGTGAGACGCTATGCTATCCTAAGCTTCGGTCGCCGGAGATCTGGAAGAACCTGAGATCAGCAGCGGCGACAAGTGCACGAGCGGCGGAGACGATCGACGGAACGTTAGGGCTTGTCGGCGGCTCGTGCTTTTTGAAATCCCGTGTATGCTTTTTTTTACTGTTCATACATTCGGAGTATATATACATTAGGTCAAGTATATGACCGTTGTGGGTCCCACCAAAGTAAGGACCAAAGTCCGGTTCAAACAGCTGCAGGTAACTTGGACCGGTCCAGAAATTTCAGAAAAATTGCCAAGTCAAAATCGGCGAGAATCGAAGGTGATTCTCGACGGATCGGCGAGAATCATCTACGATTCTCGCCGAATTCTACTTGGTGAATTCTGGCAACATTTGCTGTAGAGGCCGAGGAGAATCGGCGGGAATCACACTTGATTCTTGCCGATTCGTCGAGAATGCAAAGTCATTCTCGACGAATCGGCGAGAATCACTTAGTGATTCTCGACGATTCTGCCTTAGAGAAATTTCTGGCGGTGTCGAACCTGCCGGCTCCAACCGGCGGGAATCAGCTAGTGATTCTCGACGACTCGGCGAGAATCACTAGTGATTCTCGCCGAATCGGCGAGAATCACTTAGTGATTCTCGTCAATTTTTACTTGGGTGATTTCTCCTCTTTCTTTCCTTGAGCTGGTCTTTGGCCCATCCTTGCTCCTTGTCTGCTCTTGCTTTATCATAGCCCTGTACTTGAAATTAAGTACACCCCAATAGAGAGAGTACACGTAGGCCAACACACTAATCTGCTCAACGAGGGATTACGTTGCACAGACCCGTGTATATTGACCCACTGCACCCTGACATTGGTGTGTACTTAGCGTGGAATAACTGCAAGCACAACTAAAACAATAGTTCATCAAATACATCGTGAATTCATCTTAGCTTGACAGGTGGCTTCCTCAAATCCAGGTAATTGTGGATACAATACCCAACAACCGTCCTTTCGAGTTGTGTGTTGGGGAGACCATTACAAGTATCGCCAGGAGATAGTGCAATTTAAAATTTCTCATATTACTCTTTGGAATTCTGTGTTGTAATATTATTTGAATTATTCTGTGATTTGAGTGCTGTTGTAGTATGGTTATTGACTCACAATATTATGGTTTTCTTAATGCTAATTATCATTTTCTATTAATTAAAGTTTTTTGTTTACTTATGATGTCAATTAATTAGCTTGATAAGTCCAGGATTCCTAGTTCTAGTCTTAGTAATGAAAAACGGGAATCTGGAAGTGGTTTTGTGAAAATATCGGCAAGTTGTGATTTGGTGCCCATAATACTAACTTTAATTATATTTTGCTTAATGTGGTCTCTAATGAAGTGATGGCGTATATCAATGTGTTTGGACCTAAAATGATGAACTGGATTATATGTTAAGTCAATTGCCAACTTGTTATCACATTTTAATTCAACTATATCATGATTAATTCCAAAGTTTTCTAATGTTTGCTTCATCAAAAGATCCTGTGCACAACAACTACCTGATACGATGTATTCAGCCTCGGTGGTGGATAAGGCAATAGAATTTTGTTTCCTACTCGACCATAAAATTAGCGAAGGGCCTAGAAAGTGACAAGTGACACTTGTGCTCTTACGGTCTAACGAACAACTGACATAATCAAAAACAGAAAAGCCATGCAAAATAAAGGTATCATTGTGTGGATACCACAAACCTATCTCAAATGTGCCAATAAGATATCTAAAAATACATTTAATCTCTTTTAAATGAGATTCTTTGGGATTAGCCTGAAATCTAGCACATAAACATACAACGAATATAATATCAGGTCTAGATGCAGTCAAATATAACAGTGATCATATCATTCCTCTATATAGTGTTTGATCTATAGAAATACCACTTTTATCTTTTCCTAATTTCAATGAGACACACATTGGGGTATTAGCTTGTTTTAGATTTTCAAATCCAAATCTTTTTAAAACATCATGAATATATTTAGATTGACAAATAAAAATACCATCATGTCTTTGAGTAATTTGAAAACCAAGAAAATAAGTGAGTTTGCCTACCAAACTCATCTCAAATTCATTTTTCATAATTTCTATAACATTATTACACAATTTTTCATTAGTGGATCCAAAAATAATGTCATCAACATATATTTGTGAAACTATAAGGTCATCATGAACATGTTTAATAAAAAGAGTACAATCAGCATGACCCATTCTGTAATCATTCTTTAATAAATAAACAGTCAATCTATCACGCAATGCTCGAGGTGCTTGCTTTAAACCATAAATGACTTTTTCTAATTTAAAAACATGATCAAGAAATTTATCATCAACAAAGCCTGGAGGTTATTCTACATGAACCTCTTCCTTAATATACCCATTAAGAAAATAATTTTAACATCCATTTGAAATATTTAAATCTTTTAAAGCTAGCAAATGCAAGAAATATTCTAACTGCTTCTAAACATGCTATGGGTGCAAAGGTTTCATCAAAATCTATTCCTTCAATTTGTGAATAACCTTTTGCTATAAGTTCATCTTTTTTTCTAGTTACCCTAGATTCACTATCCATTTTATTCTTAAAGATCCACTTAACACCTACAATAGGATGATTTGATGGTTTTTCTACTAGTTTCCAGACTTTATTACGTTCAAATTTACCAAGCTCTTCATTCATAGCTAAAAACCAAGAATTATCATTTAAAATGGTTTTTACATTTTTAAGTTCTATATCAGAAATAAAGCATAAGTTTGAGAATAAATCATGTAACGATGAACGAGTACTTACCCCTCTTAATGGTTCTCCAATAACCAAATCTTGTGGATGATCTTTTGAATATCTCAGCTCACTTGGAGGCGCATATTCTTGCACTTCTTCTTCTTCTTTTTCTTCTTCTTTGTCTCCAAGGATTTCATCATCATTCGGCCTTAGTGGAAGGAAAGGCTCTTCATCATTACCTGTAGGATTGTATCGACACACGAGAAAAGCACATCAAATTTAACATGAATAGATTCCTCAACTATTTTTGTTCTTTTATTATAAATTCTATAAGCTTTACTAGTTGAAGAATAGTCAATAAATATGCCTTCATCACATTTTTCATCAAACTTGCCTAAATTATCCTTAGTGTTCAAAATAAAGCATTTACAACCAAAAACTTTAAAATAAGTTAAATTCAGTTTCTTTTGAAAATATAATTCATATGGTGTTAATTTCAAGAAGGTTCGAAACATAACATGATTAATAACATAACATGCAGTACTAATAGCTTTAGACCAAAATAATCTAGGTAATTTGTATTCTGATAACATAGTACGAGCTAGTTCTTTAAGTGTTAAATTTTTCATCTCTACCACACCATTTTGAAAATTCTTGTTTAATTCCTAACTCGTTACAAAAAGATACAAAATTTTCGTTATCAAATTCACCTCCATGATTAGAACAAATGCATTATATTTTTAAATCTAGTTCATTTTGAACACGTACATATAATATAAATAACTCTAAGAATACATCAGATTTTGACGATAAGAAAATTGTTCAACATAAACGAGAATAATCATCAATCAAAATAAAAGTGTATTTTCTACCTCCTAGACTTAGTGTATTAACTGGACCAAACAAATCCATATGAATCAACTGTAAAGGTCTAGTAGTGGAAATGATATTTTTGCTCTTAAATGATGATTTTGAAAATTTTCCTTTTTGACATGATGAGCATAAAGAAGATAGATTTCCATGTAAAATAGGTAAATCTTTAATTAGTTTATTTTGAGATAATTTTACAATTAGCTTGGAACTAGAATATCCAAGACGCCTATGCCACAAATCTAATTCATCTTTTTTAGACATAAAACATTTTAATGAAGAATGTGATAAATCATTAAATTTAATCATGTAAATATTTTGAAATCTAGGAGCAGTAAGAATAATATCATTTGTTTTTGAATCAAAAATTTTACACAAGTTTGAAGATGAGTCAAATAAGACATTTAAATCAATATCACATAATTGACTTATAGAAATTAAGTTATGCTTCAAACCTTTAACATACAAAACATTTGAGATAGTAAATGAGTTATTACCTACTACTCCAATACTGATGATCTTTCCTTTTCCATTATCATCGAATGTGACTACTCCTCCTTTCTTCATATCTAGGCTAGGAAACTTTGATTTGTTGCCCGTCATGTGCTTGGAACATCCTGTGTCCAAGTATCTCATATCTTCTTTGTCCTTAGCCTGCCAACACACCTACTACTCGAATGAGGATGATATTTCCTTTTCCGTTATTGCTGAATGTGACTACTCCTCCTTTCTTCATCTCTAGGCTAAAGAACTTTGATTTGTTGCCCGTCATGTGCTTGAAACATCCTGAGTCCAAGTACCACACATCTTCTTTTTCCTTAGCTTGCCAACATACCTAGAAAGAGGATAAGAGTTAAGATCTAGTTACCCAAGTGGTTCCTCCTATAGTGTAGGTGGAAGCCTTAGGTATCCAAACTTGTTTAACAGAATAATGTCCCGTCTTCTTACAAGTGTGAGTCTTGTGACCAAACTTATTTCATTTTGCACACATGATGAAGGAAGTTGACGGGTTTTTCAAAAAGTGTTTTGAATTTTTTCTGGGAGCAGCAATTATAGTAGATTTATTATTTTTATTTTTAACAGGCGATTTTCTGAATTTTTCCTTATCGCCGGCGACAGTGGATGTCGTCGGACGATAGTGTTCTAGAGAGCATCCAATTCAAAATTTTGCCGAACCATAGCATTGGCTTGCTAAAATCATATTCAGTGATTTTTGGACCATTCCAAACTTGTTAGTGGCCATTTCTAAATCAAGGACTCAGCCTCTCAATGCGGTGTTTTTAGCAACTATGGTGTCGCATCGGTTTGTGAAAGACTTTTTGCTGCCTTTTACTTTAGATTGAGAAAGCTTTAGAGATCTCTCTAAGGTCTCTTTTTCTCTTGTAAGAGATTCAACCCGAGACCGAGACTTTGAGAGATCTTTCTCAAGTTCTAGTATTCTTGTCGAAGAGGGACAATCCTCTTGACAAGTTGCTCTTTCCTTCCCCAGTATTTTTTAACTCATTTTATAACTTTTTATTTTCTTTTAATTGCTCTTTATTTTCAGATTTGAGTAATGTAATCTCATTTAAGCTTTTGTCAAAGTATTTGCATGTTCGTAAAAATTCAGTATATAAATCTTCATAAGAAGTAGGATTTACATCAGTGTGGCTCTAGACACTACTTTTATCATCAGATGATGAGAAATCTTTTCTAATCAGGCACATGTTGTCCTCCTCTTTAGTCTCTGAGCTTGAACTGCTTGATTCCTCAGATGTGACATCATCCCAGGTTTCAGCCTTCAGAACTTTCTTCTTATCTTTCTTCTTGTGTTGCTTCTCCTTCAAGTCTTTCAGATATTTTGGGAACTTGCTCTTTATGTGGCCAACTCTCCTGTAGAGATAGCACTCGGGTGGTGGTATCTCTTCGTCATCCTCTCCATCAGCTTGAGCTTTTCCTTTTTTATACCCAAATTCTTGCTTCTTGAAAATTTCTTTGAAAGAATTTCTTCTTTCAGGATTTCTCATGAACTTCCTGAACTTCTTCACGAACAGACTTTCTTCATCTTCATTGTCATTCTTATCGGACTCACTTTCCACTTCCTTCTTGGATTTCAATGCCAATGCTTTCTTTCTTGACTCAAGGATATACTCCTGTTATTGAATCCTCAGTTCCACTTCGTGGGTTTTCAGATTTCCTATCAGATTCTCAATTTGGAGAGTCTTTAGATCGTGTGACTCCGAGATGGCATCACCTTTGGATTGAACTTTGGGGGCAGCGATCTATGTATCTTTCTCACCAAGTCTCTGTTTGAGATACTCTTTCCTAGAATCTTCGAGTCATTCACGATCTTGTTGAACCTTGTGTACATGGAGTCTACATCCTCATCAACCTCCATCTTAAACTTATCAAACTCTGACTCTAACTGGAAAAGCTTTGAGTCTTTCACCTGCGATGTACCTTCATGAGTAACTTCAAAGAGATTCCATATATCATACACAGTTTCACATGCACAAACACGATTAAACTCAGCCCTATCTAACGCGCAGAATAAGGCGTTCATTGCCTTAGCATTATTCTTACAACGAAGCTTATCAATTTCGTCCCAATTGTCCTTGGGTTTTTACATTCTGACACTTCCTACTACAGTTATAGGGGAAGTGTAGTATGTTTCTATCATGCCCCATACTTCGATATCTAGAGCTATTAGAAAGCATCACATTCGAGTTTTCCAATAGTTATAGTCTGTTTCCATGAATAAGGGAGGTCTACTTATACCTTTCCCCTAAGAAAACGCGTGAGTGTTTTGCGCCATTACTCCCGGTGGTAAAACCAATTTCGGAGTAACCTTCCTCTGATCCCAAATGTTGGATCGTGAGGCTCCCTTAGAGGGGGGGGGGGTGAAAAAGGGTTAAATACTTTTCTTTATCCAAGCAGAGTTTACTTAGTGAAAAAACAAGGAAATCAAGACTAATTTTTCATAAGCAGAATTGAACACTTAGAAATTTATAAAACAGAAACAACAACAATTTATTTCAAAAGTGCTAGATCTGAATAAAATATATCTCTATAGAGCTAGAGACAAATGACTTATGAAAAATACAATTTACATTTGATTTCGCCTATCTTCTACCAAGAACCGGCAGGCTAAAGCGTATCTCTCCCTATATCTTGTTATTAGCCTCCCCTATATCTAACCATGATCTAGAGGATGCACACAAGGCAGCACTTTCTCCCTAAGCCGCACAAGGACTTGGACGCCACACACAAGGCGGCGATTCTCTCCTAAGCCACGCAAGGACTTAGACATTACGCACAAGACGACAATTTACTCTCT
This sequence comes from Platanthera zijinensis, assembly GCA_039513925.1. NCBI lineage: Eukaryota > Viridiplantae > Streptophyta > Magnoliopsida > Asparagales > Orchidaceae > Platanthera > Platanthera zijinensis. The sequence continues at coordinate 43,787,055 of CM077086.1, read as the reverse complement.
CTATTACAATAGGAATAAAGCAAAACAAAATGAAAAATTCCGAATTAAATACTCCCTCTAAACAACGCATTGAAGATGCTGACGAATCCTTTACAGGGTTTCTTTGAATGTCGTGTGCGTGCCTTTGATCTTTCGTGCTTTGATCTTTCGTGCTTTGACCTTCTTGAGAGTATGAAGTAATTCTGGATGTTGGAGCTCTCTGGATCGGATGAACAGGAAGGAACACTTTAGGAAATGAAAATTCGTGATCTTCACAGAAAATTAGATAGATTTTATATTTTAACGATATTGTCTGGCGACATTGGGTATCGCCATCTGGCGATATCGTTACCGGCTGTCACGTGTCCCACGTACTCCTCATTTTCGCATCTCAGATCGGTCATGGTCAATCGTGGACTGTCGCCTAGCGATATCCGATATCGCCGGCGATAGTGACAGAAACAGCCATCCGCGTGGTGATACTGAGTTAACCGCTCATTCCATTGTCGCATGTTGGCGATATATCGCCTGGCGATATCTCTTGAGCTCATCTGCTCTGACCCGAATCAACACCCAAATGCCATTAGAGTTAGACCTGTGATATCTGCATATCATAAATACCCAATGGTCAAATACAAACGAGATTTGTTATTTGCAAACCAAGAAGCATGAAACACATGCTCCAACAATTTCTCCATTTCAAGGAGGCTACTTTGTTCCAAGGAGGTTTCTCTGTTCCAAGGAGGCATCTCCGTTTCAAAGAGGCATCTTCGTTCTAAGGAGGCTTCTTCATTCGAATGAGTCATCTCGTTTTATAGGAGGCGGGTTTTACAATTCTACAGTGAGTTCTTATTTTCCATTTTAGGGTCCGCCGGTTTATTTGAGTCCGATAATTACATTAGTTGCACCTTTCAGGGTGTCTTATAAGATTTGCTTTGATCTGTTAGAATCATGTTATAATTTTAAGTCTTTTTATTATAAACACCTTATTCGATCGTTGAGACTTCAAATCTCTGCAAAAGGTTTAACACGAAATCTTTTAACCTCAATAACTTGCGTCGGGGCGATTCAAGTTCATATATTATGATCGATGATTTCTTCTGATTTTAAACCTCTTTTAATCAATAAATACTAAAAAAGAGTTGGAAAATTACGAAACTTGAACCAGAGGTATAATTTGCTCATTCAATCCCCATAATTTTCTCAAATCATTTTGAGCTTTATTTGATCTCCGTTAAATTATTCAATTTGAATAAACATGTATATTAAAATTCCAAAAATACTTTTAATAATCAAAAAATTCCCAAATTTTAACAAAGGATTTATGCTAACATCAAGAGCCTTGCATAATTTTATCAGATTTTTTTCACTAATTAGAAGCTCTTGGTAAATTTTAAAAGGCCTTCGATATTTTTAAAACAATAATTTTTCCAAAAGTTAAATCTTTAACATTATCCGGAATGCATATTAAATTCTTACAATTTTTCAGGGGATGTGTCTTCCTTTAGCCAACACTACGGAAAATATTAGGTATTTTAATCAAGCTCATTGCCCACTCGAATTTTTACAATGAAAATAACTAATTCAATTAAATCATTAAAAATGTTAGACGATAATAAAAAAATTTCAATTAATTATAGAGGATGTAAGTAGGCACTAAACTCTATGAATTTTATCAGAATTTTCTTATAATTCAAAACCTGTAAAATTCCCGTCATATTAATTATAAAAATTATTAAATCAATCCAGAAATGTCAAAATCGCAAAGAAATTATAACCACCGTCGTCGGTAGAGGTTTGACTCCTTTTATGTGAAGACATATTTGAGACTTTTACGATCACAGAAGATTTCACATTTGATGCTATATAGGTAATATCTCCAAAACTTGAGAGCGCCGAACTCCAATTCGTGAGCAGGGTAGTTATATTCATGCGACTTCAATTGCTCGTGTAAGCAATTATCTTGACGTGATGCATCAGCACGGCTCTCAATCCCTTCAAGGATGCCTCGATGTAGATTTGAAAACCCTCGATTCCGGATAGGATGGTAAGGTTCGGTGTAGAGGTCAAGTGACTCTTTAGCTCAACATACATTACCTGTCGGAGTATGAGACCGGACGGTCTGGCGGTTTGAGCTTGACGAGTTCTAGACCGGGTGGTCTGGCGGCTTGAGACCGGCGGGTTGGTTTCCAGGATGTTGCTGTGTGGTGTCCGGCGGTCTGGCGGTTTATCTCCGGCGGCTTGGAAACCGGGAGGTCTATCGGTCTCCTACCGTATCTCTCTCCTGCTTCTGGTATTGTCGTGCGGTTAAAATATTGTCTAACCGCACGGCCCGTTCCGGTCTGTTGTTCTAGCCGCTCTGATACCTTTGTATAGTTTTAGTCCCACATTGTTAGTTTGTATTCTATCCTCTCTCCTCCATTCTATAAAAGGGAGGTCATACCTTTGTAAAATATATCTTTTTTTGGATAATAAAATTTCAATTATTCAAAGTTCTGTCTTGTTCTCTAGTCGTTTGCTCGCTACTTTTATCATGGTATCAGAGGACTCGGTCTTCTCCTGCTGATTCTCTGCGCCCTGTCCGCGCGGCTTGTCCTTTATTCCCGCGACCTGTTCTCGCGGTTTGTCTCTTCCGCCTGCTTTCGCCCTGTCCGCGCGGCTTGTCCCTTCCTCTCGCGTCCCTTTTTTTTCTGCGACCAGCTGCCTTCGCCTTGTTTGTTCCTCCCTTCTGTTCGCGCGGACTATCTTCTAGCCGTTCGACTTCTTTCCCTGCTTGGATCTGCGGCTTGGTCGTGGCTTCTCTGGCCGCTGGTGTCTGACATCGTGACCTCCACAGCTCCTCTTCTTCCTATCCGCGCGGCTTTTCTCTTAACCGTGCGGCCTCCCGCTGTTTTCTATCAGCGCGGCTTGTCTCTTAACCGCGCGGCTTCTCGCTGTTTTCTCCTATGGCCCTTTCTGAAACCTCCACTACCACCACTCTTATCGCCACTCCGGCTCCGCATCCTACTTCCTCTGGCAACCTTGGCACGGTTTCTAAACTTGTTGGCTCCAACTATCCGGATTGGAGCGTTTCTTTCACCTTTATTTTTCGCTCTCAGCGCAAACGTCATCATCTCACCGATGACCCTCCTCCTCCAGACTCTGCTGAATTTGATGACTGGGATGCCAGTGATGCGCTTGTCCGCACGTGGTTGGCTAACAGCCTCTCCGATGAATGTCTTCCTGTCATACGCCATAATGAGACGGTTAAGACCGCGTGGCTTCACCTTGCTGCTCTCTACTCGAAGGGGGCCCAGACATCCCGCATTTATACTCTCTATGCGGATCTCTTCGCTCGCCCTTCCATGTCTCCTACTGCAGCTTATCAGCAAGTTCAAGCTCTTGGAGCTGAAATCCTCCAGAATCGCCCTTTCTCCACGGACTTGGCCGAGCAGCACAAACACTTCCAGGAACTCCTGGTTGTTTGTTATCTTATACGGCTCCCTGAGTCTTTTGATATGATCCGCCAGCAGATCTTGGGCGAAGCAGAATCTCCCACCTTGGATGCCACCGCAGCTCACATCGCCGCTGTAACTTCCCTGCTCCAACGTCCTCTGTTGTCCTCCCTTCTTCCACAGGACTCTTATGCTCACCAAGTTCAGCGGGGTGGCAATTGTGGCCGCAGCCAGTCTGGCACGCGCGGTCCGTCAAGGTTTCTCTGCTCTCACTGTGGTCCTACCGGCCACTCTGTTGACCGCTGTTGGTAGAAACATCCTCATCTTCGTCCCTCCGGTGATACTTCTTCTTCAACCTCCGCCTCCTCTCGGCCATCTGCTTCTGTGGCCACGACCTCAGGTAGTGCTCACGTCGTTCGCCTTCCCCAGTTCACGGAACGGGCATGGTTCAAGTAACCCCGTCGCTTCGCTTAGAGGACACTCTCTATGTCCCAATGTTCCCTTGCAATTTGCTCTCGGTTACTACTTTATGCAAGCAACTTCAGTGCTTTGTATTATTTACTCCTACTTCTTGTTGTTTTCAGGACCCGAGGACCCAACAGACGATTGCTACTGGGACTGAGAGTGGCGGCCTCTACTTCCTCGACAATGTTTCCGCTCTGTCCGCCTTCTCTTCCATGTCTACTGATCTGCTTCAATGGCATCTTCGCCTTGGACATCCTCCTCCTCGGATTCTTCGTCAGCTTCTTCCCCACTTACCTCAGACTAGTTCTCCGCTCAACTGTGATGTGTGTCAGCTTGGCAAACATCACCGCTCCTCCTTCCCGCCGAAGCAAGGCCGTGGTTCCTCCCGCCCTTTTGATCTCATTCATTCTGATGTCTGGGGTCCTGCTCCTACTCTCACCGTTGGTCGGGGTAGTTCTTACTTTGTAACCTTTATTGATGATTTCTCTAGATGTACCTGGGTGTATCTTTTAAAAGATCGCTCTGAACTATTATCTGTATGGCAATCTTTTTACTATATGATCAAAACTCAGTTTTCTATATCTATTAAAGTGCTACGCTCTGATAATGCAAAAGAATATCTCAGTCATGAGTTTTCCTCTTTTTGTATGCAACATGGTCTTATTTATCAGACCAGCTGTGTTTACACCTCCCAGCAAAATTGGGTGGCGGAGCGTAAAAACCGTCATCTCCTTGATATCGCTCGCACTCTAATGACGCAGATGCAAGTGCCTCGCTCCTACTGGACTATGCTGTTCTTCTTGCCTGCTATCTCATCAATCGCATTCCCTCTTCGGTTCTCCACGGCAAGACCCCCTTCTCCATCCTCTACCCGGGCAAGGAACCCTTTCCTCTTCATCTTCGTATCTTTGGGTGTACGGCCTTTGTGCATGCTCCATCTGCTACCCGTGACAAGCTGCCCCCCCCCCCGTTCCACAAAATGTGTCTTTTTGGGATATTCGACCACTCAAAAAGGCTATTGTTGCTTTAACCCCGTTCTGCGCAAACAGTTTGTTTCCGCGGACGTCACTTTCTTTGAAAATGCATCCTACTTTTCTTCTCCATCCCCGCTTCCTCCTGCGGTCTCTTACTCTCCACCATCTCTCAGTGATCCTTCCACAAAGATCGACGTCTCCCCTCCTAAATCATCTCCTCCTCTGTCTCCTTCTCTCTCTATTATAGCCCCTCCTTATTCTCCGCAGCCGTCTCTCTCTAGTCCCGGGCCAGATTTCTCCGCCATGTACGCTCCGGTCCCTGAGGAACAAGATGACCTGGATCTTCCCATTGCTCTTCGCGAATGGGTGCGGGCGTGTACCCAACACCCGCTTGCAGCTGTTGTTTCCTATGATCGGCTTACTCCCTCTCGCAGGTGCTTTGCTTTGGCTATCTCGGCTACTACCACTCCCCGCACTTACCAGGAGTCTCTTGTTATTCCTCATTGGAAATCTGCCATGGATGAGGAAATCGCCACTCTTAATGAAAGGGGTACCTGGACCCTTGTTCCTCCACCGGTAGGTACTGATGTGGTTGGCTACCGCTGGGTGTTCGTTGTAAAGTTTCGCCCCGACGGCACTGTGGATCGTTACAAAGCCCGGCTGGTGGCCAAAGGCTTTACTCAGACTTATGGAGTTGACTACTTTGATACTTTCTCCCCGGTTGCTCGCCTCAGCACCATCCGGGTTCTTCTTTCAGTGGTCGTCAACAAGGAGTGGGTTATTTCCCAGCTTGATGTCAAGAATGCTTTTCTGTATGGGGATCTTTAGGAGGATGTCTATATGGAGCAACCTCCTGGGTATGTTGCTCAGGGGGAGACACGAGTATGCCAGTTGAAGAAGGCCATCTACGGCCTAAAACAGAGCCCTCGGGCATGGTTCGACAAGTTTAGTGGCATTGTGGCTGCCATTGGCTTTACAAGAAGTTCAGTCAATCACTCATTGTTTATTCGCAAAACCACATCGGGCCTTGTGGTTTTGGCAGTGTATGTGGATGATATCCTTCTTACCAGCAATGACCAGGCTGGGGTGGACTTGACAAAGAAACACCTCCGTCAACACTTAGTCATGAAGGATATGGGCTCCCCGAAATATTTTTTGGGGATAGAAATCTCTCGGAAGCCCGACTCGTTGGTTCTCTCCCAACGAAAGTATGCTCTTGATCTTCTGCAAGAGGCAGGATTGACCGGTGCCAAACCAGCTAGGTATCCCATGGCTACTGGAGAGGACAAAACGTGGACAGATGACTCACCTCTTATATCCGATACCACAAGGTATAGACGTCTGGTGGGCAAACTCATTTATCTTACGGTGACTAGACCCGACATCGCCTATACTGTTGGCAAGGTCAGTCAGTTCATGCAAGCTCCCAGGGAATGTCATCTTCAGTCTGCCTTGAAGATACTAGAGTATATCAAAGCAGCACCTAGAAAAGGGATACTCTTTCAGAAGCATTGTCATCTTAGAGTTGAAGCTTACTCAGACTCAAGCTATGCGGATGATAAAGGTGACCGTAAATCTACATCAGGTTTTTGCACCTTTGTTGGAGGTAATCTTGTGAGCTGGAAGAGCAAGAAGCAGTCTGTTGTCTCAAGGTCCAGTGTAGAAGCCGAATACCGGAGTATGGCATCAATCACGTGTGAGTTGAAATGGTTGCGGGCTCTCATGCTTGACGTAGGAGAGGTCTACGACTATCCTCTGCCTATGTTCTGTGACAATAAGGCCGCTATATACATATCCAAAAATCCGGTCTTGTATGAGAAAACGAAACATCTAGAGGTCGACTGCCATTTCATCCGTGAAGAGGTCTTGAAGGGAAAGATTTGCACTCCGTTCGTCACCTCCGATAAAGAGTTGGCAGATATCTTCACCAAGCCGGTTTCTACTTCCTTCTTCCACATTTGTGACAACCTGGGCATGATTGATATCTATGCTCCAGCTTGAGGGGGAGTGTCAGAGTATGAGACCGGGCGGTCTGGCGGTTTGAGCTTGGCAAGTTCTAGACCGGGCGGTCTGGCGGCTTGAGACCGGCGGGTTGGTTTCCAGGATGTTGCTGTGTGGTGTCCGGCGGTCTGGCGGTTTATCTCCGGCGGCTTGGAAACCGGGCGGTCTATCGGTCTCCTACCCCATCTCTCTCCTGCTTTTGGTATTGCCGTGCGGTTAAAATATTGTCTAACCGCACGGCCCGTTCCGGTCTGTTGTTCTAGCCGCTCTGATACCTTTGTATAGTTTTAGTCCCACATTGTTAGTTTGTATTCTATCCTCTCTCCTCCATTCTATAAAAGGGAGGTCATACCTTTGTAAAAGATATCTTTTTTTGGATAATAAAATTTCAATTATTCAAAGTTCTGTCTTGTTCTCTAGTCGTTTGCTCGCTACTTTTATCACTCACATTTTGTTGTAGATCCAAACACGGTGTCCTTCTTCATGAGGGCGATGTGGGGTATAACAATCTTGGAGAACCCTTTCACAAATTTCCGATAGTATCCAGCCAGTCCGAGAAAGCTTCGAATATCAGCTGCTGACTTGAGCGGCGACTAATTCCTTACGGATAACACCTTCGGATGATCCATAGCCACTTCATTTTTGTTAATGGTGTGTCGTAAGAATCCGACTTCCTCGAGCCAAAATTTACACTTGCTAAACTAGGCAAAGAGAGAATGCTCCCATAGATTTAGCAATACCATTAGGAGATGTCTCACATAGTCTGCCTTGGTTTTTGAGTAAATATGGATATTGTCTACGAAGATGATTACAAAGTGATCTAAGTAAGATTTGAATGTTCTATTCATTAAGGCCTTAAATGTAGAATGTGCATTGGTTAACCTGAAAGGCATCACCATGAATTTGTAATGTACATACCGGGAGCTGAATGTTGTTTTAGGTATATCCTCCTCCGATATCCGAAGTTGGTAATAGCCTGATCGCAGATCCATCTTGGAGAAGAATGAAGCACCTGCAGTTGGCCGAACAGTTCATCAATTCTTGGCATTAGATAAGTATTCATTACAGTGAGCTAGTTTAGCTCTCTGTAGTCGATGCATTGTCATAGCGACCCGTCCTACTTCTTGACAAATAACACAAGGGTTCCCCATGGCGATGCATTCGATTGAATGAATCCTGCATCGATCAACTTTTGAAAATGTATCATGAGCTCAGTTAATTCCTTTGGAGCCATGCAGAAAGGTACTCGAGACACTAGTCTAGCTCCAGGCACTAACTCGATTTGGAAGTCCGCCTCCCGTTACGGGGGCAACCTAGGAATTGATTCAAGGAAAATGTCTGAAAAGTCCTGAATGATCAGAACATTAGCTAGTACCTTTGTCTTATCCTTCATTCCAAAGTAAATAAAGAATAGCTCATCCCTTTGTATGACTAACTCAGAAGCATGTGCAAAAGTTAAAATTATTTGTGAGATAGATGGAATACCTTTCAAGGTGATGGAGTGTCCATTTGAGTTTTGGAGGATGATTTTCAAGGTTGAGCAATTGATTTGGGCCTCTCCCTTGCTTAGGTTTCCCAAACCATGATAGACATACTTGGTGCCTGATTTTTAAAGCCCATTTAGGCTTGTGTTGGTGTAACGCCCCAGAAATTTTACATATAAATAACTCTCTGGATTTTCCCGTCCGACATTAGTGCTAGCGTCGACGGTAGCGTAGCTGATTTAATTATCATAGCTTTGTTGGATCGGGTGGCCAACCTTAGAGGGGGGGGGGGGGTGAATAAGGTTTGGAGATTACTTTAAAAATTAAAGTTATTTCTAACCAGGTAAACTGGTTCTGGATGCTACCGCGGGACGCTTGCTTGCTAGCGCGCGACGGTAGGTCACAGAACTTGTTTTCTTGGATAAAACTTGGCCTTGGAGACGCACACACCCTTCAGAGATCTATCAGTACACATTCACGAAATTATAATAAGAATGAAGAACGAATAAGAATATTATTCAATAGAAATGAAAGTGGTTTACAGTTACAAATAACTAAATCTCCATGACGTTGGAGATCGGAGGCGGTGAAATACAAACTCCTTTTTGTTTTCTATACCGACCCACTACCCGGACCGACTGGCTCTCTCCCTTTCCCTCCCCGGAAATTTCTTCGAGCCGGCTCTTCACCTTCCTTCCCCAAAGTGTCTTAGAGCCCCAGTAGATCCTCTGATCTTGATGTCCCTTCACCGGGATGATTTCTCATGGAATCCTTCTCGGATTTCGACGACCTTCACCGGTCGATTTTCCTCACCCAAAAACAGTTAGAAAAGAGAAAAAGGCAATAAGATATTAAAGAAGATTTAAAAGTGATTCTCCTTCAAGACGACTCCTTCGTTGAGTGGTGCGTGTTTGGTGTTAGAGAGCTTCATTCTGTAGCAACCGATCAACTCATCCATGTCGTTGTAGTCCTTTGCTCGTTGGAGATCTTTGTGCGCAAACGGGAGGGATGTGACTTTATCTTCCTTAACGGAGATAGTGGTTCATTGCTCTTAGACGCCACACCAGCCCTAGAATCAGAATATGTTTTTCTTCATGTCTCCAAGAAAAAAGGCGTGTTTTTATGCGTCTCGAGAAAATAAGCTACCGCCGATGGTAGAGCTAGCGCCTAGTAGTAGGTCAATGCGCATTGATGTGATAGTTGTCCAGTCGATTTGGAAAATTTCTGAAAGCAATATTTTTCCGCTTTTTCGAGCTATCGCGACGCGGTACGTAACTATCGCCTGGAGGTAGCGTGATGTATCAAAGCTCGTTGAGAGAGCTAGAGCACTGCGGTGAGAAGCTATTGCCCGGAGGTAGGTCACAGAGCGCTTGTTTGAATTAATTTTAGAAGCTAGTACGGGCGATAGCGCTAGCGCTCGACGGTAGGTTCCAGAGCTTGATTTTTTGATCTTTTGTACCTGTAGACCTGCGCACTATACTCAAATCTTGTATCATCAAATACAACACAAGATTTTATATTATCAAACTAAAGATGAAAAACGTCTAAGTTGTCTACCTAAATCACCTAGAGGGGGGTGAATAGGTGAGTTGTGCGTCTTTTTGTGGAATAAAAACTTTAGCGATCTATGCACAAGAAATAAACCAAGCAAACACAGAAGACACCAAGAGTTATAGTGGTTCCCCAATCTTAGGTACGTCCACTTCCCACTCACAAATCTAGCAAAGCACTAGATTCGGCTACTCCACTATTCTCGGATTGAAAACAATCCTACCACTAGGAACAACGTTCCTACAATCTCGATCCAAAAAGGTATCTACACTCGGAAGATGAAAACTTCCTACAACTTGGAGAACGAGGCTCCTACACTCGGAGAATAATCTCCTACAACAATAAAATGAAATCTGAAAATAAAAACAGTAAATCTTGTCTCAGATCTAGAAATCTCTCCCTAGGTCTTCTTCCTTGATCTTTACGGCTTTATTAGAATTTGTAGACGAAGACTCTCAGCTAGATCTATTCTGAGAAACTTGGACTAACACGATCAAGGAGAAGATGAAGATTGAAAAGTCTCTTGATCTGCAAGTTGATCTGGATCGGAAATGGCCTTGGCGATCTTCAAGATGAGCGGTGGCTTCTGTTGATTTGGAAATTGACGGCCAATACAGAAAACTTAGAAAATGATAGAATATACGCTCTTGATGTTATTCTTAGGTTTAGTCATAATGACACGACCTTTTATAATATCTCCCTAATGGTTAGATTTATCAGTAATGATGGCCATGTGGACCAGTCATATCAAAGAATTCAAAACATAGATCTGTCAGGGACTTATGGAAATTTTCTGAATAGATGACAACATTTCTCGAGTGAGAATACTACTACTGGAGTGCTATGACTAGCTCTCGAGTGGATAGCTCTGACTACTTGAGAAGAAGCATTTCTGGAAATTCTGAATAGAATCTGAAATCACTCGAGTGGAGTAAAGATCACTCGAGTGCTAGATAAACTACTTGAGAGAGATGAAACTGAACTTCTCGAGAACCTGACTTGGAGAAAATTCTGGAGAAAAAATTGATCACTCGAGTACTGGAACTGGATTACTCGAGTACTAAACAAACTACTAGAGTATATGGAATTGCTACTTGAGTGGGGTTAGAATCTTCTCGAGAACTATACTTCTGTTACTCGAAATAACTGCTTAACTACTCGAGTACTAGACTTGACTACTCGAGTGATTAACTTAAAAAATTTCTAAGAACTAAAAGATGAACACTCAAGATCGAGAGAAGGTCTACTCGAGTACTGGATTTAGATTCTCGTGAGCTAGATTCAAGCTACTCGAAAACCACTTCCTTTACTCGAGTTTCAGACAAGAACTACTCGAGTGCTTCTAAGGTTTCTACTCGAGTACTATAATTTCACTCGAGTAAAACACTTAGAAAATTTTCAGCTTTAAGAAAATTTTACTTCTTCAATCCAAATAGCAGAATGTATTCCTCCATCAAACCTAGTGCTTTGAAAATAAAGTGTATCCCAATAGAGAGGCTACACATGAGTCAACACCATGAATCATACAATGAGGGATTACATTGTATGGTCCTTTATTTAGTGACCCACTGTAGACTGGCATTGGTCTACACTTGGCAATAAGTCCTGCACACACACAACTAGAACAGGATATCAAATACAACTTAATTAATCTTAGTTCAAGGGTGACTTCATACAAATTTAGGTTATTGTGGATACAATACCCAACAATCTCCCCCTATTTGTAGAAGTCAGAACCCTCTACACTAAGGTGAATTATATTAAAAATAAAAAGAACTAGATATAGAAATTAAACATAGAATAACAAGCATAAAAATTAAAGATAAGGAAATGAATCATCAAAAATGAAGATTTAAATAAATAGAAATGTTTCAAGATTTCAGCTCTACACAGATTCAATCCTCAATCTTATGACTATGATCATTCTTAGTCTTGATGTTGCTGTTATTGTTGCTAATGCTGCCTGTCTTGCTTTTCCTGTTGCCTTCTTTGATAACTGAATGGCTTGGGATAATACTTGGGAGGTCTTGGTGGTGCATTTGGATTATTCCTCAAATATTCTCTGTCATTAATCCTTCTTTTAATCATGGACTTCTCATATAATTCCCATTCATGATAACTATAGTGATTAGTTCTGCTTTCATTATAGTCCATTACTAGCTTCAGAGTATCAAGAATCAATGACTTGGAAGTTGGGCTCCAGATTTCAGTAAATTCTTGAGCTTTCCTTTTCTCTACCCCTGGATTTGGAATTGATCTGCTGACAGAAGCTCCATCTCCATATTTTCTTCTCTTTGGGATCTGAATTTCAGGTAGGTCTTGAGGAATATCAGATTCTCATACCTATGCATAAGATTCTGGAAGAGGAGGAGCTTCCCCTTGAGGCCTAGGAGAAATGTTATGATGGGCAGGCATCTGAGCAGGCTGAACTTCTGTAAGAGGATTTAGATGATGTGGAATGACATTAGAATCAACCTGGAAATCTGAGAAAATCCGGTTGTGTACCCATACAGTAGTATCATAAGTATAGAATTTCACAGATTGAATCTGGGCTTGTATATCTTTATTAATTTCATTCATTTTTGCAGTCCAAAGAGTCTTGACATTAGAATCAAACTTTTCAACATGTTCTTTCACCAGTCGCTCCGCCTTTTTGACTTCAACACTTAGCTTCTCTATGGCTTCATCTCTGAAAGTGCCCACCTATTCACATATCTTCATGAGGTGCCCTTGGGCCTTATTTTCAAGTTGAATCTGATTATTTGCTAGAGTAATTCCTTGGTCCATCACTTGACCAACACTGGTAATTGTATGATCTAGAGCTTTTCCCCCTATTTGGAAGAGGTGCTTCAGTTGATCAGTGTTATGTTGAATCTCAGCAAATCCTCTGCTCATTTCCTTTTCCAAAGTTGTGACTTTCTCTTGAACAATTTTCAGTGAGTCATCAAAATATTTCCTTTAATCCATTAGCATTTGCTCTATCTTACCAAGTAAATCAGTAGCAGCAGGTGTAGCAGAAGTAGTAGCAGAAGGAGTAACTAGAGGAGGAGGTGCAGTCCAAGGGGCAATTTCTTCAACAATTACTGAGCTCTAAGCTCTTGTAGTATGAATCATGACATCTCCTTCCTCACCAAGAAAGGTGGGAAGAGTGAAATCTAACCTCCTCAAGGGAGCTTCAACTGGTTCTAGAGACTATTCATTCTCATCTAAAATCAGTTCAGTGTCTTCTTGTTCTTTCTCTACAGCAGGGGAGTGGTCAGCAGGGGATTCTAGAGATGCTATAGGAGATGGAGATGGTTCTTCAGCTTGGTCCTTTTGGAGGGGGGTTAGAGGCTCTTTTGAGCTGAGTTCTTCAATTATATTATTAATATCTTCAGCAGTAGAAAGGATGGTTTCTTGCACTTGTTCATCTGACAATATTTCTTCTGGAGAGGATGGAGGGATAGAGGTATCAGGAGGAGGAGGAGGCATTCTTACTTACTGAATAGAAGAGGCAGGCACCCCTCAGCTATTGCACTAGATGTGCCAGCAAAATTAGGTATAGAAGGAGATGGGGTCCTTTCTTCTGCAGTTGGTTACTCATGGGCTTGGGCAGCTTGGGTAGGATTCTGCAATTTCAATTCCCACCTCTGAATGGAGGAAACAGATACTTTCTTCATATTGTGGATGGTTGTTCCCTTAGAGAAATCAAACATATTAGGATTAACCTAATGCAACATCAAAGAGATAATCCTAGCATAATTTGGAGCCTTAATGCTCTCCCTTATCTTGTCCAAGATCATCAAACCAATTGAAATTTCTTCCTTGAAGCAATAGCTGTTATCTAATAGAAAAGGTCTGTAGAAATGAAACTAATGGAAGAGGTTTTGCACAATAGAACTTTTCCCAAAATATCAACTAGCAGCTTTCCCTCAGCATTTAGGTCTGGACGTCGGATATTCTTGATAACCTCAGATATTCTACAGAAGCTATATGCTCGATCATAATCTTCTTCTGTTATGTCATCTTCCCCATCAACTACGGGCATTCTAAGTAGTTGAGAAACAGAGTTCTTGGTGATCTTAATCTTGATTCCCTTAACATTTGATTTTAGAACTTTTCCATTCCTCTTCACTTTAACATTCTTGAAGAATTCTTCTACCTCTGGAAATAAAATCTTACACGACTGCTGTAGAACAAAAGAGAGACCGGCTGTGTCGAGTAGAATGAGCAAATTCTTGAAGTCATCTGAAATTTTTGCTATCCCGGCGACAACTAACTAACTGCTTATCCCGACCTTTGACGGCGGCGCCATATCCTTCAGAGAATTGGGAGAGATAGACTGGAAGAAGATGGCGACATCAGCGTGCTCTGTCATAGCGGCCGAATATGAAGAGTTTGTCGAGAGATAGTGGATTTGAATTCGTGTAGAACCTTGAAATCTGATTTTTCCTATTTATATAACCCTAGTAATGATGATTAATAGTAATTAAGCTTAACATACCTTAGATAGCGACAGATTGGACTTCGGGTTGCGTATATGAAAATTTGAAAGAAATCCAAAAAATTACGGGTCATTTCTCGAGTGGAAGTTTATTACTCGAGTGAAGGAATGACGGTACTCGAGTGGCGATATGACAGTACTCGAGTGGTATCTTTTTACTTCTCGAGAAGAATTTCAGCACTCGAGTGATAGCACTTGAGTGGCTTACTTAGTTCTCGAGAATTCAACGAAGTACTCGAGTGGTCTTAGCCGAGTACTCGAGTAGTAATTACCTATCTCGAGAAATGATATTCAACTTAGAGAAATTCCAACTTTTTTACTTATCCTTGATTCTGAGCTGTGAAATGAGTCCTTCTTGTCTATTCCTCTTTGTTAAGCATACCAAGTTCAGTTTTGAAGAAAGAGAACTTAGTCTCATCCAACGGCTTCGTGAATATGTCTGCAATCTGCCTATCTGTTGGGACATACTGTAGATTTATGTCCCCATGCTCCACATGCACCCGGATGAAGTGGTATCATTGCTCAATATTCTTTGTCCGGCTGTGAGAGACTGTGTTGTTGGATATTGATATTGTACTGGAGGAGTCGCAAAATAATGGGATGTCTTTGGCCTTCAAGTTGTAATCTTCCAGCTGATTCTTTATCCAAAGCAATTGCGCAGAACAACTGCCAGCAGAAATGTATTTTGACTCGGATGTTGAGATTGCGACACAATTTTTCTTTTTGCTGCTCCAATAAATGAGTCTCCTTCCAAGGAATTGGCAAGTCCCGGAAGTGCTCTTTCTATCATCTTTACTACCTGTAAAATCTGCATCTGAAAAACCTATTAGTTCGCTATCATTACTTCTTGGGTACCATAAGCCAAGATTCGGTGTACCTTTAAGGTATCTTAAAATCCGATTTGTAGCAGCATAATGAGATTCCTTACAGTTCACTTGAAATCTAGCACAGACATATGTGGAGAACATTATGTCTAGTCTATTGGCAGTAAGGTAGAGCTTGGATCCAACTATGCTTTTGTATTTGGTTTCATCAAAAGGTTTTCCTTTCTCATTCTTGTCCAGAGACACAGCTGAACCCATTGGAGTCCTTATAGAGGTTGCATTCTCCATTCCAAATTTCTTAATTAACTCCTTGATGAACTTAGTCTGCGAGATGAAAATTCCATCTTCAGATTGTTTCACCTGAAGTCCTAAGAAATACTTCAGCTCTCTCATACTGCTCATTTCAAACTTCCCTTGCATAAGTTTAGAAAAATTTTTGCAGAGGTTGTCGTCAGTAGAGCCAAAAATAATATTGTCGACATAGATTTGCACTAGCAAAATCTTGTCTTTTATTTCCCTAAGAAATAATGTCTTATCTATCTTTCCCCTTGTGAACTTATTCTCAAGAAAAAAGCTAGACAGCATCTCATACCAAGCTCAAAGAGCTTGTTTCAAACCATATAAAGCTTTAAATAGCAGATAAACATAATCAGGAAAGTTAGAATCAACTAAACCTGGAGGTTATTTCACATACACTTCTTCCTTTGTGTCACCATTAAGGAAGGCATATTTCACGCCCATCTGGTAGACGGTGAAGCCTTTAAGTGCAGCATACGATAGGAACAACCTGATTGCCTCCAGCCTTTCCACTGGAGCATATGTCTGGTCGAAGTCGATTCCTTCTTCTTGTTGATATCCTTTGGCGATGAGTCTGGCCTTGTTCTTTATGATAGTTCCATTCTCATCCATCCTTTTCCTGTAGACCCACTTTGTTTTGATGACGTTCTTACCTTTGGGTCTTGGAAAAAGTTTCCAGACTTGACAGCGCTTGAACTGATTCAACTTTTCTTCCATGGTCATAATCCATGATGCGTCTGAGTTTACTTCCTCAAACTTCTTTGGTTCAACCTGTGAGAGAAAACTCAAATATAAATTCTCATTAGTGGTACTTCTACGAGTTCTGACACCATCCCTAGGATCTCCTATGATTTGCTCCACTAGGTGATCCTTCAGATGTCTGAGCTCTAGAGTACTTGCATCTGGATTGTCTTCAACCATAAGAGTGACTTCATCAACTTGGATGATTTCTTCATCTTGATCATCAACCTATCCAATCGGGGTTGGAGTGGTGATCTTGATGAACTTTTCTCCTTTTTCTTCAATTGGCTTATCTAAGTTAAGTTCATTCAACTTTGAACCTACATCTTCAATGAACACACTGGAAGAGTTGCTTTGCAGCAAGCTCGTCTCATTAAATATATCATGAATAGATTCTTCTACTACCAGGGTTTTCTTATTAAATACCCTATATGCCTTACTATGGCTACTATACCCTACGAAAATACCTTCAAAGCTCTTTTCACTAAATTTAGTGGTATGATACTTGCCATTATTATGTACGAAGCACTTACAGCCAAAGATTCCTAAATATGAGACAGCTGGCTTTCTGCCCTTTAGAAGTTCATAAGGTGTCTTTTTATGGTTCTTATTTATGAGTGCTCGATTTTGCACGTGGCATGCAGTGTTGACAGCTTCAGCCCAGAAGTATTCTGGTAGTGAGGCATCACTCAACATGGTCCTGTAGGCCTCTATGAGTATTCTATTCCTTCTCTCAGCTACTCCATTTTATTGCAGAGTACGAGGAGAGGAAAACTCATAAAAGATACCTAGCCTTTCACAGAATTCTGTCATGGACCAGACTTGAATTCAGTTCCATTGTCACTTCTGATTTTGACTACGGAATAGTTGTATTCTTTCTGGATTTGCCTGACAAAATTTGTAAAGACTTCGAAGGTATCTGACTTGTGTTTCAGAAAGAACACCCACAAAAAGTGCGAGTAATCATCGACAATAACCAACGTATAATCCTTACCTCCCAAACTTCTAACTTGTAGTGGACCGAACAAGTCTATATAAAGTAGGTGTATACACCTATTAGAGTCTTTGCCAATAATGCTTTTAAAGGTAGCCCTTGTTTGCTTGCCTTTTATGCATGAGTGACAAGATCTCTCTTTAACGCACTTGACATTTGGGCATCACGTACTAAATTCAGAGAAAATAATTTATTAATAGTTTTGAAATTAATATGTGCTAATCTCTTGTGCCATTGGTCACCAAGAGATGCATTATCTTTTGCCAAAAGACACACTGGTGTAGAAGAGTCTATGCAAATAAAATTTAAATAAAAGATATTTCTACTATGAGTGCCTGATAAAATTGTTTCAGAGTTATCTACCGATTTTATCAAACACTTATCTGCATGAAATTCTACGATGTATCCTTTATCACAGAGTTGGCTTATACTTATGAGATTGTGTTCCAATCCTTCAACATAAGCCATATCTGAAAAGGATACATTGCCATTGGTAACCATATTGTAGCCTTTTGTAATTCCTCTGTCAGAACCTCCAAAGATGACCTTTGGCCCGTTCACGAATGGAAAGTAATTCTGGAGAAGGCTTCTAGTCCCGGTTATATGCCGAGAGCATCCGTTGTCCAAATACCAAATGGGATTTCTGGTGGCCTTTGGACATACCTGCAATCACAAGTCAGTTTGCCTTAGGAACCTAAACTTGCGTGGGTCCTTAGTCTCTAGTTAGCATGCTCCCCCTATATATGTAAACATTGTGAGCGATCTTTCTCACATTATTAACTCGAGGAGTTTCATAATATCTGGGAGTAAACCAGCAATCTATGGTGAAATGTCCAATCTTGCCACAACACTAACATTCAAATATGTTATATCTTTACTTAAAGATCTTCTGCTCAACCTGTTGATATTTTGGTCTAGCTGAGGCAGTAGAATTAGAAGTAGAAGCTTCATGATGATGACAATCACATGACTTCTTATCCTTTATAGGCTTTTCTACAACGGGTTTAACTCTTGGAGCTTTCTCGATGTTGTGACCATGATTATAAGGTTCATAGATCTGAAGAGTGATCTCCTCAAAAGGTGCCTTGAAGACACTCTCGCAAAAGTTTCGGGGAGGAGTCCATCCTTGGTAACAAGACTTGGGCTCTACATGAGTAGGCCTAGCAAAGTGACCATAGGACGAATCCAGATCATACTTATTTGTCGAAAAGATAACCTTCATAAATGTCATTTGTTCTAGAGGAGCTTTCCCCTTATCCTTGGCTAGTGCTTTCTTAGCAGCCTTATTTCTCCTTTGAGCTTTGTTTCTCCTAAAAGATTTACTAGGACCAGCCACATGGCATAAGCAAGCACCTTTGTCCTGAGCAGAGAATTCAGTGACAAGCGGAAGGACTATCTTGGGCTTGGAGAAACCTTCAACAAGTTTCTTTTCAACTGCAAGTTGTTCTTCCAACCCCTTGATGTTTTCTTATTTCAGATCGAGGTTCTTGAGAGCCTTATTGTATTCTTCCATAGCATCATGGAAGTCTTTCTTGAGGGAGTCCATCATTATAATTTCCTCTCTCAGATTGCTCTCTTCAGCCTTTAGAGATTTGATCTCCATAGCCTGAGCTCTTGCCACTCTACGACATTTGTTATAGGCTTTGATCAACTCTTTACATTAAGACATGAGTTCAGATTCCTCGTCAGAAGAATATTCCTCATTGTCATGGTTAGAATCATCAGATTCAGAAAGAGGGTGTGAGATTTTAGCTCCCCAGTGAACTGGGGCTCTTCTTCTTCGTCAGTTTCTGTCATAAGTCCAATATAGGTTTCCTCTTCATCACTTGACTCAAATGAGTTAGAGTCGCTGAGGGTTTTGCCTTTCTTGTCCATTAGGCTTCTTTTGGTCTTCTTCTTATTGTAAGAAGTTTTATTTTTGTCTCCTCTTCCACCCTCCTTCTTCTTATGGGGGAAATCAGCAATAACATGACCTAGCTTATTGCAACAGTAACAAACAATGTCAGTAGAAATATGTTTGTTCGATTTAGTATTATACCTGTCCTGGCTACTTGAGCCTTTCTTGTAGCGATCACCATCATGTCGTGATCTTCTGTATGAGGCATCGTTTCCTCTCCATTGCTTCTTTTTGTTCAAGAACTCTTGAATTGTCTTAAAGAAGAGAGAACTCTCCTTCAGATAATTCTGATCCTGAGATACTTGGCTCCGAGGTTTCTTCTTCACTTTCCTCTTGTGCTGAGGCAGGATAGGCAGCCTTAGACTTCCTTGAGGCGTCAGCCTTGAGAGCTACAGACTTCTCCTTAGATGAATACATGTTCTTCTCTTCTTCAGCTTTTCTTGAATTGATTTGAAGCTCATATGACATAAACTTTCCGAGGAGATTTTGCGGGTCAGTCTCAGAAGCTTTCCAAATTCCCGAATAGCATAAACCTTGTTATCCCATTCTTATTCAGGGATCTCAAGAACTTATCATTCAGTTCTTCGTGGTGAAGACTCGACCGTAGACCTTAAGGCCGTTAACTTTCCTGAAGAAATTCTCAAATGTGTCAGCAATGGTGTCCTTTGGTCCTTGTCGGAAGGCTTCATACTTTTGATTCAAAAGGGATCTTCTGTCATCCCTAACTTCTTCAGTACCTTCCATCAAGATGATAAGCGATTGCCACATCTCCTTAACAGACTAAAGTAGTGAATCAAGTTTCTACAGCATTGAATCATCAACTGCACTTGCATATAATATTTTGGCTTTCTATCTAAAGAGACTAGTACAATCTCATATTTGTCAAGATCCATCAGCTTCTTAGAACTTGCTTTGTAGCATCTATAGTGGAGGCGGTCATGGGAACATAAGGACCTTTTTCAACAATCATGAAGATCCCTGGATCCACAGCTTCCATAAAGAACTTTATCCTTTCTTTCCACATAACAAATTGTTCTGTGTGCACAAAGGAAGCTTAGCAAAATCCTTGGCTCTGTCCATGCTTGGATAACTCAAAAGACAACTTGGGGCAGATCTGATCAAGTGTTATATTTTAATGTTAAACCTCCCTTTGATTACAATTGAAAAATGTCTAATTTGTCTACCTAAATTACCTAGAGGGGGGTGAATAGCTGAGTTGTGCGTTTTTTTTGCAGAATAAAAACTTTTAGTGATCTATGCACAAGAAATAAATTAAGAAAACACAGAAGACACCAAAAGTTATAGTGGTTCCCCAATCTTAGGTACGTCCACTTCCCCACTCACCGATCTAGCAAAGCACTAGATTCAGCTACTCCACTATTCTTGGATTGAAAACAATCCTACCACTCGGAACAACGTTCCTACAATCTCGATCCAAAAAGGATCTACACTCGGAAGATGAAAATTTCCTATAATGAGCCTACACTCAGAGAATAATCTCCTACAACAATAAAATGAAATCTGAAAATACAAACAGTAAATCTTTTCTCAGATCTGGAAATCTCTCCCTAGGTCTTCTTCCTTGATCTTTTCGGCTTTATCAGAATTTGTAAAAAAAACTCTCGGATAGATAGTTATGGAAACTTGAACTCACACGATCAAGGAGAAGATGAAGATTGAAAAGTCTCTTGATCTACAAGTCAATCTGGATCGGAAATGGCCTTGGCGATCTTCAAGATAGAGCGGCGTCTTCTGTTGATTTGGAAATGTCGGCGCCGATCAAGAAAATTTAGAAAATGGAAGAATATACGCGCTTAATGTTATTCTATAGAGTTAGTCATAATGACATAACCTTTTAATAAGATCTCCCTAACGGTTAGATTTGTCATTAATGATGGCCACATGGACCAGTCATATCAAAGAATTCAAAACATAGATCTGTCAGGGCCTTTAAGGAAATTTTCTGAATAGATGACAGCATTTCTCAAGTGAGAATACTACTACTCGAGTTCTATGACAAGATCTCGAGTTGATAGGCTCTGACTATACGAGAAAGAAGCAGGTTCTGGAAATTCTGGATAGAATCTGAAATCACTCGAGTGGAGTAAAGATCACTCGAGTGCTAGATAAACTACTCGAGAGAAGATAAACTGAACTTCTCAAGAACTTGACTTAGAGAAAATTCTGGACAAAAAATTGATCATTCAAATACTGAAACTAGAACTACTCGAGTACTAAACGAACTACTCGAGTACATGGATTTGCTACAGTTTGGTGGGGTTAGAATCTTCTCGAGAACTATACTTTTTGTCACTCGAAATAACTGCTTAACTACTCGAGTACTAGACTGACTACTCGAGTGATTAACTTAGAAAATTTCTGAGAGCTAAAAGAACACTCGAGATCGAGAGAAGGTCTACTCGAGTACTGGACTTAGCTTCTCGAGAGATAGATTCAAGCTACTCGAGAACCACATCCTTTACTCGAGTTTCATACAAGACCTACTTGAGTGCTTCTAAGGTTCTACTCGAGTACTATAATTTCACTCGAGTAAAACACTTAGAAAATTTTCAGCTTTAAGAAAATTTTACTTCTTCAATCCAAAATAGCAGCATGTCTTCCTCCATCAAACCTAGTACTTTGAAAATGAAGTGTATCCCAATAGAGAGGATACACATGAGTCAACACCATGGATCATACAATGAGGGATTATATTGTATGATCCTGTGTTCGGTGATCCACTGTAAACTGACATTGGTCTACACTTGGCAATAATTCTTGCACACACACACCTAGAACAGGATATCAAATACAACTTAATTCATCTTAGTTCAAGGGTGACTTCATACAAATTTAGGTTATTGTGGATACAATACCAACAAAAGAGATGCGAACTATAGGCTCCACCCCAACAAGCTCTCGATGAGATACCTCCCTACGGTAGTGTTTATCGCTGGTGGTAGTGGACCTTTCGATGTATACGGCGCAATGACACGTCGAATCTCCTACCGCTCGGCGATAGTATGGTACCATGCGGCAATAGTGTGCCAGTTACTAGAAACCATGTGTCGGGTATGTGTGGGTAGTTTAAATGATGGGCTTACTGAACAAGCCACCATCTGAGGTACCGCGCAAATTGTAGTGCACTGACAGGAAATCTATTTGAATCGTGGCCATTTGTAAATTTCTATTGAGATCCGACGGTGGAGAGTGGTTCCTGTGGTTTAAGGCTGTGTG